>CM062296.1:245690952-246290952 GCA_031216915.1 Pictodentalium vernedei
GAAGATACATGCTCGAATGAGTGATGAGTTATTACATGCCCTCACTTTCATCCGAGCCCATTATCTAGTGGAGACGACAAGCAAATGAATTTTGAATTACGGTTGAAAGATCGATGAACCATTGACCAATAGATTCTGTTATTAGGGCTGCACGACATACAAAACTGAATTCCGGTATTGGTATTCAAAACCATACTGCGGTATACCGGTATATAGAAAACTGCTCAGATATATGAACATCGGTCCACAATCGAGACTTGAGGCATCACAATCACATGCCTTGATGATGCAGTTCGAAAAACATTTACCCAATGCAGACGATATCAAAATTTCTTATTTTAAAAATCAGTTTATCAGATTTTCCCCCAAAACTTCTGCAAAACAATATTATGTGACCCCTCATTGGAACGAGCTCAACAAGCTCGTTCCAATGTGGGGTCACATTATATAGTTCTGTTGAAATTTTTAAAAATTATTTTTTCAACTGTGAAATTTGTATATTATGTAGGCACATACAGACGATTCCTTGGGTAAAGAGACAATATTCTTCATTCGGGGATACAGTTAAAAAATTCAAGTCATCTTGAAAATTAAATTGTGGATAAATAAATAATGACGATAAACCAATATTTTTGTAATTACACCTGTATTCAATCGATATTGGTTTGAATACCAGTACATGTATATATCAGTTTATCGATATACCGTGCAGCTCTGTCTGTTATTGAATTACTTTATTTTATTGTTCTTCAAATAATGGAAGCCCGAGGAGTGCCACAATTATGCTATTATCTTTGTTGCTTTTGTTCGTTTTGGAAATCATGATCGATTAAATTAATCTGAATATATTGACTTTATTCCTGTATGACAAAGGTTCTTACTGTAGTACAATCAAGCTATTACAGGGGCTAACTTTACTATCGTTCGTAATGATAGTAAAGTGAGCCCCTGAAATAGCTTGAGAGTAAGCGACTGGATAAATTGAATAGATGTAATACCAAAGATCATTGTCGGTATTAATTGTTTCCTGTCTTACTATGAACTTCCGACATGAACCCGGTAATTTATTTTCAACATGATTAGAGCATTTCAGTCATTGTAACGCTATCGAATATACAAATTACGCATTGCTCTGCATATCAGGGCAAATATTTTTCTGGATATGGATTCATTTGTAATTTGTATATTTGATAATGTTATGACAACAGAAACGCTCGAATCACATCGAAAATAAATCACCGGGCTCATGTCGGAACAGGACAGGAAACAGTTAACACCAACAACGACCTTTGATATTGCATCTACAGTTAAAACTAAAAGTCCTGTCATGAAATGCGCACAAATAGCACGTTGATATGCATGTTAATGTATGCGTTAAGGCCCAAGTAAAGCTATCAAATTCTATACATATGGCCTGTGCACAAGCAATGTTTCAGCCAATGGACCTCTGGGTAACCCGGAGGTTCATTGGCAGAAACATTGAATGTGTTTGCTATGAGTTACCAAGGGGACCTGCCGTGCTCTGGATGCCATTCGATATGGCAATTGCGCGCAATTCCAACGCGCAATTAAGCCTAGATAAGCGCATTATTCGTGCCAGGACTTCTAGTTTTAACTGTATTCAATTTATCCAGTCACTTACTATTGTTTCACTGATTGGTACCAGCATCATACTGGTACCGAGTTTAGTGGTACCGATGGTACTTTGACAATCCTGATCTGATATTTAAAGTTCCTGTATCTCTTTTTCAACAGGGAAGATTCTATAGTGTTGGTAAGTGGACAGGGAACTTTGTCTGGATTGCGACCCAGTCAAATTTGCTGCCCACCTTTGTGATCATAGTACTGTAGGTGTAAATGATTGGCTAAACTTGACTTCATACATATGTTGTGGTTGTTATACAGCCAAAGATTCCTAAACATCAATAAATAAATAAATATAACAGCTCAGCCCTGGTAATTCACCCTCAGCAATCAGCAGTGCCGAGGAAACGAAAAATATCCACATCAAAAATACTGCCGATGATTACTTCTTCAGAAAACCTTGTGGTAGCAGAAACTGCACAACTTCCAGGTTACACACAAGGAATCAAACCATGTGGGTTGCACTGTGCTGTATTGCTAATCTTACAATTTACAGTACAAATTGTAGCATAACCACTAGAAACTATGTGTTCTGCTTCTTCTTTGTTGATAACCCCAGAATCTGACATCAGTTTCTGGAAAGCTCTTACAGAGCTTTCCAGAAGCTGATGTCAGATTCTAATGTTATCAACATAGAAGCAGTGAGATACATAGTGTGTGGTACTGTTGCAACTTATTTTTACTCATGCTATACATATTGAGCAAGTCGCCTGCTAACTTCTTAAGATTTTTCTCAGATGGTTCATGATATTGGCATGATCTAATTGATTGAAATATTCTGCACATTGATTGTGATTTTATACACATGCATCTCGAACTACTTTCACGTGTTAAAGTTACTTGAAAGTTTTCACTTCACTGCATACTACATATACATGGCAATTGAGACTATATGTCCTGCCCCCTGATGATTTTTACACAATCGAACAGTTTTCCACAGCAATATTTTTACACTGTAAACCAATGGCCCAGACTAGCTACTGCTTAACTCAAAGTTATTAAGGGCCAAACACAAATTTTGAACCCCCCCCCAATTCCCCAAATCTGCTTGCAAAACTGAAAATTAAAAGTCCTATCTGGCCCTCCATACATTTACTCTCCGTGCATGCGCAGTTGTCAGGAAGTGACCGGAATTGGCGCCAACATCATTCTTTGTTTGGCCCTAAAAGTCATCAACAATGAAATGACATCTGTGCTTTAAAATCTCCTTTTTTTTGAGGATGCCAGACACAAATCAATGCAAGAATTGGTGGATACAAGGCTGTTATTGGATGAAGGAAGTGTGATCAACGGTGGTTTTGGACCTTCAGAGCTGTAACTTTATAATATTTATAAAATTATTTTATGTTTCCCAATTTTGGGACATATGCCTGACCTCATCATTTTCAAAAATGATTATTCCACTGTGTGTTAAGTATTCCTTCCCTATCCTTCCATGAACCCTTCCTGTTAAACTCTTAAGCTTTTTGGCTGTTTTTTATTGAAATTTTTTATTAAATTTCTTGGGAGTTTAACATTTATTACAGAATATTATTCTGTTTCTTCCCCAGAGTTACGTCCTTACCCTAGGGGTGTTAGGCCGTTGAGTCTTGCATCTTCTATCCATTGTATCATTTTTCTTCGTATGAAGATCTAGCTTTGCATTTGATAGCATTTCAATTGGTTCTGATTTTGGGCCTTTTTGTGTGCCTCATGTCTTGTTTACATTGACATTGTTTACATTATCAACGACCTCATATGTAGGTAGTTTCTTATATTCTGTTACTGTAATATACTGTAGAATACATGGATTATTATTATTCCAGTAGTCTAGCTCAAAATATTTTGGATTTTGTCCACACTTAGGCTCTATCGGGATGCCCTTGGGCTCTTCATGTTCCCTTTGGGAACTTGGGCATTTTTCAAAAAAACTTTTTGTTTACAAAAATTATTTTGAATTTAATTATGATTGTTATTATTCATGTATCTCAGTTATATATATATATTGTTGTGGAGTTTGGATGACTGATATCGACTTTAGTTGATACACTCCTGCGGACTCTTGTCATTCTTGTGTTGCACTGGGATGACTGATGTTGGAGTCGGGTGTCGCGATACATTGTTGGTGGTGAGGTTCCACCCTCCACTCGGTACGCTCTGTTTACTCTGCAGCCAGGGTCAGCTTCAATCAAGGCTTCCTCCGCTATGTTTCACAAGGCCGAAAAGTTTTCTGGTTGGAAACTTGCACGAGATGGAGGGACGCTCCGTCTAGTCTGCATTCTAGCTACCCGACTTTGGATATCCAGCCTGCTGCACGAAGAACAACTCTTTGCCCTTGAAGTTGGGCCATCCGGTAGCTAGGGAGACGAGGCCTTTATCATCGGGACGCTCGGAGAAAGGATCCGTTTCCGACACACCGTCCCAGGAGCAGCATGTGGCTAAGGAACAGAAATCTCCTGATCCTCAGGCGTTGATGACGGACTTGCTGTTGCAGATTGCGCAGCTAATCGCAGCATCCCAGCAAGTGCAGATGCAGCCTCCCTCAGACTCAGAATCTGAGCTGTTGGATGATGCTGGGTCGGTCCAGTCGTCAGTTTGCACAGATGCAATGGACCGAGATTCACAACTGATTCTCTCGGATGGTGAAAGGGATAAGGAAGAGGATTACCCTTCCCTTTCGGAACAGTACATAGTTGCGATGGCTTTCATTCATCAATACTCCCCTGCTTTTGTTCCGTCGAATCAGAAGGCTGCGATGGCAAGAGAGAAACCGCTGGCATCATTAGGCGCAGACTTTATCTGGACAAAGGAGGAAGTTCTTTCTTTTCCAGTTCAGTTTATACAGGTGTCGCAGGCCTTCGGCCATATAGACGGCGCCATATTTATTCTCTTGAGTGCGAGGAAGAAGGCGGTTTCTTATCTTCATCTTCCGTATACATACCGTTTTTTGGACCACGTTCATTTAAAAATAGTCGGGGAAGATGTTCAGGGAGTTCTTCTGCGTTTGGATGAGCAGGCTGGGGATCTAGAGGTATCCTTACCTGTATCATTCACTATGCGCTCAGATGCAATTGAGACAGCAATTTCTTCAAATAGAGCAAATTTTGATGTTATGTCTTACGCAGATCACCTTACAAGAGCTATGGCGCAACGTCTCAAGGGAAAGGAATTTGAGGACATTCGTACCTCTCTTAGAGTTCTTTCCAGGGCAATTATGTATACCATGTATAACTCTGCCCTAACAGTGGCTAATCTGGACTTAATCAGACGTGATGCTGCCCTTGTGTCAAAATCACTGATAAGATGACAAGGTGAAAAGCTCTCTCCGAGTCGCTCCGGTTTCTGGACATTTTATTTTCGACGACTAGCTTTCATTAGTCTATGAACAGGCTACTAAGAAAGCGTCTAGTGCTGTGCTTTTGCAGTCGGCATATCAACGATCTGCTTCAGCAGTCAAGAGTAAAGGAGGGTGTTCCAGAAAAAAATTGTCAAAAGGAAACTCCTCACGAGGGTACAAGAAACCCTCTTATAATTACTCTGGCGGTCGTCAGTATAGCGAATTGGAAAAGGGGCATAGGTCTGATCAGGACTATAGGTCAGACGCCCCTAGGCCGACGAGACGAGGTTTTTTTGCAGAGAGGACGTGGTTCCTCCCGTAAGCCTTGCAGGTCATACAGGTGATGGTTTAGACCTCTATTGCTGGCCAGTTGGCAGAAGGTTATCAAGCTCTGCAAAAAACTGGATAACAATCACGGAAGATCAGTGGGTGAGAAGTGTAGTCTCGGACGGCTTACGGCTATCATTCCGAGTAAAAACTCCACTAACAAGTTGTCCGCCTTGGACAAATCTTCCATTAAATTCTTGCATAAGAGAGTTTCTCCTACCGGAGGTATAAGCTCTCTTATCAAAGGAAACAATGCAGATCATCGAGAATCAGGATTCTCAAGATTTTTACAGTTCCCTGTTCCTCGTACCAAGCCAGACGGATCGTTCCGACCGGTAATAGACTTGAGCTGGATAACAAGTTTAGCAACTTGATATTTGCTATGGCTCTAAAAGTTTATTTATGGAAATCATTCAGTCGTTAAAAGCGAGCGTTCAAGTGATCGACTATATATGCGGCAAGCATAGATCTAAGGATCCGTACTTTCATGTCCTGGTACATCCGGCATTCTAAAAGTACCTGCGGTCCACTGTATAAGGGAATGTTATCAGTTCAGAACATTATGCTATGGTCTGAATCTGGCCTCCTGGGCGTTTCACTCGAATAATGAACTCGGTAATGTCTTACCAGCTCATTTGTCTGTGGTAACGTTGGCTACAGGGATACAGCAACAGAATTAGTTTTCAGAACGATGTTCAGAGTCTGCTTCTATTACTCCGACATCTCGGTTTCATCGTAAACGAGAAAAAGTCGGAACCAGCTCTGTTCAAGTCATCTATTCACTGGGGATTGAGCTTTGAGACTCCCAACAATCTGGTTCGCCTGCCGTTACCCAGAGTGAAATTAGTCAGTTGTTATGCTCGCTTTTGTCTACACTCGGATGCATTATAGTAAGGGAATTCATGCGACTGTTGAAGCTGTGCGGAGCGGCTGTGGACCTCATTCTGATGGGCCGCCTGTGCGCACTCCCCCTCCAGATATTTTTCACTGAGAACTGGAGTGTGAAGACGCTTTCGCTTGGACCAGTATTGTTTTAACGGACCTAGTAAAACAAGGGTTCAAATTGGGCAGATATTCAGTGGTTAACTCAAGGAGTTACGCTGCAACTGCCAGATCCGGCTTTCACGATTATGACAGATGTAAGTCAGATGGGTTGGGGCGCGACCCTAAGTCCCGCGGTCTTGAGGTGTCAGGGTCTTTGTGACCCTCGGTTCCAGGAGAAACACCTAAACATCAATGAGATGATGTTAATTAGCTAGCACTACAACATTGGCTTCACATAATAACAGACAGCCATGTTCAATTTGGTCGGACAACTCGACAGTAGTAGCATACATCGGGAACCAGACCGGCACCCATTCATTTCCGTTATGCCAGCTAACGGAGAAGATTTTCCTAATGCGTCATGAATCATCATGTTCATCTTTTCATCCGTCATATACCGGGTCGTCTGAACGTACTAGCAGACTCGCTCTCTCGGAAAGGCCGCCTGTTGCAATTGGAATGGAAGCTCAACAAGCGAGTATTTGGACAGTTTTACTACCAGAGGGATCGCCCCATGATAGATCTGTTTGCAACGCACCAGAACAATCAGTTACCGTCGTTTGTGTCACCATGCCCATACCATTAAGCGCATGCAGTAGACGCTCTGCCGATCTCATGGGAATGGATAATAGGATACGCGTATCCTCCAATTCATTTGATTCAGTTGATTATGTTTAAGATCAAACAGTCTCGTTATGAATCCTACTAGTAGCACCTCTGTCATCACAGAAACCTTAGATCAGTCTTGTCAAGTGTCTGTTATGGGACGTTCCCCGGAAGCTTCCTCCACGAGAGGACCTTCTTTATCAGGGGAAGTTTTTGTTCTTCACATCTTTCTCCACCCACAGTGACATAATGGAGTCAGTTATTTTATGACTAACACAAGAATGATTAATTAATGCGGGTGAGGAGGGTTTGATATGAATCCCACACCCCCCCCCCCCTCCCCCCACACACACACACACACACCTCCAATGTGTTTAGAGGTGATTACCGGCCAAGACGTTTTCTTATCGCAAGCCTCGTATAAGTTTAAATACATATATGCATTTCTTCTCTTCTCGATTGGCGTCTGGGTCATGTTCTGTGTCGACGTCATGGGCACATCTACTTTTGGTTAGATTGTTTTCCTGTGATTATTCTTCTATATGTCATATACGAGCGCATATTTCATCATAATTAAATTGCTAGTCTTTGGGTACCTCGGAGGCTGCATAACCTGTTAACTGGTATTCAGATGATTACATGCAGGATTTTAATGCTCACACGCATAATAATTATTAGGCTGACGCTTTATTAGCTCATCTTGACAAAGTCAAGCTGAGCTAATTTTATCGCTCTCCGTCCGTCATCCGTCAACACCATGTTTTGGTCTTCTCCTCCAAAGCCACTGGGCCAATTCAAGTGAAAGTTTGTGTGAGTGATTGTCCCAAAGGGGCATTTCATTTTTGTTCAACTCAGCATGCCCAGCCCCATAGGGAGGGAGAGTGGGGGAAAATGCTCCAAAATATTTTTAAAATCTTCTTCTCAAGAACCTGTTTTTACAATGACTTGATATTTGCTATGGAGCTTCCATATGAGGTGTAGAATCAAGTTTGTTCAAACGAAGTTCGGGAAGTAATATTTGGCTTTGTAATAGGAGGGGTAAGATTTTTGGCCCCGCCCAAAATTTCTATTTTCTGAACCGATGGTCCGGTATGAACCAAATTTGGTTTGTGGTAGTATTGGGACATAAGTTCTTGACCCATGCAAAAAAAAAAATTCCCACATCCCCATGGGAACCCTGGGAGCTAAAAATAGAAATATTTTCAAACGCCCATATTTCCCAAACCCCACGGAACAGAGAGCTTTTATTTGGTATGAAGTATCCTTATGACCAGTAGAATTGAATGGTAAAAAAAAATTGCCATTGGTTATGTTAGGGTGTTCTGTAATGGGCATCGAAAAAATGCTGAGTCAGCATATTTGCAAAAATTTAAAAAAATCTTTTCTCCACAACCAATCATCAGAATCTTTTGATATTTGGTATACAGCATTCATAGGGGGGTCAGATAAAAGTTTGTTGAAATAAAGCTCATTGGTTCATATTTGGGCTTTCTACAGGTGCCCGAAGTTTTAACTTAGGGTAATATGGGGAATATTCTTTAAAAATCTTCTTCTTCAGAACCACCAGTCAGAATCTTTTAATATTTGGTATACATCATTGTTATGAGGGTCAGATTCTAGATTGTTCAAACCAAGTCCCTAGGTTAATATTTGGGCTTCCTATGGAAGCCCAAATTTGATCTTTGTTCAATATGGAGGGTAATTTAAAAAAATCTTCTTCTTCAGATCCATCAGTCAGAATGCTTTGATATTTGGTATGCAACATCTCTGTGGGGGTCAGATTCAAGTTTGTTCAAATCAGATCTCTAGGTATATATTTGGGCTCACTATGGTAGCCCAAATTTTTACTTAGTGCAATATGAGGAAATTTCTTTAAAAATCGTCTTCTTCAGATCCACCAGTCGGAATGCTTTTATATTTGTTATACAACATCTCTAGGGGGGTCAGATTCCAGGTTGTTCAATTCGAGTGCTTAGGTTAATATTTGGGCTCCATATGGGAACATGAAATTTAACTTAGTACAATATGAGGGAATTTCTTCAAAAATCTTCTTCTTCAGGTTCACTTGTCAGAATGCTTTCACATTTGGTATACAACATCTCTAGGGGGGTCAGATTCAAGTTTGTTCAAATCGGATCCATAGGTTAATATTTGGGCTCGCTATGGTAGCCCAAATTTGAACTTAGTGCAATTCGAAGAAATTTCTTTACAATTACTCTTCAGATCCAACAATCAGAATGCTTTCATATTCGGTACACAACATCTCTAGGGAAGTCAGATTTAACTGTGTTCAAATCAAGAGCCTGGGTTAATATTTGGGCTCTCTAAGGGAGCTGGAATTGGCCATTTTGCTGAAGAATTAAAAATTTTGTATTTAGTACCCTCTAGAGGTACTAAGATTAATCCACATAGGTTGTATCAAGGGGCTTCATAGGGGAGCTCTACATTTTACTTATGATCAACTGAAGAAAAGGCATGATGCCCAGATTATTTTTGTTACTCCTGAGGGACTCAAGGATTGACAGTGTAGCCTATGGAGATGGCTTGTTTAATGTAGACTCATTCTTGGACTGTACAAGATGAGCGCTTCAGGCCCCGTGGGGCCTCTTGTTGTATATTATGGACCTTTGAAATTATGAATTATTTTGGGGGCAGTCCGTGTCGGAGCCTGTTAATCATATCTAGATCCAGGTTTCTATTAATGTCGGTACTCAACTCGTATATTCCCACGTTTATAGTGTCATAGCTATCGGATAATACACGTTGGGGAGTGTTGTTACTGGAATTTATTGTACACCTGAATGGGGTCGCCTGTGGGTTACCTCGGAAGTGTGTTTACTCTCCAGAGATCTTCATTGTGGTTCGATTGGACATGTGTATGTTATATATTATATCACTAGTTTTCGACCTATCTGCGTATGCCGTCTTCGGTGTACGTCATATAGCGGGCAATATTAATTACCGGGATCGTCGCTATAGTCTTAACTTCTGAAGTGGCGTTAAGCACCATTTATTAATAATAAATTAATACTGAGTGCCTGTTCGACAAATATTTATATTGTTTTTTGGTACCGCTTTTACTGATTCCAGAGCGCTCCCCTCTTTCTTTTTGAAGATTCCTTCAAAAGAAAAGGGGGGGGGGGGATTTTTTACCTCTCCTCCGGCTTGATAGGTATGTAACTATGAGGGAAGCTGTTTTGTCCGTAATTATATCCTGCATACAGCTGGAGTTTTATTGTGTATGGTGTATGTTTGTGGGGAATATTCGCTCATTCTCAAATGCGCCATCCTAAATTTTTGGAGCTTACCAGTAGTCCGGGCTAACCTTAAAAATTGGGAACTCGTTACATCCAATTAGCATAGTCTTCATGCTAAGTATACGGAATTACTTGGAATTGGGATCCTTTTGGATGATATGTCTTCTCTATTACTGTATAGAGAGAAATACATGTACTTCCTAATAATTTTAATTTCCTTTCACCTTGGATTACAGGATTGGAACTATGTTGATATACTAATTCTGAAGTCCTAGGCCCTCCACCTTTTTACGATTCAGCTAGTCTGGGCATTGGTTTACAGTGTAAAAATATTATAAATTCATAGTAATTTGTATATTTTTATACTTACCAATGGCCCAGACGGAGATGGCCCTCTCATGTGTGGGCACTCATTCCTCCCTGCTGAATTTTTATGTAGTACTCTCTTCTACAAAGAATGATGTTGGCGCCAATTCCGGCCACTTCCTGATGTCTGCTTATGTGTGGAGAGTAAATGTATGGAGGGCCAGATAGGATTTTTAATTTTTGGTTTTGCAAGCAAATTTTGGTGATTGGGGGGGTTCAAAATTTGTGTTTGGCCCTTAATAACTTTGAGTTAAGCACCAGCTAGTCTGGGCCACTGGGAAGTATAAAAATATACAAATTACTATGAATTTATAATATTTTTATACTGTACCAATGACCCAGACTTAACTGGTGCTAACTCTTAAAATTCAGGGCCAAATACAAATTTTGCCACCCCCCCCCCCCCATCCCCAAAATTTGCATCGAAATCCAAAAAATCAATGCCCTATATGGTCCTCCATACATGAGCAGTGTCAAGGAAGTTCCGAAATTGGCGCCAAATCTTCATTTTCTTTGATTGGCCCTTCAATCAGTAACATCTCACTGATATCTGTGCTTATAATCTCAGTTAAAATGATGCCAGACACAAAATCATGAAGGAAATGGTGGATCCAAGGATGAAATAAGAGGATGAGAGGAAGAAACAGTGGAAGTCTGTAACTTATAATTTTTATGTAAAATTATTTCATGTTCCCAAATTTTGGGGCATGGGCCTGATGTTTTCATTCTTGCTATGAAATCTCCACTGTTTGTTCAGTGTTTCCTCTCTCCCTTTCCTTGATACCCCCCTTGCTAATCGCCCATGCTTTTGGTATAATTTTTTTAATTTTTTTATTGAAATTTCTTGGGAGTTTTAGCATAGTTACAGAATGTTTATTCTGTTATCCCCATGGTTACGTCCTCACCCTAGGAGTGTTTAGGCATTTTGGTCATGCATCTACCATCGGATGTACTGCACTTTCTTCTCTGGAAGATTCTGTTTTACATCGGATAGTGCTTTAAATTGGTTACTGATTTCGGGCCATGTTTTTTAGTGCCTGGAGTGTTGTTTCCGGTTTTTATTGACTTTTGTTTACGTTGACGGTTACTTCTGTCAGTGATTCCTTGTCTTCTGTAAGGTTCATTATATAGCCAGATACATTAATATTGTCCGTAAGTGTAACATTAATTTTTAGAAATGTTTTAAAATTTTTGTCCACACTTAGGCCTTTTTTGGATCCATTTTGGCTCATCGTTCCCTTTGGGAACTGGGCTCATGTCAAAATTATTTGCGAAAATTTTTGTAATGGATTATATTATTATTATGTATCTTTGTATATTCAAGGGTTAGTGCGAGTACTACGGCTGTTTAATATTTTTTAAAATATGAAAGAATATTGTTCAAATTGTAAATCGAGGAAGTCTTCCTCTGATTCTCATGCTCATTGTATTTGCTGTAGTTGCTGTACTCGCACTAATTCTTGCTCAGTGTGTGCCAATTGGGATGACAAACGTTGGAGACATGTGTCACAGTATATTGTTAGTGGTGAGAGGCCCATGCCGGTCCTCTCGCCACAGGGTCACTAGCTTTTCAGTCTCTTTTTCATAGGAACAAGATCAGGGTGATGTTTCCGTGATGTCTTCAGGACGTGTGCTGCCGTCGTCGCAATCAAATGAAGAGCTAGCGGCAAATTCGACAAGTGCCTAGATCCTTAGTAGGATTGATAACCTTGTCGCCAGCTAGCTCGCCCGGCGAAGTTATCAGTCGTAGAGCGGGTGATGTGATGCTGGGTTTGTCCGTTGCGGTCCAGGAGAGGAGAAAGGGTGTTGCAAGCACTATAATCTCGGATCATGCAAACCCGGCGACGACGGATCGGAGGAAGGATCAGAGAAAGCCAGTCAGTCCGGTAGCTAGCTCGTTCAGGTCTACCCGGACCGCGAGCGAGAGAGGCCCCTCTCTCTTACAACAACATCTGGGGCCAGATGTTGTCGTACATAACGTTCGTCAGTCGGAGATGGACTTCCACTCCTCCTGCTCGTGATGCTCCGTCGCATAGACAGCCGGGGGCGGCTAGTCTATTGGCTTCCTCTTCCTCATGCCAGCACACACGACCGCACCTTGGCTACGTGACCTCAAATATCCAGCCTGCTTCGCTGACCAAGGATTCCACGTCGACCAGGTCACTCCATCCGGTAGCCAAGGACACGAGGCCTTACCAGTCGGGACGTTCGCATAAAAGAATTATGCAAGAGGTACCATCCCAGGAGCTTCCAACGGCTAAACAACGTAAGACTGCAACTCCACAGGCCTCCGTGTCGGACTTACTATCGCAGATAGCTCAACTCATCGCAGCATCCCAGCAACCTTCGGAAACTCTTTCAGATCAGGAACTGTCTGAGGAAGCTGGGTCGGTACGCTCCCCTGCAATGTCAGATAGGGACGACCGAGATTCACATTTGGTCTAGTCGGATGGTGAAAGGGAATCTCCAGAGCTGGATTTTTCCCTTCTAGAACATCATAAGGTGGCCGTAGATTTCATCCGGCAATACCTTCCAGATGTTGTTCTTCCGGACCAGAGAGCTGCGATACCGGATAAGAGACTGATAGCATCACTGGACACTGACTTCTTCAGCCGGACTAAGGACGTCGCGCCTGAGTTTCCAGTCCAGTCCAGAAATGTCTCACAGACGTTTGAATTGCTGAATGATGCTATTTTTAGGCTAGCCACTAAGACTGGCAGATCCAGTTTCTTATCGCACCAATCGCTCTACATCTGCCATTCATCAACAGTAGAAATAAATTTGAAATGGCAGGACAGGGCGTTCTGAGAGTTCCTCTGCATTTAGACGACCAGGCAGAAGACTTGGAGTTGTCATTGTCGGCGTCTATGTCGATTATCTCCAGTACGTTGGAGACGACAATCTCGTCTAACAGAACCAGTTTAGACGCCTTACACAGATCACCTTACCAGAGCGTTATCACAACATCTTGATGGTAAAGAATTCCAGGATGTTCAAACTTCCTTGAGAGGCTTCATCCACTAGGGTGGATTCTAAGGTGAAATACTCTCTTCAAGTAGTTCCGGTTTCAGGAGAACTTCTCTTCGATGGTAAGCTTTTTATTATCTATGATCAGATTACTAAGAAAGCTTTAGACTCTCTGTCTTTTAAATCCGCTTCAAAAAAGTCGGACTCAGCAGAAAAGAGTAAGGCAGGTACTTCGGGGGCGAATACGTCCCAAGGGAAGTTCCTTTAGAGGATCTAAGAAAGCCTCTACATCTTACTCTAGAGACCGTCAGTGTAGCGACTCAGGTTGGGGCCGTTATACTGGCCGGGATAACCGGTCAGACTCCCCTAGGTCGACGGGACAAGGTGCGGGTCGTAGTTTCTCCTCCCACAAGCCTTGCAGGTACAGGAGGTGAAGGTCAGAACCTCTATTTGCGCTCCAGTGGGCGGAAGGTTGTCGAGATTCTTAACCAATTGGTTGACAATTACGGACGACCAATGGGTTCAGGAGGTTATTTCTGAAGGTCAAAAACTGTCCTTCAGAGAAAAACCTCCGTTAACACGAAGTCCACGATGGACTCAGCTTCCGTCAAACCTTCAGAAGAGAGATTTGCTTCTATCAGAGGTGCAATCTCTTCTGGAGAAGAACGCAATTGAGGTCGTAGAAAACCAGGAATCTCACGGTTTTTACAGTCACCTGTTCCTGGTACCAAAACCAGACGGCTCATTCCGTCCAGTTATAGATCTAAGCTGGATAAACAAGCTGATTGTGGCTCTGAAGTTTTATATGGAGACCATTCGATCGGTGAGAGCGAGCATTCGAGTGAATGATTATGCTGCGAGCATAGATCTCAAAGATGCGTACTTTCACGTCATGGTACATCCGGCGTTCAGAAAGTACCTTCGCTTTGCTGTCCTAGGAGTCGTTTATCAGTTCCGAGCAATGCGCTTCCGACTGAATCTAGCGCCCTGGGCCTTCACCCGAATAATGAACTCGGTAATTACTCATTTCCGAGCTCATTCATCTGCGATAACATCGGCCTACTTGGATGACATTCTTCAGAGGTATGGCGTCAGATTAACGCTTCAGAACGATATTCAGAGTCTTCTTCAATTGCTCTGATGTCTCGGTTTCATAGTAAATGAAAAGAAGTCGGATCTAGTTCCGTCCAAGTCGTTCATTCACTTGGGAATGAGCTTCGAGACGCACAACAATCTGGTTCGTCTGCCGTTACCCAGAGCGAAATTAGTCAGTTGTTATGCTCGCTTTTTTTTACACTCAGATGTAGTGACAGTGAGAGAATTTATGTGACTGATAGGTTTATGCAGAGCTGCCGCGGACCTTATTCCGATGGGGTGTCTACGCACTCGTCCACTCCAGATATTTTTCACTCAGAATTGGAGTGTGAAGATTCATTCGCTCGAAACGAACATCGTCTTGTCCAAACAAGTAAAACAAGAGATTCAGACTTGGGCAGATATTCAGCGGTTAACTTAGGGAGTTCCACTGCAACTGTCAGATCCAATTTTTACGATTATGACGGATGCAAGTCAAACAGGTTGGGGTGCGACATTGAGCCCAACAGATTCGAGGTGCCAGGATCTTTGGGATCCACAATTCCTGAACAAGCACATAAACATCAAAGAGATGATGTCAATTTGGCTTGCACATCGTCATTGGATGAACATTATTCAGAATTCACATGTTCAAATACTGTCCGACAATTCAACAGTAGTAGCATGTATTCGGAACCAGGGAGGCACTCATTCCATTCCGTTGTTCAACTTAATGGAAAGAATCCTTCTGTTTGTCCTAGAGCATCAGGTTCTTCTGTTGGTTCGTCATATTCCGGGTCGTCTGAATGTTCTAGCGGACTTCCTTTCTCGGAAAGGTTGTATGTTGCCGTCAGAATGGACTCTCAACAAACGAGTATTCAATCAGATCTGCTACCAATGGGATCATCCGATGATAGACTTGTTTGCGACGCATCTCAACAATCAGTTGCAGACATATGTGTCGCCATGCCCAGATCCTCGAGCGTTTGCAGTAGACGCTCTCTCGATCTCTTGGGACGGAATAATAGGATACGTGTATCCTCCAGCTCAGTTGATTCAACAGATATTGCTAAAAATCAAGCAATCTCACTGCAAGATTCTGTTGGTAGCATGGAAGGTTAGTGGAAGGTTTTCTCTCGTTGGTGTAGGGATCATTCTATTGATCTTTATGATCCCTCCATTCCAGACATTGCTAATTTTTTGGTTTACTTGTTTGACGAGATGTTTGACTGCAGCCAATAACTATTAAGGGTTATAAGTGTATAGTATCGGATACTTATGCTCATCATGATAGCTTACAAATTGGATCTAATGTCTCTTTATCAAAGTTAGTTAAAAACTTTTCGATAAATAGACCTAGAACCCTTAGGTTAATTCCTAAGTGGAATTTAGCTTGGTTCTTCTGAAGCTAAAAGAAGCACCATTTGAACCCCTTGATACAGTAGACTTCAAATACTTATCTTATAAGACAGCTTTTCTCTTCTGCTAGAAGAGTTAGTGAGCTTCATGCTCTATCTGTTGATGATTCTCACTATCATCGTGTTGGTAATACTATTACTTTTACTACCAATGTGGGATAGTTGGCTAAGAATCAGGCTACTAATAAGTACCCTGAACCTATTGTTATTAAGGCTCTTCCGTCCTCAGACGGCCATAGGCCTTTGTCCAGTTAGAGCTATGCGTATTTACAAACGTAGATCTGAGTTTATCAGAAAGGGACGAAAACGTTTCTTTCTGTCTCTGCTGCCTAATAGAAGAGACATCACGGTCCATTCTATTTCAAGGTGGATTCAGTTGACTATTCATACTGCTTATGAAAGATTATCTTCTACTCAGCAGTCTGTGCTTAAGATTTCAGCACATGAAGTTAGAGCGCTATCTACATCTTGGTCTTATGCTAATAGTATTGCTATTACCGATTTGATGAAGGCTGCATACTGGTCTCAGCCTTCTTCGTTCACAAATTTTTACCTTAGAAATATTGAGTCTATTTCTGGTGACCTTCGTTGTTTAGGTCCGTTATCTGTTGCTCAGAATGTCGTCCACTAAACAGTTGCAGCTATAGTTATGCAGGCTTTCTGTTCCAGCAGTGACTCTGTCCTGCTGCCCTCTTTGTTCTGGGGTGATTGACCCAGAGCAAGGGGAAGGGGGTGGGGGAGGGGGGGGGGTATGGTGTGTTCCCGTATATCACCTGCTTTATAGTGAAAAGCAAAGGAATACCTCCTCTGGAGTCAGTAATTCCGAGTTGGTGCTGGGATGGTTTTAAAGTGTAAAGCTAATGTTTATCTCATTTATGTAATATTTTTAAAGTGTAGCTCGGTGCGAAGCATTTGTATATGCCACGTGTCATACGAGCGTTAATATACAATCCTCGGACACTTTTAAATCAGTATAAAGATTCTCATTCTCTTGACTCTATTTATTGGCTTTCCTTTAAAAAAATAGTATAATGGGTTATACTGGCTGTTAATAGAGATCATTGATGTTTTTGTGCTCAATTACGGATTGGTAATATGTCTTTCTTTTTTTGTTTAAACAAGAAAGATATATGTAAATCCTGTTTCTCCTTTTCTCCTTGAGGGGATAATTCTGTTTATATGTAATTGAGCCTATTGGATTTTCCTTTATGTCATTGGCCCTCCAGCCTTTTTTCTCTTCAGCTAAGTCTGAGTCATTGGTACAGTATAAAAATATGAAAAAATTTACAGTAATTTATATATTTTTTATAGTTACCAATTACCCAGCCAGACGGGGATGGTCCTCCCATGAGTGGGGAACTCATACCTCCCCGCTGATTATATAACATTTACCAGGCACTGGTTGTAAGAATGAAGATTTGGCGCCAATTTCGGTACTTCCTTGACAGGGTGCATGCGCAGTGTACAAAAGTATGAAGGACCATATAGGACATTGATTTTTTGGATTTTGATGCAAATTTGGGGGAGGGGTGGGGGGTGCAAAATTTGTTTTTGGCCCTGAATTTTTAAGAGTTAGCACCAGCTAAGTCTGGGTCATTGGTAAGTATAAAAAATATATAAATTATCATAAATTTTTTCATTTTTTTCCGAAGAAACAAGGATGAATTACCAGGACTGACAGCTACTGGCACAGAATCTACATCCATTAATAGTAATCCTTTTGATATTAGGTCTGTAAAATCCTTGTGTATGTGGAAAATAACATACCCTTTAGTCTTTTGATTTTGAGTCGAGCTGTCTTTTTTGCACGTCATCGCACATGCAGAGCCTCCCGTTTTCAGAATCAAAAAAAAAAGACTTGCTGTGAAAATGTGCAGTGACAATTTTAGCTCCCCTAACAGCACACCTTTATCATTTCAGGAGCACTATCTTTTACTCACCTTGATTGAAAGAAATGAAGCACTTATTATGTGATAATTTTTAATATAAACCAGGCCAGTTTGAAACTTCCTTTTTATTTTCTCTTTTCAGCTGGATGCTCCTCTCTTTGTAACATGGTATCAGTGTGTTGTGAGTGTTGGCATGTGTGTTTTGTTGAGTTTTGTTTCATCAGCTTTCCCTGGATACATTGATTTTCCATCACTGGCCATTGACATGGAAATGTGTAAAGCTGTAAGTAAACATTATTCTGAGAAGTGATATTTGAAATAGATTTCAAGAAATTAGAGAATAATAGACTAGAAGTCCTTTCTGTTCAGGCCGAATGGTATGAGCGTTTTAAGTTGGAAGATCCATGTAATTTCAGCAGTGCGTCTTCTATCCATGTTTTTCGGGTCATCTGGATTGGTGTTTAGAATTTGTATAAACCTATTTTTGACGTTGCTCAGTGCGTGGTTTGGTTGGTTGAAGTGATAAGAGACAGGTGTGACTCTTTTGAGTCTAATATCCACGAGGTGCTCTTTGATGCGGATATAAAAGTGGCGTTTAGTTTCGCCCACATATTGTTTGCCGCATTTTGAGCAGTGGATGAGGTAAATGCAATTTCTGGACATGCAGTTTGTTTTGAAAGGGCCTCGGTGTCGGGTTTTCGAGACTGTTCCTGAGAACCATTTGGATTTGGGTAGCTGGGGGCAGACAAAACAGTTTTTGTTTGAGCATGGTGTGAATGGATTCGGTATGGTTCAGCCTCTGATTTGTTTGAGTTTAGGTAATTTTGCTTTGGTCAAGATGTTTGTAAGTGCGGGGTTTCGTTTCCTGGCTAAAAGCGGAGGTTGGGGGGACGCAGTCCGTCCTTGGGTGGTGCTCTGTAGTATTGGCCAGAGACGTCGTATGTGTGAATATATATCCCGGCTTTCGGGGTTGTGTGTAACTACAAGTGGAGTTGTGTCTTTGGGCTCACTGAGGGGGGTGGTAGATTGGTTTTTGTTTTTAAGTAGCTTGAGTCGGTCAAGGTTCTTGACTTTGTTGTACGTATCGAGAAGAAGGGGTTTGGAGTAACCTCGGTTGAGAAAATGTTGAATCATTGAGTGTGCGTGTGTTGTGAAGTCTTCATTAGAGCTACAGATGCATTTGATGCGTAGTAGTTGGCTGTATGGTATCCCGTCTTTTTGTTTTTGTGGGTGGTACGAATCAGCCCTTAGATAGGCGTGTTTATCAGTTGGTTTAGTGTATAAATCCATAGTGATTATGTTGCCTTTTTGGTTAGCATGACGTCAAGAAAATTGACAGAGGTGGTAGAATATTCTGCTGTGAATTTAATTGTTTTGTGTGAGCTATTGAAGTGGTTGATGAACTCTTTGAGGGAATCTTCTCCGTGTGTCCATATGAGGAAGATGTCGTCAATGTAGCGGAGGTAGAGTTCGGGTTGAAGCCGGAATGTGTTTAGTAGTTTAGTTTCAAGTTCTCCCATAAAAATGTTGGCGAAGCTAGGTGCTAGTTTGGTACCCATAGCGGTTCCTCCAATCTGAAGATAGTGTTCTTCGTTGAAGTCAAAGTTGTTGGAATATTGGTGTAGAGGGCGACTACGTTCATAGTGCATAAAATGAATGTATCCGGTAGTGGTTTTAAGTCGCCCAAGATGGTGAGTAAATGGGTGGTGTCCCTTAGATAGCTAGGGTATGTCGGAACGAAGCTTTTGATATGTTCGTCCACAAAACTACTGATTAGTTCTGTAGGACCGTTATTACCGCTGATTATTGGTCGTCCTGGAACAAGGCCTTTGGTTTGGCATTTGTGGATTTTTGGTAAGAGGTAAAGTTGAGGGGTTCGAGGGTCGTGATTGGTGAGGCCTTCTTTAATTTTTTCAGTAATTTGTCCCTGCCTAAATATTTTGTCCAAGGCTTTTTGGACGACTAGGTTGTGTTGTTCAGTCAAGTCTTCTTTAATGACAGTGTAAAAAAGTTCGTTGTTGAGTTGGCGTTTTGCTTCAGTGATGTAGTCCGATCGGTTCTGGATGACAACTGCTGAACCTTTGTCCGCTCTTTTAATTACAATGTTAGGGTCTTTGGTTAAGTTACTGATTGCCATGTATTCCTCTGGTGTGAGGTTCGGGGTTCCCGGATGGAGAGTGGGGTTGGTTAGAATCCTATAGTTGGTGGTTCTGTATAGAGCTTCAAGGCACGGATCTTGTCCCGGGTTGGGGGACCAATGACTTTTGGGTCGAAATTTATAGGTGAGTTTTGCGGTTAAAGGGTCAGTGTGCTGGGTGGGTAGTTCCAGTTCATGGAAGAAGAGTTTGAGCCGAAGGCGGCGGAAAAAGTTTTTTACGTCTTTGGAAAGTGTTGCCCGGTCCAAGTGTTTGGGTGTCAGGCAGAAATTTAGGCCTTTACTCAGGAGTGAGAGTTCTGTGGGTGTGAGGGTTCGATCAGAGAGATTGATAACTAACTCTGGATAATTAGCATTGTTGTTATTATTGGGTTCATGTTGGTTACACAAAGAGTTTTGAGTTCGTGCAGAAAGTTTCGGAATCCCTGATTGTTGTTTATCTGTGGTGGCGGCGACGGTGAATTTCTGTGTCTTCTAGGTGGGTTATTTCTTCTGTCGTTGTAGCTCCGTTCACTGTTGTTGCTTCTCTTTGTGAAGTTGTTTCTTGGGTGGTGGTTCTGAGGTCTTCGTTGTGTGTGTTTCTCTTTGCTATCTAGTAGCATGTAGAAGTGATAATTCTGCTTCTGGTTTTGGAGGAATATGATGCTCTTTTCATATTTTCTAGTCTGGTTTTGCCTGTGTTTTTCACATAGTGATTGGATTTGTCTTTCCATGATTGTAAACTGTGAAAGTTCTACAGATTCTTTGGCATGGGCTATTTGTTCTTTGAGAGTTTTCTCTAAATTAACCATCTCGTTTGTGAGCTATTCAATGGTAGCCAGCAAGATTTCATTACTGGCTTTAATGAGTATGTCCTGAATAATTGTTTTTGTGATGTCAGTTCTGGGGCCCCGACATTGTGGTATGGTGGCCCTCAGTCCTATCGGGGATAGTTGCTCCGAAGCGCATTTATTGAGGAATTGTTTTTGCAGTTCTTGTTTGGCAATTTTAACACTAAGATTTCTGAGGTTCTTGAATGTTTGACGGTTGGCTGTGGTGATTTCTATATTGGGCGTGTCGGTGTCCATGGTGTGAAGTTCTTTTTCGTTTAGTCTTTGCCGTTTTCTGCTACGGTCCTCATCATCGTCGGCTAGAAGTACAGTGGTGGTACTGCTAGATGTTAAGCTTAGTGAGCTTAAAGAGCTCTCAGCTGTGATGTTTGCCATAGTTTGGCTATCCACTTAAAGTAATTACAATTTATTAAATAAAAGCTCTGGTGAGCCCGAGAGAGTGGATAGTTAGGCTATACCCTTGTAGCTATGCTAACCTGACCGGTTTCGTTCTTTATTTGAACTCAGAGGTGGAGTGGTGTTTTGGCCTTCCCCTATTTATACTATTTGGTGTGGCGGTACTGTTTCTGGTGTGGCGGTACCGCTTTGTGTGTGACGGTACCGTTTATTCGGTGTGGCGGTACCGTTTAGTGTGTGATGGTACCAGGATTGACATGGCGGTACCGTTAGCGATTTGTGTGTTGTACCGGTACCGTTTTGTTTGTTCTGTGACGTCACAGTGGACTGTATTTTTTAGAGTTTCATCTAGCGGTACCGTTGAGGGTTTGGCGGTACCGATGTTCTAATACAGTGTTAATGGTGTTAAAGGGCCTTAATGTGAGCCCTGTGAATGATCCTGGTAATATTATATTTGATAGTTTATTCTTTTATTTGTAGGTAATAGCAGTGTTGCTGTTGGAGGGAAGGTAGATAACAATGTGTTGTTAAATAGCTGAGAGATGACAAGCGATATGGAGGTCTGGGGGCCTCAACCGATTTGTTAAAATAATAATAAATATGTATAAAACTAATTGGTCTTTTTTATTATTAAAGAAAAGGATACAGCTCTTGTTTAGCTGTTGTGTGAATGGCTATTTGCTAAATGTTCCAAGCTTTGGCAGGCGAACCTGAGGACTCGGTCCGTCTTGTATAGTTCATGAATGTTTTCGTGACAAGGTGTATTACCCTGGTGGCTATAGTGGTGTGGGTTGGGTGAGCCAATATCTGGGTTGATGGTAATGTCTTTGTAAATGTCGGTTGTATTTTCCGTTTCAGGGTTTTCTCCCCTTCTTGCGTCGTGGTCTGTGTTGATCAGGTCGGTATTACTGTAAATTCCATGAACTGCCAATTTTAAAATGTCTTGATGTTGGGTTTTTTCTATATCTGGGATGGGTGATATCAGCGGTTGGACAGTGTTGCAGAGTTGATCCATGATGTCCTGTGTACAGTTGGGTGCTTCCACTGTGGGATCAACGGGTGGAAGTCGGTTGCCGTGTCTTCTCTTTTGGTGTTTCTTGAGGTATTCTAAGCGTCTTAGGTACATGCCGCACAAGTTGCATTGAACCCAACTTTTCTTATCGTGGTGAATGCGCCTGTGTCTGCGCCAACTGTGGCGACTGTTAAAGTTCTTGGAACACTCCCTGCATGTATAAGTCATTATAATGTAGTAGAACTGGAGTAACAAGGTCTCCTCTCGATTAAGACTATTTCTACGTCGCTTTAACTGTGACGTGTTTGTCATTACAGCGTCATCTAAATAAAGACACTTGACGTGGTGAACAGAAAGTAGAAATGTGGGTACAAGAGAATAATAGACTAGAAGTCCTTTCTGTTCAGGCCGAACGGTATGAGCGTTTTAAGTTGGAAGATCCATGTAATTTCAGCAGTGCGTCTTCTATCCGTGTTTTTCGGGTCATCTGGATTGGTGTTTAGAATTTGTATAATCCTATATTTGACGTTGCTCAGTGCGTGGTTTGGTTGGTTGAAGTGATAAGAGACAGGTGTGTCTCTTTTGAGTCTAATATCTGTGAGGTGTTCTTTGATGCGGATATAAAAGTTGTGTTTAGTTTCGCCCACATATTGTTTGCCGCATTTTGAGCAGTGGATGAGGTAAATGTAATTTCTGGACATGCAGTTTGTTTTGAAAGGGCCTCAGTGTCGGGTTTTCGAGGCTGTTCCTGAGAACCATTTGGATTTGGGTAGCTGGGGGCAGACAAAACAGTTTTTGTTTGAGCATGGTGTGAATGGATTCGGTATGGTTCGGCCGCAGATTTGTTTGAGTTTAGGTAATTTTGCTTTGGTCAAGATGTTTGTAAGTGCGGGGTTTCGTCTCCTGGCTAAAAGCGGAGGTTGGGGGAACACAGTCCTCAAGAAACACCAAAAGAGAAGACATGGCAACCGACTTCCACCCGTTGATCCCACAGTGGAAGCACCCAACCGTACACAGGACATCATTGATCAACTCTGCAACACTGTCCAACCGCTGATATCACCCATCCCAGATATAGAAAAAACCCAACATCAAGACATTTTAAAATTTTAAAATTGGCAGTTCATGGAATTTACAGTAACACCGACCTGATCAACACAGACCAAGACGCAAGAAGGGGAGAAAACCCTGAAACGGAAAATACAACCGACATTTACAAAGACATTACCATCAACCCAGATATTGGCTCACCCAACCCACACCACTATAGCCACCAGGGCAATACACCTTGTCAAGAAAACATTCATGAACTATACAAGACGGACCGAGTCCTCAGGTTCGCCTGCCAAAGCTTGGAACATTTAGCAAATAGCCATTCACACAACAGCTAAACAAGAGCTGTATCCTTTTCTTTAATAATAAAAAAGACTAATTAGTTTTATACATATTTATTATTATTTTAACAAATCGGTTGAGGCCCCCAGACTTCCATATCGCTTGTCATCTCTCAGCTATTTAACAACACATTGTTATCCACCTTCCCTCCAACAGCAACACTGCTATTACCTACAAATAAAAGAATAAACTATCAAATATAATATTACCAGGATCATTCACAGGGCTCACATTAAGGCCCTTTAACACCATTAACACTGTATTAGAACATCGGTACCGCCAAACCCTCAACGGTACCGCTAGATGAAACTCTAAAAAATACAGTCCATTGTGACGTCACAGAACAAACAAAACGGTACCGGTACAACACACAAATCACTAACGGTACCACCATGTCAATCCTGGTACCATCACACACAAAACGGTACCACCACACCGAATAAACGGTACCGCCACACACAAAGCGGTACCGCCACACCAGAAACGGTACCGCCACACCAAATAGTATAAATAGGGGAAGGCCGAAACACCACTCCACCGATGACAAGTTCAAATAAAGAACGAAACCGGTCAGGTTAGCATAGCTACAACAAGGGTATAGCCTAACTATCCACTCTCTCGGGCTCACCAGAGCTTTTATTTAATAAATTTCAAGAAATAAGTTTGAGTTTACTGCTGTTTGATAAACAGCAGGTGTTCATGCAAGCAGTGGCATTTATTTTGGGATAACCATTTCCATTTGCCAGATTACTCATCCCATTTATTGATGAGTTAATTCAGGTCTTTAAAAATTGAAAATTTTGTTAACCAGAAAAAAGTGTTTAACAAAATAAAATTACCGTCACTTGGCATCTGTCGTCTGTTGTCATCCATCGTAGTCCGTAAACTTTTCATCTTCTTGTCTGGACCTACTGAGCCTATGTGAACCAAACTTGACAGGAATGGTCTATGGGAGGTCCTCTACAAACGATCCTCATTTTGTTCCCGTTGGATGAAAAGCATGGACGCCAGAGACAGGGACCAGCAGTGAGGGCGACTAGGGCGATTATGTCACCCTTCTAAGCCCAAAGCTTGCCCAGAAAAATAGTTGGGGGATTACAAGTCGCCCTCCAAAAATTGGTCAAAAAGAGTAAAGGCTGAACTGAGTAATCCGAGGTTTACAGAAAAACGATTATTTTGAAGAATCGAATGTGCTTGAGTGTGATAAATGGGCATTTTTATTCGTCAAATAAGCGACCATTTATTTGAAATCACAGGAGAATCAATTGTCCATTGTCGCTTTTTGCAGATTTTTTATTTCTATTTTGTTTCATTTCAGTCGGAGCTTCAAGTGCCAAAATGAAAATAGGTGTCTTATACGACTTAATAAAATAACCCAGTTTGAAATTAGGTTACGTCGCTTAGGATGCTGAAAATTCTCTGCTGAAAATGTATACACAGTGGACGTATTTTCTAACACTGTATTTTTATTTCGTTTTGCTGACGACTGTTAACTGTTGGACCGTCTATTCCCAGAAAAACACGAATGGAATTGAAACACATAAAAAAAAAGCTTCAGTGATGACAAGAACAGCTGTGTACAGGGCACAAGTATGCATATGAAGGATCTTGGAAAAAGTACCTTCCAAGCAACCTTCTTAGATCTGATCTGGTCCTGTTCACTGTTCCTGGAAATTATTAGCTTAGTAGACATTTGTGAAAGGCAACCACAGGAGTGCTGGGGGTGGGGTGGGGAGGGGTTGCCATGAAGAAGAGGGGAGGGGTCATGAAGGAGAGGGTAGCAGTGGGGGATTTTCAATCAATAATTACTTTGTGATTTTTTAACCTGGCATAGATGCATCATAGACAACTGGTCCTGGATTAATCAGGCGTTAATGGAGCACCACACGCTGAAAATATGAAGGGGCAGCAGGTGGTGGTACATAAATATTCTTAATTTTCCCCACTTGCCTATGAAGTCTCCCTACTTGACTCTGCAGTCTCCCTATTTTTTCTGGATCGAGACATGAAGTCTCCCTAAAATTCCCCCCTAGGCTGGTCCCTGGCCAGAGACATTCTTTGATTCTGATTGGTCGATTTTTAAAAGTCTTCTCTAAAACTACATGGCCAAACGTTTTTGAAACCCCGCATGATTGATGACTGGGACTCACTCTATGAACAATCCTCATTTAATGTTGATTGGGTTGGGAAATCACATTTTCATCTTCTCTGGAACTACTCAGCCGATGTGAATCAAACTTGGCAGGAATAGTCTATGGGAGGTTCTCTACAAACAATCCCCATTTTGTTCTGGTCGGATGAAAATCATTTCCGCCAGAGGCATTCTTTGATGCTGATTGGTTGATTTTCAAAACTCTTCTCTGAAACTACAAGACCAAATGTTTTGAATCTTCACTTGCTTGATGACTTCGATACTCTCTACCAAAAATCCTCATTTAATGCTGATCGGATCTGAAACTACTTGGCCAGTGTGAACCAAACTTGGCACAAATAATAAATGGAAAGTCCTCTGAAAACAGTCGCCATTCTATTTTGCTCAGATGATTGTGCATGGCAGCCAGCTGCATTCTTTGATTAGAATAATTGCGGGATATGTAGTTCTGCCAGGTGAGCGATTACAGGCTCTTTAGAGCCTCTTATTTTTTGGTCAGATTTTTGTTTTGGGGCCAATTTTCTTTTCTCAACTCACTAAAAGTATACTCAAGAGTTTGTGATGAAGTTTGCTATTCACCCAATATTATCCATATCTGCATGCCACAGATGCTTTCGAAATCTGTGAACTGTCATATAGTACAGGCATGCAGATTTCAGAAATTCACGGAACCTACTTTTGGATTCCAATAAGAGCTATCAGGGAAGCTATTTTTATTTCTTATTCATTCTGTACCCATTTTCTTATCCTGACTTCCAATTTAGGACCTTCACAGGTTTTAAAAAGGACCTTCACATGTTTTAAAAAGGACCTAGAATATGGGGTGGATTGTTATAGATGACAGGGTGAATACATTTGATGGCAATAAAAATTAAAAAGTGAAACATATATTCTGTGTATTTTTACACTGTAAACCAATGGCCCAGACTAGCTGGTGCTTAACTCAAAGTTATCAAGGGCCAAACTCAAATTTTGAACCCCCCAATCCCCAAAATTTGCTTGCAAAACCGAACATTAAAAGTCCTATCTGGCCTTCCATACATTTACTCTCCACGCATGCGCAGACGTCAGGAAGTGACTGGAATTGGCACCAACTTCATTCTTTGTTTGGCTCTAAAAGTCATCAACAATGAAATGACATCTGTGCTTTAAAATCTCCTTTTTTGAGGATGCCAGACACAAACCAATGCAAGAATTGGTAGATACAAGGCTGTTATTGGATGAAGGAAGTGTTCAATGATGGTTTTGGACGTTCAGGGCTGTAACTTTATAATATTTATAAAATTATTTTATGTTTCCCAATTTTGGGACATATGCCTGACTTCATCATTTTTAAAAATGATTATTCCACTGTGTGTTAAGTATTCCTTCCCTATCCTTCCATGAACCCTTCCTGTTAAACTCTTAAGCTTTTTGGGCATTTTTTATTGAAATTTTTTATTAAATTTCTTGGGAGTTTAACATTTATTACAGAATATTATTCTGTTGCTTCCCCAGGGTTTCGTCCTCACCCTAGCGGTGTCAGGCCATTTAATCTTGCATCTTCTATCCAATGTATCGTTTTTTCTTCGTATGAAGATCTAGCTTTGCATTTGATAGCATTTCAATTGGTTCTGATTTTGGGCCTTTTTGTGTGCCAGATGTTTTGTTTACATTGACGTTGTTTACATTTTCAACGTTCTCATATTTAAGTAGTTTCTAATATTCTGTTACTGTAATATACTATAGAATGCATGGATTATTATTCCGGTAGTGTAGCTCAGAAAATTTTGGATTTTGTCCACACTTAGGCTATATCGGGATGCCCTTGGGCTCTTCATGTTCCCTTTGGGAACTTGGGCATTTTTCAAAAAAAGTTTTTGTTTACAAAAAATATTTTGAATTTAATTATGTTTGTTATTATTTATGTATCTCGGTTATATATATATATTGTTGTAGAGTTTGGAGGACTGATATCGACTTTAGTTGATACACTCCTGCGGACTCTTGTCATTCTTGTGTAGCACTGGGATGACTGAAGTTAGAGTCGGGTGTCGCGGGACATTGTTGGCGGTGAGGTTCTGAGGAGCAGAGCCTCTTACTGTGTTTTAATTCATTCTGTCAGTTTCTATTTCAGAGGAACATGAACATGGCGATGATATTCTGACACCCATCCAAGTGTGGTGCCGTCGTCGCGCTCCGTGGAGCATATAGAGCTAGCTGCAGTGCTCATTATTGCAAGAGTTAGGGCCTTTGGGTAAAGGTGTCAATTTTTTGCAAGCAGCTAGCTCGACCAGTGTCCAGCGGTACTCCGTCTGTGGGTGCAGTGACGCCGGGTAAGTCCTTTGCGGTCTAAGAAGTGGATTGGGTAGAGAGAGCACTATAATATAAATGCTCACCCAGCGATGACGGAAATAGGGAGGAAGTCTGCAAGTTCTGGTACTCGACGAGGTCTGATAGGCTGCGAGCGGGAGAGGCCCCCCCCCTCTCTAATATAGCAAAGTCTGGGGTCAGATGTTCTTTTGAGAAACTTGCACAAGCCGGAGCATATGTCTGCCCTCCACTCAGGACGCTCCGTCTAGTCTGCAGCCGGGGTCGACTTCAGTCACGGCTTCCTCCGTTACATTATTTAAGCACACACGACCGCATCCTAGCTACCCGACTTCGGATACCCAGCCTGCTGCATGAAGAAGGAACCACTCTTCGCCCGTGAAGTCGGACCATCTTGTAGCTAGGGAGACGGGGCCTTGATCATCGTGACGGTCGGAGAAAGAAGCCGTTTCCGACGCACCGTCCCAGGAGAAGCATGCGGCTAAGGAACGGAAATCCGCTGCTCCTCAGGCCTCGATGACGGACTTGCTGTCACAGATTGTGCTAATTGCAGCATCCCAGCAAGTGCAGATGCAGCCTCCCTCAGACTCAGAATATGAGCTGTCGGATGGTGCTGGGTCGGTTCAGTCGTCTGTTCGCACAGATGCAATGGACCGAGATTTGCAACTGATTCTCTCGGATGGTAAAAGGGGTAAAGAAGAGGATTACCCTTCCCTTTCTGAACAGTACATGGTTGCGATGGCTTTCATCCATCAATACTACCCTGCTTTTGTTCCACTGAATCAGAATGCTGCGATGACGAGAGAAACCGCTGGCATCGCAAGGCGCAGACTTTATCCGGACAAACGAGGAAGTCCTTTCTTTTCCGGTTCAGTTTATGCAGGTGTCGCAGGCCTTCGGCCGTATAAAATAACGCCATATTTATCCTCCTGATTGCGAGGAAGAAGGTGCTTTCTTATCTTCATCTTCTGTATACATACCGTTTTTTTGGACCACGTTCAGTTAAAAATGGTCAGGGAAGATGTTCAGAGAGTTCTTCTGCGTTTGGATAAGCAGGCCGGGGATCTAGAGGAATCCTTACCTGTATCATTCACTATTCGCTCAGACACAATTGAGACAGCAATTTCTTCAAATAGAGCGAATTTGGATGTTATGTCTTATGCAGATCACCTTACAAGAGCTTTGACACAACGTCTCAAGGGAAAGGAATTTGAGGACGTTCGTACCTCTCTTAGAGTTCTTTCCAGGGCAATTATGTATACCACATATTACTCTGCCCTAACAGTGGCTAATCTGGAGTTAATCAGACGTGATGCTGCCCTTGTGTCGTCATCACTGATAAGATGACAAGGTGAAAAGCTCTCTCCGAGTCGCTCCGGTTTCCGGACATTTTATTTTCGATGACTAGCTTTCGTTAGTCTATGAACAGGCTACTAAGAAAGTGTCTAGTGCTCTGCTTTTGAAGTCGGCGTATCAACGTTCTGCTTCAGCTGATAAGAGTAAAGGAGGTTGTTCCAGACAAAAATTGTCAAATGGAAACTCCTTACGAGGGTACCAGAAACCCTCTTGTAATTACTCTGGAGGCCGTCAGTAGAGCAACTTGGGAAAGGGGCGTAGGTCTGATCAGGACTATATGTCAGACGCCCCTAGGCCGACGAGACAAGGTTTATCGCGGGGAGGATGCAGTTCCTCCTCCTGTAAGCCTTGCAGGTCACACAGGCAATGGTTTAGACCTCTATTGCTGGCCAGTTGGTGGAAGGTTATCAAGCTTCGCAGAAAACTGGATAACTATCACGGAAGATAAGTGGGTGAGAAGTGTAGTCTCGGACGGCTTACGGCTATCATTCCAAGTTAAAAACCCACTAACAAGTTGTCCGCGTTGGACAAATCTTCCATTAAATTCTTGCATAAGAGAGTTTCTCCTACCGGAGGTATAAGCTCTCTTATCAAAGGAAGCAATGCAGGTCATCGAGAATCAGGATTCTCAAGATTTTTACAGTCACCTGTTCCTCGTATCAAGCCAGACGACTCTTTCCGACCGGTAATAGACTTGAGCTGGATAACAAGTTTATCATGGCTCTAAAAGTTCATTTATGGAAATCATTCAGTCGGTAAAAGTGAGCGTTCGAGTGATCGACTATGCGGCAAGCATGGATCTAAGGATCCGTACTTTAATGTCCTGGTACATCTGGCATTCTAAATGTACCTGCGGTTCGCCGTACAAGGGAAGGTGTATCAGGTCAGAACAATATGCTATTGGTCTGAATCTGGCCCACTGGGCATTTCACTCGAATAATGAACTCGGTAATGTCTTACTTACGAGCTCATTTGTCTGTGGTAATGTCGGCTTACTTGGACGACCTTCTACAGGGATACGGCAACAGAATTATTCTTCAGAATGATGTTCAGAGTCTGCTTCCATTACTCCGACATCTCGGTTTCATCGTAAACGAGAAAAAGTTGGATCTAGCTCCGTACAAGTCGTCTATTCACTTGGGATTGAGCTTTGAGACTCACAACAATCTGGTTCGTCTGCCGTTACCCAGAGCGAAGTTAGTCAGTTGTTATGTTCGCTTTTGTCTACACTCAGTCAGATGCATTAATAGTGAAGGAATTCATGCGACTGTTGGAGTTGTGCGGAGCAGCTGTGGATCTCATTCCGATGGGCCGCCTGCGCACACATCCCCTCCAGATATTCTTTACTCAGAACTAGAGTGTGAAGACGCTTTCGCTTGAACCTGTATTGTTTTAACAGACCTAGTAAAACATGGGTTCAAATTGGGCAGATATTCAGTGGTTAGCTGCAACTGCTGGATCCAGCTTTAATGATTATGACGGATGTGAGTCCCGCAGACTTGAAGTTTCAGGGTCTTTGGGACCCTCAGTTTCAGGAGAACATATAAACATCAACGAGGTGATGTTAATTATAGCTAGCACTACAACATTGGATTCACATAATAACGGACGTCCATGTTCAATTTTGTCGGACAACTCGACAGTAGTAGCGTACATCGAGATCCAGGGCGACACCCATTCATTTTCGTCATGCCAACTAACGAAGATTTTTCAAATACATCATAAATCATCATGTTCGTTCATCTTTCTATCCATCATATACCGGATTTTCTGAACGTACTAGCAGACTCGCTCTCTTGGGAAAGTCGCCTGTTGCAATTGGAGAGGTCACTCAACAAGCAAGTATATGGACAGATTTGCTACCAGAGGTATGGCCCCATGATAGATCCGTTTGTGACGCACCGGAACAATCAGTTACCGTCGTTCGTGTCACCATGCCCAGACCATTGAGCATATGCAGTAGACGCTCTGCTGATCTCATGGGGATGGACGATAGGATATGCATATCCTCCAATTCAGTTGATTCAGTAGATTTTGTTTAAGATAATAAAACAATCTTGTTGTGAATCCATAGAAACCTTGGATCAGTCTTCTCAAGTGTCTGTTATGGGACGTTCCCCGGAAGCTTTCTCCACGAGAGGACCTTCTTTATCAGGGGAAGTTTTTGTTCTTCACGTCCTTCTCCGCACTCAGTGGCATAATGGAGTCGGTTAGACGTGAGGGAACCATTGCGGTTCCTATATTATGTTATGTCTAACACAAGAATGATTAAGTAATGCAGGTGAGGAGGGTTCGATATGACTTCAAATCCCCCCCCCCCCCCCCCCCCCCCCCACACACACACACACACACACACCGCCAATGTGTTTAGAGGTGATTACCGGGCAAGACGTAGTTTTTTTCCTGCAAGCCTTGTATAAGTTTAAATACATACATGCATTTCTTCACTTCTCGATTGGCGGCTGGGTCGTGTTCTATGGCGACCTCATGGGCACATCCACTCTTTAGTTGGCTGGTTTCCTGTGATTTTTCGTCTATATGTCATATATTAGTGCATATTTCATCATAAATATTTGCTAGTCTTTGGGTTCCTCGGAGGCTGCATAAACTGTTAACTGGTATTCATATGATTACATGCGGGATTTTAATGCTCACCACGCATAATATTTATTAGGCTGACACTTATTGTAGGTTATCAACCTTAGAAATTATGAATTATTTCTGGGGCGGTCCGTGTCGGAGCCTGTTATTCATACCTACATCCATTTCTAGATCCAGGTTTCTATTAATGTCTGTACTCAACTCATATTTTCCCATGTTTATAGTGTCATAGATATCGGATAATACACATTGGGGAGTGTTGTTACTGGAATTTATTGTACACCTGAATGGGGTCGCCTGTGGGTTACCCCGGAAGTGTGTTTACTCTCCAGAGATCATTCATTGTGGTTCGATTGGACATGAGTATGTTATATATTATATCACCGGTTTTCAACCTATCTGCGTATGCCGTCTCATATGTACATTATATAGCGGGCAATATTAATTACCGGGATCGTTGCTATAGCCTTAATTTCTGAAGTGGCATTAAGCACCATTTATTAATAATAATTAATACCTGAGTGCCTGTTCGACGAATATTTATATTGTTTTTTGGTACCCCGCTTTTACTGATTCCAGAGCGCTCCCCTCTTTCTTTTTGAAGATTCCTTCAAAAGAAAAGGGGGGAGGGGGAGGAGTGATTTTTACCTCTCCTCTGGCTTGATAGGTATGTGACTATGAGCGACGCTGTTTTGTCTGTAATTATATCCTGCATTCAGCTGGAGTTTTATTGTATATGGCGTATGTTTGTGGGGGATATTCTCTCATTCTCAAATACGCCATCCTAATTTTTGGCGCTTAGTCTGGGCTAATCTTAAAAATTGGGAACTTGTTACATCCAATTAGCATAGTCTTCATGCTAAGTATACGGAATTACTTGAACTGGGCTTCTTTTGTATGATATGTCTTCTCTATTGCTGTATAGAGAGAAATACATGTAATTCCTAATAAGTTTAATTTCCTTTCTCCTTGGATTACAGGTTTGGAACTATGTTGATCTACTAATTCTGAAGTCCTAGACCCTCCACCTTTTTACGATTCAGCTAGTCTGGGCCATTGCAGTGTAAAAATATTATAAATTTATAGTAATTTGTATATTTTTATACTTACCAATGGCCCAGGCAGAGATGGCCCTCCCATGAGTGGGCACTCATACCTCCCCGCTGAATTTTTATGTAGTACTCTCTTCTACAAAGAATGATGTTGGCACCAATTCCAGTCACTTCCTGACGTCTGCTCATGTGTGGAAAGTAAATGTATGGAGGGCCAGATATGACACTTAATTTTTGGTTTTGCAAGCAAATTTTGGGGATTTGGGGATTCAGAATTTGTGTTTGGCCCTTGATAACTTTGAGTTAAGCACCAGCTAGTCTGGGCCATTGGTAAAATATACAAATTACTATGAACTGATAATTATACCCCCACTTTCGAAGAAAATGGGGGTATACTGGATTACATGTGTCTGTGCGTCCATCTGTCTTTGTGTCCGTGCATCCGTGTGTGAGTCCGTCCTGGAATATTCATAACTTTCATAACTTAAGTAAATTATTATTTTCTATAATATTTGTTGGTCATAGGTATGCCCACACTAGTTATTTTTTTTTTTATTACTTGTTTTTATTACTTGTTCACTTAGAAATTGTGTCCGTCCGAGCCAAATTTTGTCTGTTCAGCCTGTATCTCGGGTATCAAATGTTCTATTGCAATGAAATTTGCCGTGAACACTGCTTATGGTATAGGCTTTAAAAAAAGGATTCAACGATATTTCTCACATTCTCCTTTTTAGAGTTATCCCCCCTTTTTGACTCAGAAATTGTAGGAAATAAACATTATTTGTCTGTTCAGCCTGTATCTCAGGCATGGGTTATCAGATTTCAGTGAAATATGGCATGCAGTTTGCCTATGACAAAGGCTTCTGCCTCATTGCATAAAACTTCCAAACACGAAACAATTTACAATACCTTTTGACTTAGAAATTGTTGGAAATTGTTATACCCCCACTTTCGAGAAAATGGGGGGTATACTGGATTACATGCATCCGTCTGTGTATCCGTTCGTCCGTCCTTGTGTGAGTCCGTCCGAGAATATTCATAACTTACATTATTTTCTATAATATTTGTTGGTCATAGGTATGCCCATACTAGGCGGTACACCACGTGGGGGTATGCAGCAGACGACAGTCAGCTCTTGTTTTCATTTGTATACTTTGTGCCATTGAAAACTCAATTTAACAGCGACAGATGAACTGACGTAATGATGACACTGAGTCAGATGAGTGTATACAAGCAAGTGAAAAAGATAACAAAGAAAATACAGTCGTAACTGTAGGACATTGAAATACTTATTTTGGTTTTTCCTTTAAAATTGAACAAGTAAAAAATAATTAAACAAAAATTCTTTGTGAATTCTGATTAGGGATGGGCGAATCGTCCAGTGTAAAACGTCCCGTTTAGGAAGGTAACTGTATTGAATTGATTGCAATGAAATATCTGTAAAACGTGATTATAAATAAAGCGTGAACACACCTCTTCTCCTTGGTTTTGCACAGAGTGTTGTAAAATTGGAAGAATATATCTTGCATTTTAGCAAAGATATTTTCTCCTCATCGTCAGTTTCAGTGAAGAAAGTTATGTTATTGTTTTCAATGTAACAGTTTCATGGGTTTGGCTTCTTGTGGTTTTGTTGTCAAACACGCTGAAATTGGGTGCATTCGGTTATAATAAATATGAATCAGAAACTGTTGGAAACACACATGCTCAACAATCTGGATGCCCTCACTGGGATTGTCAAAACGAGCATAATGTTGTTACTGTTATGATCACTGTTTTATCGATGATAAATAATACAGTTGTAGTCTTGGCAGAAAATGTTGAGTGTGTTTTAAATGCCCCTTGATGGAAAACATAATGTTAAAAAATTTGTGGGAACCTGTTTTTTGTTTCCGTGATTTTTCCCTAACCGAACCTCCACGGAAACGGAACGATCGTTTCCGTAAAATCTGCATGCCTGCAGTAAGGCCATTGTGGATGGATCAAAATCCATGGGTTGTCATTTTTTCCACGAATCATGAAATTTCCACCAATGAAGCACTGGGGTAATCATCTCTGAATTATATAGGTGGAAAAATGCCCACCCATAGATTTTGACCCATCTGACATGACTGTACTGTAATCGGTCCTCTTTATTATATCCAGATGAATGGTAAATAGGTTATCTCAAAATTCAAGATTTTATTCTCTGACACACCTCTGTATTTTTGAGGCGTCAATTTCCCGAGTCGGCATCGGTGTCAGCGTACACTTTTTATTGACCACCACTGCTTGACACCACTGCTTCAGAGTACTCATTTTATGCATATTGGCAGGATACAGCTGTGCCAGGGAAATGTGATAATCAGTTGGGTTATTTAGGTCCCAGTTGACAACTCGTGAAGAATTTGGCATGAATGGGAAAAGCGGTTAAGTCATGGCAACTTTGCTTCATTGCAGCTTGAATGAAACTGTGGTCGGACATGCAATTTTTAAAGGCTTGATAATCTAGACAATTTGATCACACCTTGAGCTGTAAAGGTTATGAAGTGGAGAATTATTCATATCCACATTACTAATAACAAACAAGATTCTATAAACTCATTTTCTTGTGAGCACAGACAAAATTTGAATTCAGCCTCGTGATTACATTCAGATAGTTTTATTATATTTTGTGACTGCCACCAATAAGAGGCTTAGTACCACTGGAGTTTATCAATCAATATTGGTTCACCAGAAAATGTGGGGTCACTAAAACGTGTACACCAAGGAGAGCTGTAGCTCCTGCCCTCCATGGCTCCTGCAAAATCAATTTAAGGAGAGCCATAATTGCTCTCAGTAAGAGCTGTAATAACTCTCCTTAAACCATCCATTCCCTTATTAATAACGGACTTGAGTATAGAATAGCTCTCCTGGCACAAATTTAGGGGAGCTGTAGTAGCTCCCCTAGATTTTTCAAAAGTCCAAGCCTGCCGAGGCCAGGTTCATAAATTGCCAAGTTGAAAATACTTTTGGTCATATTCTCGATAATATAAATAAAACCTGTTCACTTTTGTCAAGTTTAATAAAAGTGAGTTTTCTATTTTATACAAAATAAAAGTTTTTTTAATTTTCTTGTCTTTCAAGGTGATTTTGTCTTCCAAGCTCACTAAAAGTGTTGTTGATTCACCAAGGATGTAAAAATTATTATATTTTTACACTATAACCCAATGGCCCAGAAAGCTGGTGCTTAACTCAAAGTTATCAAGGGCCAAACACAAATTTTGAACCCCCCCAATCCCCAAAATTTGCTTGCAGAACCGAAAATTAAAAGTCCTATCTGGCCCTCCATACATTTACTCTCTGCACATGCGCAGACGTCAGGAAGTGACCGGAATTGGCACCAACATTATTGTTTGTTTGGCCCTAAAGTCATCAACAATGAACTGACATCTGTGCTTTAACATTTCCTTTTTTGAGGATGCCAGACACAAATCAGTGCAAGAATTGGTGGATACAAGTCTGCTGTTGGATGAAGGAAGTGTTCAACGGTGGTTTTGGACGTTCAGGGCTGTAACTTTATAATATTTATAAAATTATTTTTATGTTTCCCATTTTCGGGACATATGCCTGATGTAATTTTTGTTAATGATTATTCCACTGTTTGTTAAGTATTCCTTCCCTATCCTTCCATGAACCCTTCCTGTTAAACTCTTAAGCTTTTTGGCTATTTTTGTATTAAATTTCTTTGGAGTTCAGCATGTATTACAGAATATTTATTCTGTTTTTCCCCAGGGTTACGTCCTCATCCTAGGGGTGTTAGGTCATTTAGCCTTGCATCTTCTATCCGATGTATCATTTCTTCTTCGTATGAAGATCTAGCTTTGCATCTGATAGCATTTAAGTTGTTTCTGACTTTGGGCCTTTTTGTGTGCCTGATGTCTTGTTTACATTGACGTTGTTTACATTGTCAACGTCCTCATATATATGTAGTTTTTAGCTCACCTGAGCGAAGCTCAAGGGGAGCTTTACTAATCACTTTCTGTCCGTCGTCCGGCGTCCGTCGTCCGTCGTCGTCCGTCCGGCGTTAACTTTACATTATCGACTTCTCCTCCTAAACCACTAGCCCAATTTTATTCAAATGTTGGCTAAATGTTTATTACCTAATGCCAATTCAGATTTGTTCAAATGAAGTTGCCCCTCCTCCTGGGTGGTGCCACGCCCCCAAGGGGCACCAAAATCTTTGTAAATCTTCTTCTCATGAACCAGCAGTAGCAGAGACTTGATATTTGGTGTGCAGCTTCCTTTTGAGGTGTAGACTCAGATTTGTTCAAGAGAAGTTTGTGGGGCTATACTTGGCGTTGTTATGAGAGGGGCAAAATTTTTTGCCCCGCCCAAAATTTCTATTTTCCAAACCGAGAGGCTGATTTGAACCAAATTTTATGTGAGGGCTTATTGGGTCATGAGTACTTGATTTATGCAAAAAAAAATTTTCCCGCAGCCCCGTGGGAACTGCAGGAGCTAAAAATAGAAAAAATTTAAAACGCCCATATCTCCAAAACTGCACGGCACTGAGAATTTTTATTTGGTGTGCAGCTTCCTTAGGACCAACAGAAAGGATTGGTAAAAAAAAATTGCCATCGGTTTTATCATAGGGTACAGTTTCGGGACTTTGAAAAAGTGCTGAGTCAGCACTTTTTAACACTGTAGGCAATGGGAAAAACATTAAAAAATCTTCTTCTCCAGATCCAGCAGGCAGAATCTTTTGATATTTGGTATGCAACATTGTAGGGTGGATCTGATTCAAGTTTGTTCAAATCGGCCCCCTGGGTTCATATTTGGGCTCAGTATAGGAGCCCGATTTCGAACTTAGTGCATTTCAGGCAAATTTCTTCAAAAATCTTCTTCTCCAGATCCAGCAGGCAGAATCTTTTGATATTTGGTATGCAACATTGTGGGGTGGATCTGATTCAAGTTTGTTCAAATCGGCCCCCTGGGTTTATATTTGGGCTCAGTATAGGAGCCCAAATTTGAACTTACTGCATTTCAGGCAAATTTCTTTGAAAATCTTCTTCTCCAGATCCAGCAGGCAGAATCTTTTGATATTTGGTATGCAACATTGTAGGGTGGATCTGATTCAAGTTTGTTCAAATCGGCTCCCTAGATTCATATTTGGGCTCACTATAGGAGCTCGAATTCGAATTTAGTGCATTTCAGGCAAATTTCTTCAAAAATCTTCTTCTCCAGATCCAGCAGGCAGAATCTTTTGATATTTGGTATGCAATGTTGCGGGGTAGATCTGATTCAAGTTTGTTCAAATCGGCCCCCTGGATACATATTTGGGCTTACTATAGAAGCCCGAATTCGAACTTAGTGCATTTCAGGCAAATTTCTTAAAAAATCTTCTTCTCCAGATCCAGCAGGCAGAATCTTTTCATATTTGGTAAGCAACATTGTGGGGTGGATCTGATTCAAGATTGTTCAAATCGGCCCCCTGGGTTAATATTTGGGCTCAGTATAGGAGCCCGATTTCGAACTTAGTGCATTTCAGGCAAATTTCTTAAAAAATCTTCTTCTCCAGATCCAGCAGGCAGAATCTTTTGATATTTGGTATGCAACATTGTAGGGTGGATCTGATTCAAGTTTGTTCAAATCGGCCCCCTGGGTTCATATTTGGGCTCAGTATAGGAGCCCAATTTCGAACTTAGTGCATTTAGGCAAATTTCTTAAAAAATCTTCTTCTCCAGATCCAGCAGGCAGAATCTTTTGATATTTGGTATGCAACATTGTGGGGTGGATCTGATTCAAGTTTGTTCAAATCGGCTTCCTAGATTCATATTTGGGCTCACTATAGAAGCTCGAATTTGAACTTAGTGCATTTCATGCAAATTTCTTAAAAAATCTTCTTCTCCAGATCCAGCAGGCAGAATCTTTTCATATTTGGTAAGCAACATTGTGGGGTGGATCTGATTCAAGTTTGTTCAAATCGGCCCCCTGGGTTTATATTTGGGCTCAGTATAGGAGCCCAAATTTGAACTTAGTGCATTTCAAGCAAATTTATTAAAAAATCTTCTTCTCCAGATCCAGCAGGCAGAATCTTTTGATATTTGGTATGCAACATTGTGGGGTGGATCTGATTCAAGTTTGTTCAAATCGGCTTCCTAGATTCATATTTGGGCTCACTATAGAAGCTCGAATTCGAACTTAGTGCATTTCAGGCAAATTTCTTAAAAAATTTTCTTCTCCAGATCCAGCAGGCAGAATCTTTTGATATTTGGTATGCAACATTGTGGGATGGATCTGATGCAAATTTGTTTAAATCGGCTCCCTAGATTCATATTTGAGCTTACTATAGAAGCTCGAATTCGAACTTAGTGCATTTCAGGCAAATTTCTTAAAAAATCATCTTCTCCAGATCCAGCAGGCAGAATCTTTTGATATTTGGTATGCAACATTGCGGGGTGGATCTGATTCAAGTTTGTTCAAATCGGCCCCCTGGATTCATATTTGGGCTTAATATAGAAGCCTGAATTCGGACTTAGTGCATTTCGGGCAAATTTATTAAAAAATCTTCTTCTCCAGATCCAGCAGGCAGAATCTTTTGATATTTGGTATGCAACATTGTGGGGTGGATCTGATTCAAGTTTGTTCAAATCGGCTTCCTAGATTCATATTTGGGCTCACTATAGAAGCTCGAATTCGAACTTAGTGCATTTCAGGCAAATTTCTTAAAAAATCATCTTCTCCAGATCCAGCAGGCAGAATCTTTTGATATTTGGTATGCAACATTGCGGGGTGGATCTGATTCAAGTTTGTTCAAATCAGCCCCCTGGATTCATATTTGGGCTCACTATAGAAGCTCGAATTCAAACTTAGTGCATTTCGGGCAAATTTCTTCAAAAATCTTCTTCTCCAGATCCAGCAGGCAGAATCTTTTGATATTTGGTATGCAACATTGCGGGGTGGATCTGATTCAAGTTTGTTCAAATCGGCCCCCTGAATTCATATTTGGGCTTAATATAGAAGCCCGAATTCGCACTTAGTGCATTTCAGGCAAATTTCTTCAAAAATCTTCTTCTCCAGATCCAGCAGGCAGAATCTTTTGATATTTGGTATGCAACATTGCGGTTTGGATCTGATTCAAGTTTGTTCAAATTGGCCCCCTGGATTCATATTTGGGCTTAATATAGAAGCCCGAATTCGCACTTAGTGCATTTCGGGCAAATTTATTAAAAAATCTTCTTCTCCAGATCCAGCTGGCAGAATCTTTTGATATTTGGTATGCAACATTGTGGGGTGGATCTGATTCAAGTTTGTTCAAATCGGCTTCCTAGTTTCATATTTGGGCTCACTATAGAAGCTCGAATTCGAACTTAGTGCATTTCAGGCAAATTTCTTAAAAAATCTTCTTCTCCAGATCCAGCTTTAGAATCTTTTCATATTTGGTAAGCAACATTGTGGGGTGGATCTGATTCATGTTTGTTCAAATCTGCCCCCTGGGTTTATATTTGGGCTCCGTATAGGAGCCCAAATTTTAACTTAGTGCATTTCAGGCATATTTCTTAAAAAATCTTCTTCTCCAGATCCAGCAGGCAGAATCTTTTGATATTTGGTATGCAACATTGTAGGGTGGATCTGATTGTGATTCATGAATGTATTTATTTGTAAAGTTGATAGAATCTTAGACAAAATTTGCAGAAAAGATCTACTATAGAAGGGGTGGTATCCAGGGTGAACCGTTTACCCAAATCTAGCAGTACTAATGCATTATTCACACAAATCTTCGTTCAAATTTTATGACCCCTCATTGGAACACACGCATTCAGCTCATTCCAACAAAGGTCATATGCCATGTTTTCGAGACAAAGGAATAAAAATTTTAGTTATTCATGAAATTTTTAGGCAACTGTTGTCTGTTATTCACATTGCTTCATGAAATTTCAGTACTTTTAGAAGTTACCTCAGTAATCAAGGGTTAATTCCCCTTAATTAAATGTCGCCTCTAAAAAACAACCACTTTGCATATCTTACCTTTTTACCAGCATAACTGCCAAAACTTGTCAGCATTCTTCACAAAAATCGCTATTCAAATTTTAATTTTTGTCTCTTAAACATACATGTACTTATCGCTTGTAAATACCCCATTGGAATGATCTTTTTGAGCTCATTCCAATGAGAGGTTGCACACCATGCTTTTTGAGTCAAAAAAGCAATTTTTTTAGTTATTCCAGAATTTCGTACGTAAAACACAGCTTTATGACTTCACATTAAAATGAGCTCTCTAAGCTTGTTCCAATCAACATTCACGCACTATGTCTTTCACACAAAAAATAAAATTTTCCATTTATTCAGGAATTTTGTTTGCAAGAACACTCTTAACCCCCCCCCCCCCCCCACACACACACACACAAACACACACACACACACACACACACAAACACAGACACACACATCTAAAAGTTCGTCAGCAAAAAAACAGTTACTTCAATTTTTAAATGCATTATAGGAACAACTTGCCTAATCAAATTTAAATACTTTTGCATCATTCTGTATCTAGAACAAACCATTTACCATATCTTTACGCAAAATTCTCCAGCATCATTCACAAAAAAACACCATTATTTATATATTCACATTTCTGTCTCAAAAATATACCTGATCTTCCCATACCCCTATTGGAATAAGCTGTTTGAGCTTGTTCCAATGATGATAAAAAAAAATAAAATTTGTGAAAATTTTTGTTTTCTTGCATGCAAATATATACATGTAGCACATGGAAGATATCCACAGTTGGGGAGAGATGTCCAAGGCTATCTCTTCACATTCCTTGTTTGTGCTTCATGCTAAACCAGTTTGTCTGCAGAGATAAATTTGCTTTATTAAAAATCATTGGAGATTGGCCACACACCAATGATTTTAAATAAAACTAATTTTAGGTAACAAATGTTGAACTTCAAACAAAATCTATCACTCAACCAGTTAATGTTGATGAGGCATGACATGGTGAAGGTGACCTAAAATACTTCTTAGAGTCACTTTGTCAGGTGAGCGATTAAGGCCACGTGGGGCCTCTTGTTTTTATATTCTATTACTATAGAATTACTGTAAGATACATGGATATTATTCCGGTAGTATAGCTCAAAAAATTTGGATTTTGTCCACACTTAGGCTCTATCGGGATGTCCTTGGGTTCTTATGTTTCCTTTGGGAACTTAGGCTTTTTTTTCAAAATTTTTTCATTATGAAAATATTTTGAATTTAATTTTGATTACTATTATTCATGTATCTTAGTTATATATATATTTTGTTGTGGAGTTTGGAGGACTGATATCGACTTTTGTTGATACACTCCTGTGGACTCTTGTCATTCTTGTGTTCACCGGGATGACTGATGTTAGAGTTGGGTGTTGCGGTATGTTGTTGGTGGTGAGGTTCTGAGGTCAGGCCTCTCACCGCGATTTAATTCATTTTTTCAGTTTCTATTTCCGAGGAACATGAACATGGTGATGATATTCTGACACCCATCCAAGTGTGCTACGATTGTCTCACTCCGTGGAGCATATAGAGCTAGCTGCAGTGCTCATTATTGCAAGAGTTAGGGCCTTTTGTTAAGGGTTTTAATCTCTTGCAAGCAGCTAGCTTGACTGGTGAAGTGGTACTCCATCCGTGGGTGCCGTGACACCGGGTAAGTCAGTTGCGGTCATAAGAAGTAGATATGGATAGAGCGAGCACTTTAATATGAATAGCTCACCCAGCGACGATGGAAATAGGGAGGAAGTCAGCAAGTTCTTGTACTCGGCGAGGTCTGATAGACCGTGAGCGGGTGAGGCCCCCCTCTCTAATCTAGCAACATCTGGGGTCAGTTGTTGTTTTGAGAAACTTGCACAAGCCGGAGCATATGTCCGCCCTCCACTCGGGACACTGTGTTTAGTCTGCAGCCGGGGTCGGCTTCAGTCAAAGCTTCCTCCGCTACGTTTCACAAGGCCGAAATGAAGTTTTCTGGTTGGAAACTTGCACCAGACGGAGCATATGTGTGAGAAAGAAGGCGGTTTCTTATCTTCATCTTCCGTATACGTATCGTTTTTTGGACTATGTTCGTTTATAAACAGTCGGGAAGATGTTCAGAGTGTTCCTCCGCGTTTGGATGAGCAGGCCGGGGATCTAGAGGTATCCTTACCTGTATCATTCACTATTCGCTCAGACACAATTGAGGCAGCAATTTCTTCTAATAGAGCGAATTTGGATGTTATAGCTTACACAGATCACCTTATAACAGCTATGGCACAATGTCTCAAGGGAAAGGAATTTGAGGATGTTCGTACCTCTCTTAGAGTTCTTTCCAGGGCAATTATGTATACCACGTATAACTTCCCCCTAACAGTGGCTAATCTGGAGTTTATCAGACATGATGCTGCCCTTGCGTCATCACCACTGATAAAAGACAAGGTGAAAAACTCTCTCCAAGTCGCTCCGGTCTCCGGACATCTTATTTTTGACAACTAGCTTTCGTTAGTATATGAACAGGCTACTAAGAAAGTGTCTAGTGCTCTGCTTTTGAAGTCGGCATATCAATGACCCGCTTTAGCAGACAAGAGTAAAGGAGGGCATTCCAGACAATAATCGTCAAAAGGGAACACCTCACGAGGGTACAAGAAACCCTCATATATTTCTCTGGAGGTCGTCAGTATAGCGACTCGGGAAAGGGGCGTAGGTCTGATCGGGACTATCGGTCAGACGCTCCTAGGCCGACGAGATGAGGTTCTTCGTGGTGAGGACGTGGTTTCTCCTCCCATAAGCCTCGCAGGTCATACAGGTGATGGTTAAGACCTCTATTGCTGGCCAGTTGGGCAGAAGGTTATCAAGCTCCGCAAAAAACTGGATAACAGTCACGAAAGATAAGTGGATGAGAAGTGTAGTCTCGGACGGCTTATGGCTATTATTCTGCGCGAAAACCCCCCACTAACAAGTTGTTCGCGTTGGACAAATCTTTCATCAAATCCTTGCATAAGAGAGTTTCCCCTAGCGGAGGTACAGGCTCTCTTATCAGAGGAAGCAATACAGGTTGTCAAGAATCAGGATTCTCAAGGTTTTTACAGTCACCTGTTCCTCATACCAAAGCCAGACGGCTCGTTCCAACTGGTAATAGACTTGAGCTGGATAAACAAGCTTATCATTCCTCCAAACATTTATATATGGAAACCATTTGGTCGGTAAAAGTGAGCATTCGGGTGATCGACTATGCGGCAAGCATAGATCTAAAGGTTGCATACTTTCATGTCCTGGTACATCTGGCATCCTAAAGGTACCTGCAGTTCGCCGTACAAGGGAAGGTGTATCAGTTCAGAGCAATGTGCTTTGGTCTGAACCTGGCTCGAATAATGAACTCGGTAATGTCATACTTGCGAGCTCATTCGTCTGCGGTAACATTGGCTCACTTGGACGACCTTCTACAGGGATACAGCAACAGAATTATTCTTCAGAATGATGTTCAGAGTCCGCTTCTATTTCTCTGATGTCTCGGTTTCATCGTAAACGAGAAAAAGTCGGATCTAGCTCCGTACAAGTCGTCTATTCACTTGGGAACGAGTTTTGAGACCCACATCATTCTGGTTTGTCTGCCGTTACCCAGAGCAAAATTAGTCAGTTGTTATGCTTGTTTTTGTCTACACTCAAGACGCATTAACAGTGAGGGAATTCATGCAGCTGTTGGAGTGGTGCGGAGCGGCTGTCTATCTCATTCCTTTGGGCCGCTGGCATGCATGTCCCCTCCAGATATTCTTTACTCAGAACTGGAGTGTGAAGATGCTTTCACTTGAACCAGTATTGTTTTAACAGACCTAGTAAAACAAAGGGTTCAGATTTGGGCAGATATTCAGTGGTTAACTCGGGGACTTCTGCTGCAACTGCCGGATCCAGCTTTCACGATTATGACAGATGTGAGTCAGATGGGTTGAAGCGCGATCCTAAGTACCGCAGACTTGAAGTGTCAGGGTCCTTGGGACCCTTTGTTCCAGGAGAAACAGAAAAACAAAGAGTTGATGTCAGTATGGCTAGCACTACAACATTGGATTCACATAATCATGGACATTCAGATTTTGTCGGACAACTCGACAGTAGTAGCATACATTGGGAACCACGGCGGCACCCATTCATTTCCGTTATGCCAACTAACGGAGAAGTTTCTCATATACTCCATGAATCCTCATGTTCAACTTTCTGTCTGTCATATACCGGGTATTCTGAACGTACTAGCAGACTCACTCTCTCGGAAATTGGAGTGGACGCTCAACAAGCGAGTATTTGGGTAGATTTGCTACCAGTGGGATCGCCCCATGATAGATCTGTTTGCGACGTACCCGAACAATCAGTGACCAACATTCGTGTCGCCCTGCCCAGACCATCGAGCGTACGCAGTAGACGCTCTGTCAATCTCATGGGGATGAATGATAGGATATGCGTATCCTCTAATTCTGTTGATTCAGTAGATTATGCTTAAGATTAAATAATCTTGTTGTGAAATCCTACTAGTAGCACCTCTGTCGTAACAGAAACCTTGGATCAAACTTCTCAGGTGTCTGTTATGGGACGTTTCCCAGAAGCTTCCTCCACAAGAGGACCTTCTTTATCAGGGGAAATTTTTTTCTTCATGTCCTTCTCCGCCCATAGTGGCATAAGGGAGTTGGTTAGATGTGAGGGAACTGTTGCAGTTCCTATATATATTTGATAACAAACACAAGAACGATTAGAGTAATGCAGGTGAGGAGGTTTCGATATGACTTTGAATCTGCTGCCCCCCCCCCCCCCTCCCCCATCGCCAATGTGTTTAGAGGCGATTACCGGGCAAGACGTAGTTTTCTTCCCATAAGCCTCGAATGAGTTTAAAAACATACATGCATTTCATGACTTCTTGATTGGTGGCTGGGTCGTGTTCTATGGCGACCCCATGGGCACATCCACTTTTAGTTGGTTGGTTTCCTGTGGTTGTTCGTCTATATGTCAAATACGAGCACATAATTCATAATAAATAAATTGCTAGTCTTTGGGTACCTCGGAGGCTGCATAGCCAGTTAACTGGTATTCAGATGATTACTTAGGGGATTTCAATGCTCATGCGCATAATAAATGAATTATTAGACAGATGCATTATTGTATGTCATCGACCTTAGAAATTATGAATTATTTCGGGGGCGGTCCGTGTCGAGTCTGTAATCATAGCTCGTTCCTTTTCTATATCCAGGTTTCTATTAATGTCGGTACCCAATCAAATACACCTTGGTCTTACACTCTCGTATATTTGCACGTTTCTAGATTCATAGATATCAGATAGTACATGTCGGGGAGTGTTGTTACTGAAATTTATTGTACTCCTGAATGGGGTTGCCTGTGGGTTACCTTAGAGGTGTGTTTACTCTCCAGAGACCATTCATTGTGGTTCTATTGGACATGTGTGTCTTATATATTAAATCACTGGTTTTCGACCTATCTGCATATGTCGACTCCGGCGTACGTTACTAGCGGGCGATATTAATTACCGGGATCGCCACTATAGCCTTAGCTTCTGAAGTGGTGTTAAGCACCATTTATTAATAATAATTAATTCCTTCAAAAAAAGGGGGAGGGGTGATTTTTTTTACCTCTCCTCCAGTTTGATAAGTATGTAACTATGAGTGAAGCTGTTTGGTCTGTAATTATATCCTGCATACAGCTTGAGTTTATTGTATATGGCGTATGTTTGTGGGGGATATTCTCTCATTCTCAAATACGCCATCCTAATTTTTGGGGGCTTAGCCCTGGCTCACCTTAAAAATTGGGAACTTTTTACATCCAAATTAGCATAGTCTTCATGCTAAGAATACGAAACTACTTGAACTGGGCTCCTTTTTTTATGATATGTCTTCTCTATTACTGTATAGAAAGACATATATGTACTTCCTAATAATTTTACTTTCCTTTCACCTTGGATTACAGGATTGGAGCTATGTTGATCTACTAATTTTGAAGTCCTAGGCCCTCCACCTTTTTACGATTCTGGGCCATTGGGTTATAGCGTAACATTTTTTATAAATTTAAAGTAATTTGTATGTTTTTATACTTACCAATGGCCCAGACGGAGATGGCCCTCCCATGAGTGGGCACTCATTCTTTTCCGCTGAATTATTATGTAGTACTCTCTTCTACAAAGAATGACCGCCAATTCCAGTCACTTCCTGATGTCTGCGCATGCACGGAGAGTAAATGTATGGAGGGCCAGATAGAACTTTTAATTTTCGGTTTTGCAAGCAAATTTTGGGGATTGGGGGGGGGGGGGGTCAAAATTTGTGTTTGGCCCCTGATAACTTTGAGTTCAGCACCAGCTAGTCTGGGCCATTGGTAAGAATAAAAATATACAAATTACTTTAAATTTATAATTTCTTGAAATGAACTCTTTAAAATACCTACCGTATATGTCCGTGTATAAGTCGCCCCCATGTATAAGTCGCACCCTACTTTTCATACAAAATATCCTCCCTGCACCTATAACCCTTGTATAAGTCGCACCCCCGATTTGGGTTGAAAAATGTTAAAACAATTCCGTAAATTTGGCTAAAGGACTGGAAGTCTTGTGGACTGAACAGGGAGGTTTGATGACTGATTACAGTATATTTATAAATTATATTTGTTTGTATACTTTATTGATACATTCAATGTGTCGTATTTATTAAAAGATATATATCAACTGTGTTTGTTATTACTCGTGTATCGTATTTATTAAAAGATATATGTCAACTGTGTTTGTTATTACTCACGCCGGTAAAAGAAGGAATGCTTTTACCGGCGTCTGCACATTGATCTGAACGAAGTAGAAATACAACATGTATAAACCAGTGAATGTAACTGGAAAATGATATGACACCGATCTGTAACAGCCCATCTGTAACAGCCCATGAACTGTTTTAGTGCAATCCAAACTTGGCAGACCCCAGTCAATCTTAAAATTGGTATTTTGCATCAAATCCTCCTTTTCCCAAAATTTGGAACCATCTGTCTTATCATCACTTAATCAAATAAAAAAACATCAAAAAATGGAAAAAATATCTGTTTATGACTTTTGGTAAACTATGTTTGACAAAGACCAAGGATGAATATATTTTCAGTCTGGGTAACTCGATTACACTTTTTAATTAGGTTAAAGTGAAAAATGTCTTAACCCTCTACCTAACAATTCGCCTGCATCTGCCCGCGTTATTTGCAAATTCAGCAGTTGAAAAAAATAAATTTTTGAACATATTTCAACAAAACCATATCATGTGATCCCTCATTGGAACAAGCTTTTTTTTTCAATTTTTAAAAATAGTAATTAAAATAATAAATTTTGATATCGACTGCATTGGTTAAAGGGTTAATTTGAACAAACAGTAACATAGATGTAATGAATAATTTTATCATGTACATATTGAATTTTATCATGGATATATTGAGTATTTCAAAGTTAATTCCTGTTAAACGAATAGGTTTTATTGTATATTATGAAAGATACAGCCGAAAGTATTTTCACCTTGGCCTCAACATACACTTTTTAGTTACCACATGGAAAATGAGAGTCTCAACTTCTCCAAATCCATATCATGTCTCACTTGACGTACCTGACCTGCGGAAATTTTGGAAGCGGCAATTCTACAAATATGAAATGAAAGTATATGTGCCTTTGCTTTGAATAATGGACAAACATTCCATACATTCTTTTTTAGCTCACCTGGCCTAAAAGGCCATGTGAGCTTTTGCCATCACTTGACATCCGTCATCCAGCGTCCGTTGTCCCTCATCTGCAAACTTTTCCCATTTTCATCATCTTCTCTGGAACTGCTGAGAGGGTGTGAACCAAACTTGGCAGGAATGGTCTATGGAAGGTCCTCTATAAACAATCCTCATTTTGTTCTCATCGGATGAAAAACATGGCTGCCAGAGGCATTCTTTGATTTTGGTTGATGGATTTTCAAAAATCTCTTCTGAAACTTCAAGGCCAAATGTTTTGTAACTTTGCATGATTAATCACTGGGACCCCCTCTACCAACGATCCTTATTTAATGTTGATCAGTGTACAAACATAGCCACAATTGCGGCTTATAGTTACTATAGGAACCCTATGGGAAATCACATTTTCATTTTCTTCTCTGGACCTACTGAGCCAATGTGAACCAAACTTGGAAGAAATGGTCTATGGGAGGTACTCTACGAACAGTCCTCATTTTGTTCCCGTCGGATGGAAAACATGGCATTATTTTATACTGATTGATTGATTTTGAAAATTCTCTGAAACCACAAGGCCAACTGTTTTGAATCATCACATGCCTGATGACTGGGAAACCCTCTACCAACGATTCTCATTTAATGTTTATCGGGGTGCAAACATGGCCACAATTGTGGCTTATAGTTACCATAGAAATCCTATGGGAAATCACATTTTCATCTTCTGTTCTGCCAGGTGAGTGATTACAGGCTCTTTAGAGCCTCTTGTTCTTTACTTTTCGGGTGTCTTATTCAATTTTTAGCTTAACTTGTCAAAGTCAAGATAAGCTATTGCCATCACACGTGCAGAAGTCTGTTAGTCTGTGAGTCCGTTCACATTTTCCTTTAGCACAGGCTACACCCCGTAGTTCTTGTCTAATCATCACGAAATTTCCTATGCAGGCTTGGGGTCATGTCTAGATGAGAATGTCCCCTTTTGGTCGTGATCGGTCAACCGGTATGGCTGCCGAGCCCAAAACTCGAAAACCATTAGCACAGTCTACAGGTCGTATTTATGAAGGGATTTCATTGTAACTTGGTAGGATGCCTCTGTATAATGTCTAGATGAGAACGTCCCCTTTTGGTCATGATCTGTCAATCGTGATGGCTACCCAAGCCCAAAACCCAAAAACTTTTAGCGCAGTCTGCAGGTCATATTTAATATGGAGGGATTTCATTGTAACTTGGTAGGATGTATGATGTCTAGATGAGAACTTCCCCATTTGGTCGCGATCTGTCAAACGTTACGACTGCCCAAGCCCAAAACCCGAAAACCTTTAGCACAGCCTACAGGTCATATTTATGGAGGGATTTCATTGTAACTTGGTAGGTTGACTTCATATAATGTCTAGATGAGAATGTCCCCTTTTGGACGCGATTGGGCAACTGTGATGGCTACAGGGGGCCCGAAGCCCGAAAACCTTTAGCCAGTGATGCATGGGAAAGGGGCACGATCGCTCTCACGCACCATCGCTCACTCAAAAATTGTTCAAGTTGAGCGAATAATCGCTCGCCTCTGTTCTTGGGTGTCTTTTATCCATTTGAGTTGCGTCAACAGAAACATTCAATTAATTTTTGATGTTGGGAAATTTTTACTCACTCACAATTTGATACGTTTAAAGCACAATTCCAAACAATTTCCTTTTCGTCATTATGAACATGACACACAGTAGTTCTCTTATACATCCACACACAACACGCTAACACTAAGAGGGTTGTACATTGACAACTCGCCCAGTCCTTACTCCTACCAGAAACGAACACGCATGTTCAGATATAAAAAAACGGTGGTCATTCTGAGATCTGAGAAACGTTTTAATACTTCCATATTTTTTTTTTATCAAAAACATGTGGAATGTTGCCCCGTTCCTTATTTTCATTTACACACGCGACACCTGTCGCTCCAATTCACCAGTGACATGAATTAATGTGCCTGATTTGGGATTTACGCATCCATTTTCCACGATTTTTATAATCTGCCATTTAAAATCCAGAACTAATTTTAGTGGATTACATATATTTTCACCGTCAAAATTTCCATCCATGTTCAGTTGTATTCATACATTCGTTTCGAAGCACGCTTGTCAGTGGAAATTGCGAAGTAAATTTTGTACATGTCATAATATATAGGAATTCTGGTAATACATTTAATAAACAAACACTAGATTTCAAGCTAACAATTTTATTCTGAACCACAGGCAAAAAATAACATTAACTTAACTTAATTTAGAAAAAAATACACTTTGAATGGTATTGGGACGTTTCGGCCTCAGGACGTTCCGGCCTCGAGACGTTTCAGCCCTGGACGTTTCGGCCTCCTATATTAACAGTCAACAGTGAAGGGGATTATCTCATCTGCCAGTATAGATAATAGAGGATATTAAGAGGTGTTAATTGATTAGTATTTTTCAATTTAACAACCTAAACAGTAATAAAAAAATGAAGATAAACATTGAATCAAAATCACTCTCCTCACATTTTTCACTCTCACAAACTTGATTTGAGGTGAGCGATTTTCCACTCGCCTCCATTTTACTCCCATTCGTCACTGTTTAGCACGGTCTACAGGTCATATTTATGAAGGGATTTCATTGTAACTTGGTAGAATGACTCCAAATAATGTCTAGATGAGAACGTCCCCTTTTGGTCGCAATCATTCAGCCTTGATGGCTGCCCAAGCCCAAAACCCCAAAACCTTTAGCATAGTCTATAGGTCGTATTTATGGAAGGATTTCATTGTACACTTGTTAGGTTGACTCCATATAATGCCTAGATGATGACATCCCCTTTTGGTCGTGATTGGTCAACTGTGATGGCTACAGGGACCCGGGACCGAAAACCCGAAACCCAAAAACCTTGAGCACAGTCTACAGGTCATATTTATGAAGGGATTTCATTGTAACTTGGTAGGATAACTCCAGATAATGCCCAGCTGAGAACGTCTCCTTTTGGTTGCGATCATTCAACCATGATGGCTGCCCGAGCCCAAAACCTGAAAAACTTTAGTACAGACTACAGGTCGTATTTGTGAAGGGATTTCATTGTAACTTGGTAGAATGACTCAGTATAATGCCGAGATGAGGATGTCCCCTTTTAGTTGCAATCGGTCAACCGTGATGGCTACACAGGCCTGAAGCCCGAAAACCTTTAGCACAGTCTACAGACCATATTTATGAAGGGATTTCAATGTAATTTGATAGGATGACCTGTTTTGGAATAATTTCACTGTAACTTGGTAACTTTCATTGACATACGTTAACTGTGAGGGCCACATACATTAACTGTGAGGTCCACATTAACCCACCCCTCAGTTGTTTAGTACAGTCTACACCTCATATTATTTTTATTAAAAACATAGCATACAGGGAACAGAAATTAACATATTCCCAATTATCACAATTCTTGTCTTATTTCATAATCCTTTCATAAACATTGAACATTATCCTTTTCATCAAACACAACACACAGACAAGTTAAGCTACAGTGTCATTGACACTTTCATTAAATATCCTCTATTATACAGTACAGCGGCCATGGACTGGCCGTAATCCATGTGTGGGCAGTAATGTCCATGCATGTGTTTACCAGGTAATGAAAATCATCAGCTGCAGAAACCCGGTGCTTCATTAATTAAATTTTTGATGATTATTTCAATAATTAGTGTTTGGAATCTAATATTATTGTGACCTTGAAAATATTGCCCACCCATGGCAAGTGACCAGCCACAGTGGCCATATTGTATAAAAAACAAATCAGGCCTAAAAAAGTAAAAATCTGTTTCTGAGGCCCTCCCACATGGTCCTTTTGGCTGCAGCATGCTCTCTTTTTATAAACAATGTAAACTTATAAAAATAAAAATTGAATGCTGTATTTCTGATATTTTACTCAAGTTAAAATTGCTAAGTTCGTCCCTTGAGTGCAACAAGGCTTTGTTATGCTTTAGCATTGCAAAGCCTTCTTGCACTCAAGGGACAAAATACACCACCACCTACGCTATTCTGTAGATTATGAGGCCTAAAGCATAAAACAAACCAAGAACATGAACTTGTGATAGTGAAGAAAAAATTACAAAAATAAAATTAAAAGATGCCCTCTCACATGCAGTTATACAAAAAATGACCTGAAAAACAGAAGATCTACTTTGTGGGGCCTTATTGCAACAGTCAATCAATCTGCCTCGTCATTGTGTTTTGGCTCTAACGGAAACATGATTGAAAGAAAATGATAGTGACAGTTTTTCTATTGGACAACTATTGCCACCAGGTTTCTCCATTTTACATAACTCACGGGGGAGCCGAGGTGGTGGTGTAGCTGTCATCCACAGCAATGCCCTAAAAGTAAAACATCATCCTGACACCTATAAAACTCAGCCATCTTTTGAAATGCTAGACTGCCTCATGTCGACCAACAGTTCACTTCGATTACTCATAGTTTACCGACCGCCACCATCAAAAAGAAACAAACTTACATCAGCACAATTTTTAAATGAATTCTCAGAATGTCTGTCCTTCTATGCCTTGTATGGAGGAGATATAGCTATTGCCGGGCGACTTCAATATCCATGTTGACAATTTAAATGACACTTTTACGAAGCAATTTACTAATCTGTTCGATTCATTCGGCTATTCGCAACTGGTTTTGAAACCTACCCACAACAGAGGACACACCTTGGATCTAATTCTTGTTCGTCAAAGTAAAAGCACGTCAGTACAAAACATCTATGTCACAGATCCAACATTATCTGATCACTATGCAGTCTTGGCTGAATTGACACTAGCAACCTCCAAAATTCCTCCCAAGAAAATTACCTATCGAAAATATAAATGCATAAACATTGATTCCTTGAAAATGGATATAAGTTCATCAACACTGTCTCCAAATTATTTTTGTAGTAGTCATGGATCATCTGAGCAACTGTTATCTTTATTTGAAGAAACTCTTAAGGGCATCATGGCTGAACATGCACCACCAAAGTCAAAAGTTATAACTCATAGGAAAAAAGTGGAGTGGTTTACAGAAGACGTTAGAGCTGCTAAACAACAGCGTCGCAGACTTGAGCATCTATACAACAAAATGAAGCTTGAGATTCATGGGCAGATGTTCTGCCACCAAAGAAATACAACTAATAAGATCATCAAAAAAGCGAAGAGGGAGTACTACAATTAGAGGGGTCATCAAATACTAGGGTGTTATTCTCGGTAACCAATAGTCTCCTTGGTAAAGAACAAAAAGTCATTCTCCCAGATCATCTAAATACCAATGAAATTCTGGAAAAATTCAGTGATTTTTTCATAACCAAAATTCAATTAATCCTGGATAGTATACCATCACGTGAACCACCAGAGTTTGATCAACTTGACATAAAAAGAGATTTTTCCAGTTTTCACACTGTCTTGGAAGAAGATATTCGAAAAATGATTTTGTCATCATCCAATAAATCCAATGATCTAGATGAAATTCCAACATTCCTTCTGAAAGAGACAATTGATCATCTTCTGCCAGCCATATCATCTATTGTATCTGCATCCCTTCATGAGGGATTTGTTCCACGCCTACTGAAAAAAGCACTTGTTACTCCACTCTTCAAGAAGCCATCTCTTGATCCTGACAACCTGAAGAATTATCGACCAGTATCGAACCTCTCCTTCCTGTCTAAGTTGTTGGAAAAGGTTGTTGCTTCACAACTCAAAAAAACATCTGCATGAAAATGATCTTTTAGAGCCTTTCTAGTCTGCATACAGAGCCAATCACAGTACAGAGACAGCTTTACTGCGAGTCAACAACGACATTGTTAAATCAGTGTCTGAGGGTAAGGCTGTACTGCTTGTTCTCTTGGATTTGTCAGCAGCATTCGACACAGTCGACCATGATATTCTTTTGCAGACATTGACACAGCATGGCATATGTGGAACTGTCTTATCATGGTTTGCATCATATCTAGAAGGTCGCAGTCAACAAATATATATCAACAAGACCGGTTCAGAAAGCAAGATGTTGAAGTGTGTTGTTCCTCAGGGCTCAGTTCTTGGTCCACTTTTGTTTACTCTGTACACTTCTTCTCTGGGTCGTCTTCTTAAAAGGCATGGCATATCATATCATCTGTATGCTGATGGTACCCAACTGTACATTACATTTAATTCATCTCTTCAAAGTGACTCAATCACTGCAGTCAGCAACATGGAAACTTGCATAAATCTGGTGCGGGAATGGATGATAGATTTTAAACTGAAAATGAATGACTCTAAAACAGAATTCTTAGTGATATCCGGGGTTCGCATGCCTACACCCACTGTTACATCAATTCAGGTTCGAAACAACATCACCATGAAAAGTGAATTGGCCAGGAATATTGGACTGATTATGGACTCAAATTTAAAGCCAGACATCCATATAAATAAAATATGTCAAAAATGTTACTGGCAGCTTCGGAATATTGGAAGACTGAGAACTTATCTTAATCAGTCAGTACTTGAAAAACTTGTGCATTCTTTCATCACCTCACAACTAGACTATTGTAATTCAGTGTTAGTGGGGCTGCCGCGGTATTTGATTCAGAAGCTTCAAAAAGTTCAGAATATTATTGCTAGGATAATTACTGGTACCAAATGCTCTGAACACATAACACCTGTTTTAAGACAATTACATTGGCTTCCAGTTAAACAGAGAATTAATTTCAAAATATTGATCTTAGTATTCAAATGTATCCACAAACTGGCTCCAGTTTACCTGCAAGAGCTCATCACTGTATACACTCCATCACGCAGTCTGAGATCTAAAGATCAAATTCAACTAGTCATACCTTTTAGCAGATCTAATCTGGCTAATGATCGTGTGTACTCCATTTTGGGTCCAAGATTGTGGAATGCGTTGCCTATTAGTGTCAGAAATTCAGAAACTATCAACATCTTCAAAAGAAATCTTAAAACTTTCCTATTTACTGAAGCATTCTCCTGAACCTCCCTAGAGGAAACTGAAACATGTGACTCTTTATTTTCAGAAAAGTGTATTTTATTTCTGTGAAGCGTTTTAGGGCACTCTTCGTGGTTTTACGCTTTTACAAAATCAATTATTATTTTATTATTATTATTATTATTCCATCTTGTTGACAAGATCAGATCAAACTCGATGCCATAGGCATGGTATTTGACCTGACTAATCTGGTCTCATCAACTGGACCGACTATGACAACCTAGATCAGTTGACTGTTGTAATAATCTGTATATTTTTATACTGTACCAATGACCCAGACTTACTAGTAGCTGGTGCTAACTCTAAAATTCTAGGGCCAAACACAAATTTTGCCCCCCCCAATCCCCAAAATTTGCATCAAAATCCAAAAATTAGATGTCCTATGTGGTCATCCATACTTTTATCCACTGCACATACGCAGTAGTCAAGGAAGTCCAAAATTGGAGCCAAATCCTCATTCTTTGTTTGGCCCTTCAATTAGTAACATCACACTGATATCTGTGTTTAAAATCTCAGTTTAAATGATGCCAGACACATAATCATGAGAGAAATGTTGGATCTAAGGATGAAATAAAAGGATGAGAGGAAGAAACAGTGGAAGGATGTGTTCAGGGCTGTAACTTATAATTTTTATGAAAAATTATTTCATGTTCCCTAATTTCGGGGCATGGGCCTGATATTTTCATTCATGCTTTGATATTTCCACTGTTTGTTCAGTATTTCTTCTTTCCCTTTCCTTAATACCCCCCTTGCTGTTCTCCCATCCTTTTGGCATAATTTTTGTAATTATTTTACAATGAAATTTCTTGGGAGTTTTGGCTTGGTAACAGAATGATTATTCTGTTTTTCCCCATGGTTACGTCCTCACCCTAGGGTGGTTAGGCATTTCAGTCATGCATCTACCATCCAATGTACTGCAGTTTCTTCTCAGGAAGGCTCTTCTGTTTTACATCGGATAGTGTTAAAATTGGTTACTGATTTCGGGCCATATTTTCAGTGCCTGGAGTCTTGTTTCCAGTTTTATTCACTTTTGTTTACATTGACAACGGTTACTTCAGACAGTGATTCCTTGTCATCTATTAAGTTCTGCTCATAGCCAGATACATAATATTGTCCGTAAGTGTAGCATTAATTTTTAGGCATGAACTTGAAGATCTTTTCGAAAATTTTTTCTTTCGAATTATTTTTCGAAATGTTTGTAATGGATTATATTATTATCATGTATCTTGTTTTCAAGGGTTAGTGCGAGTACGTTGACTGTTTAACTTTTTTCAAAATGAAAGAAGTTTGTTCAAATTGTAATTCGAGGAAGTCTTCCTCTGATTCTCATGTTCAGTGTATTAATTGTAGTCAGTGTACTCGCACTAATTCTTGCTCTGTGTGTGCCAATTGGAATGACAAACGTTGGAGACGTGTGTCATGGTATATTATTAGTGGTGAGAGGTCCTTGCTGGCTTTCTCGCCACAGGGTCACTCTAGTTTTTCAGTCTCTTTTTCAGAGGAACAAGAACAGGGTGATGTTTCCGTGATGTCTTCACGAAGTGTGCCTCCATCGCAGATAAATGAAGAGCTTGTGGAAAAAGTGCTCAATGAAATTCGGCAAATGCCTAAGAGGTCCCACATAGGATCGACGGCATTGTCACCCGCTAGCTTGCCCAGTGAAGCAATCATTCACAAAATGGTTGTGATGCCGGTTTCATCCGTTGCGGTCCAGGAAAGGAGATCAGGTGTTGCGAGCACTATAAACATGGATTGTGCACACTCGGCGACGACGGATCCGAGGATAGTACGGAGAAAGCCAATCAGTCCGGTACCTAGCTCTTCCAGGTCTGCCTGGACCGCGAGCGAGAGAGTCCCCTCTCTCTTACAACAACATCTGGGACCAGATGTTGTACGTAATGTTCGTCAGTCGGAGCATACGTCCACCCCTCGGGATGCTCCGTCGTATAGACAGTCCGATGCAACTAGTCTATGGACTTCCTCATCCTCACAAAATGCTGCATTACCGGATAAGAGACTGATAGCATCACTGGACAGAGACTTTTTCGGCCGGATTAGGGACACTGTCCCTGAGTTTCCGACCCAGTCCAGAAATGTCATACGGACATTTGAACTTTTGAATGACGCTATATTCAAGCTAGCCTCTAAGACTGGCAAATCCTGTTTCTTATCGCCTAGCGCTATACAGCTGCCTTTCATCAATGTGAGACATAGATTTGAAACAGCAGGACAAGGCGTGCCGAGAGTTCCTCTGCGTTTGGACGACCAGGCTGAAGACCTGGAGTTATCATTGCCCGCGTCCATGTCTATTAACTCCAGTATACTGGAGACAACAATCTCGTCTAATAGAATTAATTTAGACCCATTATCTTACGCAGATCACCTTACCAGAGTGTTACCATTACGTCTCGAAGGGAAAGAATTCCAGGATGTTCAAACTTCCTTAAGAGTTCTTTCGCGGGCTATAGCATATTCTACGTATAACTCCGCCCTTTCAGTGGCAAATCTCTGGACTTGGTCAGACGTGATGCTGCCCTGGCTGCGTCCACTGGAGTGGATAGTAAGGTGAAAACCTCTCTTCGAGTCGCTCTGGTCTCCAGAGAGCTTCTCTTCGACGGAAAGCTTTCTATTATCTATGATCAGATTACTAAGAAAACTTCGGACTCTCTGCTTTTTAAATCCGCTTCAAAAAAGTCGGACTCAGCAGAGAAGAGTAAGGCAGGTACTTCAGGGGCGAATACGTCCCAAGGGAAGTTCCTATAGAGGATCTATGAAAGCCTCTACATCTTACTCTAGAGACCGTCAGAGTAGCGACTCAGGTAGGGGCCATTATACTGGCCGGGATAAGAGGTCAGACTCCCGTAGGTCGACGGGACAAGGTGTGGGTCGCAGGCCTCGCAGGTCCAGGAGGTGATGGTTTAAACCTCTATTGCGTTCCAGTCGGCGGAGCGTTCCAGTCGACGGAAGGCTATCGAGATTCTTAACCAATTGGTTGTCAATTACGGACGACCCATGGGTGCTAGGGGTGATTTTCGAAGGTCTAAAACTATCCTTCAAGGAAAAACCTCCGTTAACTCGAAGTCCACGTTGGACTCAGCTTCTGTCAAATGTTCAGAAGAGAGAATCGCTTCTATCAGAAGTTCAATCTCTTCTGGACAAGAACGCTATAGAGGTCATAGAAAACCAGGAATCTCCAGGTTTCTACAGTCACCTGTTTCTGGTTCCAAAAACAGACGGCTCGTTTTGTCTAGTCATAGATCGGAGCTGGATAAACAAGCTGAATGTGGCTCTGAAATTTTATATGGAGACAATCTGATCGGTCAGAGTGAGCATTCGAGTGAACGATTTTGCTGCGAGCATAGATCTCAAAGATGTGTACTTTCACGTCATGGTACATCCAGCATTCAGAAAGTATCTTCGCTTCGCTGTCCTAGGAGTCGTTTATTAGTTCCGAGCGGTGTGCTTCGGTCTGAATCTAGCACCCTGGGCATTCACTCGAATAATGAACTCGGTAATGACTCATTTCTGAGCTCATTCGTCTGTAGTAACTTCGGCCTACCTGGACGACATTCTTCAGAGGTACGGCAACGGGTTAACGAAAAGAAGTCGGATCTAGTGCCGTCCATGTCATTCACCCACCTGGGAATGAGCTTCGAGATGCACAACAATCTCGTTTGTCTGCTGTTAACCAGAGCGAAATTAGTCAGTTGTTACGCTCGCTTTTGTCTTCACTCAGATGTAGTAACAGCTAGAGAATTCATGAGACAGGTTTGTGCGGAGCCGCTGCAGATCTTATTCCGATGGGGCGGCTACGCACTCGTCCACTCCAGATATTTTTTACTCAGAATTGGAGTGTGAAGACTCATTCGCTCGGAACGAACATCGTCTTGTTGAATCAAGTGAAACAAGAGATTCAGACTTGGGCAGATATTCAGTTGTTAACTCAAGGAGTACCACTGCAACTGTCGGATCAGAGTTTTACGATAATGACGGATGCGAGTTGGGGCGCAACTCTGAGCCCAACAGATTCGAGGTGCCAGGGTCTTTGGGATCCGCAGTTCCTAAACAAGCGCATAAACATCAAAGAGATGATGTCAAGATGGCTTGCGCTATGTCATTGGATGAACATTCTTCAGAATTCGCATGTTCAAATTGTGTCTGACAATTCGACAGAAGTAGCGTATATTCGGAACCAAGGAGGCACTCATTCCATTCCGTTATTCAATTTAATGGAAAGGATCCTTCTGTTTGTCCTAGAGCATCAAGTTCTCCTCTTGGTCCTCTTGGTCCGTCATATACCGGGTCGTCTGAACGTTCCAGCAGACTCCCTTTCTCGGAAAGGTCGCATGTTGCCATCAGAATGGACTCTCAACAAACGAGTATTCAATCAGATCGTCCTATGATAGCCTTGTTTGTGACGCATCTCAACAATCAGTTGCAGATGTATGTGTCACCATGCCCAGATCCTCGAGTGTTTGCAGTAGACGCTCTCTCGATCTCTTGGGACAGAAAGATAGGATACGCGTATCCTCCAGCTCCGTTGATTCAGCAGATATTGCTAAAAATCAAGCAATCTCACTGCAAGATTCTGCTGGTAGCATCTCTGTCACCCCATAGACCATGGATAAATCTACTCGGGTGTCTGTTGTGGGACATTCCACCGAAGCTTCCTCCACGGGAGGACCTTCTTTCGCAGGGGAAATTGCACACACTACATCACAACCCGCAAGGTCTCAACCTTCACGTATTTCCGTTGTGCAGTCCTTCTTGCACGGCAAGCATTTTACAGGACGAGCAGTGGACGCAATTTCTAACTGTTGGAGGACCTCCTCTTGGCTAAATTATGTTGCTAAGTGGAAAGTTTTCTATAGGTGGTGTAGGGATCATTCTATTGATATTTATGATCCCTCCATTCCAGACATTGCTAATTTTCTGGTCTACTTGTTTGACGAGATCAAACTGCAGCCAATAACCATTAAGGGTTATAGGTCTATGCTATCGGATACCTATGCTTATCATGATAGCTTACAGATTGGATCCAATGTCTCTTTATCTAAGTTAGTGAAAAACTTTTCGATAAATAGACCTAGAACCCTTAGGTTAACTCCTAAGTGGAACTTACCTTGGGTTCTTCTGAAGCTAAATGAAGCGCCATTTGAGCCCCTTGATACAGTGGACTTATCTTATAAGACAGCTTTTCTCTTAGCCTTCTCTTCTGCCAGAAGAGTTAGTGAGCTTCATGCACTATCGGTCGTTGATTCTCACTATCGTAGTGTTGGTAATACTGTTACTTTAACTACTAATGTTGGATTTTTGGCTAAGAATCAGGCTCCTAATAAGTATCCTGAACCTATTGTTATTAAGGCTCTTCCATCTTCAGACGCTCATAGGCCTTTGCTCTGCCCAGTTAGAGCCATGCGCATTTACAAACGTAGATCTGAGTTTAGAAGAAAGGGACGTAAGCATTTCTTTCTGTCTCTGCTGCCTAATAGAAAGGACATTACAGTCCATTCTATTGCAAGGTGGATTCAATTAACTATCCGTACTGCTTATGAAAAATTATCTTGAACTCAGCAGTCTGTGCTTAAGATTTTGGCACATTGAAGTAAGAGCGCTGTCTGCATCTTGGGCTTGTGCTAATAGTGTTGCTATTACCGATCTGATGAAGGCTGCATATTGGTCTTAGCTTTCCACGTTCACAAATTTTTATCTTAGAAATTTTGAGTCCATTTCTAACGACCTATGTTGTTTAGGTCCGTTATCTGTTGCTCAGAATGTCGTCCACTAAACAGTTGCAACTATAGTTGTGCAGGCTTTCTGTTCCGGTAGTGACTCTGTCATGCTGCCCTCTTCGTTCTGGGGTATTTGACCCAGAGCAAGGGGAAGGGGAGGGGGGGTGTGGTGTCCCCTTATATCACCTGCTTTATAGTGAAAAGCAAGGGAATACCTCCTCTGGAGTCAGTAATTCTGAGTCGGTGCTGGGATGGTTTTAAAGTGTAAAGCTAATGTCTGTCTCATTTATGTAATATTTTTAAAGTGTAGCTCGGTGTGAAGCATTTGTATATGTCACGTGTCATACGAGCGCTAATATACAGTCCTCGGATACTTTTAAATGAGTTTTAAGAGTCTCATTCTCTGGACTATATTTATTTGCTTTCCTATAAAAAGATTAGTATAATGGGTTATACTGGATGTTAATAGAGATCATTGATGTTATTGTGCTCAATTACGGAATGGTATTGTGTCTTTCTTTTTTGGTACAAACAAGAAAGATACATGTAAAACCTGTTCTCCTCTTCTCCTTGAGGGGATAATTCTGTTTACATGTAATTGAGCCTATTGGATTTTCCTTTATGTCCTAGGCCCTCCAGCCTTTTTTCTATTCAGCTAAGTCTGGGTCATTGGTACAGTATAAAAATGTTATAGTAATTTATATATTTTTTATACTTACCAATGACCCAGACAGGGATGGCCCTCCCATGAGTTGGGAACTCATACCTCCCCGCTGATTACATAACACTTACCAGGCACTGGTTGTAAGAATGAGGATTTGGCTCCAATTTCAGACTTCCTTGACTACTGCGCATGTGCAGTGGATAAAAGTATGGAGGACCACATAGGACATCTAATTTTCGGATTTTGATGCAAATTTTGGGGATTGGTGGGGGCAAAATTTGTGTTTGGCCCTAGAATATTAGAGTTAGCACCAGCTAAGTCTGGGTCAGTGGTAAGTATAAAAAATATATTAATTACTATAAATTTTTTAACTTTCCGGTATATCTTTAATTGTGCATAACAGGAATGAGATTATATTATTTTCATCTGATTTCCATTTATTTCTTTTCTAGTTAATAATTTTGTAATTCTTTCAATTTACATGAAACATTTTTCAGGACCTGTTTCATGTAAATTCAAAGATAAAAATACCCAAATTTGTACAATTTATCACTTATTTGAGGAACATAAAGCTTGATTTGGAACTGTATCCAAAATCAACACCTGGGTGGAAGTCTCCTAAAGTGAATTCAATAGGTATAAGAGATTGGCTAAACTTGATTTCATACCTGTGATGCTGTTATGATATTGCCAAAGATGCTGAAAGTGATCTTCCACACCAACAAAGAAGTTTCAGTTTATTCTTTATGTCATTGTGTCTCTGCTCTCCAAAATGACTTGATAACCTGTGAATCTTTAATTGTAGGAGTCAGTATTTGTGTATCAATCAGACTTTCGATTTTGAAAAATGCATGTGAATAGAGCTGAAACGGTTAAAGGGTTTTCTTGATTGATTAATTACATGGACTAACCTTGGTTAACTGATTAATTACTTACCCTAATAGGTAGCTGAATAATTGCCATACCGTTGATGATTTACAGCATATTAACTCTTTACCCAACATGACAAGGAAAACTGGCCAGCACTATATACAAAAGTCTCCATTCAAATTTTATTATGTTTTCAATTTTTGTCTCAAAAACATAGCTTATGACCTCTCATTGGGACGAGCTCGTAGAGCTCGTCCCAATGAGAGGTCATAAGCTATGTTTTTGAGACAAAAATTGAAATTTTTTTTAGTAATTTAAGAATTTATTTTGCAAGTATCGTCTTTCAACCGCATTGGGTAAAGGCTAAAGAATGACCATTTCCAGCTACTGATACACGCATGTGGACAAGTCTGTCATCACGTAACTTGCATGCTTTACTCTGTCTCATATAATTGATGTGAGTCAGTGTGACAACGTAGGCCTGTTTTGGAGCAAGTTTGTTCCTTTGTTAACCTATATAATACAATAGTTCAAAAGTACTGGTTAATCGATCATTTACTTTTTTGATCGATCAAGACGTTGATCATTGGTTAATCGATTAATCGGTTAACCGTTTCAGCTCTACATGCGAACAATAAAACATGCACCTGATTTCAAATCCAGGTGTTCCATTTTCCTTTTGTGCTCCTACCGGGATCTGAATGAACTCATATCTGTACATACAGGTATGTAATAAGTAGGGGTGTAAAGAAATGCTCATGTCGTGATATGATATGTATCTCAATACGTGGGTCACGATATAGATGTATATGTAGATATGGTGTGTGTTACACTACTACATGGTGATTGTAAGTGACTTTTAATACTTTAAACAAGATATAAACAACATAAAAAAGTACTTACTCGCCCCAAATTCCAAACAAAAATACAAAGGACTTCAACTTTCACACTCTTTGACCACATGCTCTCTTCAGTTGATCATTAATTTCAATATTCAAGCAAGGAGGATCCTGTAACCTAAACAGGGGCCCTGTGGCGTTGCGGTAACAGGATCTCGTCAGCTCACCAAAGTTAGGCAATGTCGAGCCTGGTTAACTGGTAGAGTGCTGAGTTTTTTCTGACAACAAATCAAAGCTCATCATATACTGCTCTATTATATTTAATTGGATAGTGCCTTATAGGTGTTGTATAAAAAATCTGATTCATATCAGGGACAATAAAGGCTTCCTCAGGCAGAACGTAGCTACAGACAGTTATTGCCTGTCACTTTTAGTAAAGCCCAAAATAGGGCTTCCAGCACTCTACCAGTTAATCATTGGATGGGTGACCGTCTGAGCAATCAATTCGGACTCCCGCATTGTGTCCTTGGGCAAGGCACTTAACCCCGATTGTCCACATGGGGGCACAATGACACCATGTACTAAAGCGTACTGCACGTCGATGGTACGCATGTCTTCAACCAATCTAACCCTGCCTGTACTGCAGTGCGGAGTAACGATGGGGAGCTGGCAGCTACTCGTCATTGCTCGGTAGTTCTCTCCAGGTACTCCTGCTTCCTCCACCGGTAAAACTGTCATGGTCATGATTAGCCATTGTGCATAAGTATATATGAACTTAAACACCAATAAATAAATAAAAGTAACCAAAACATTGCCCCCACCCCCTTCAACGTTTTTAGCTCAACTTGATAACATTAAGTATGAGCTATTGGGATGGGTTGTGATCTGTTCGTCTATCCGTACGTACGTATGTCTGTCTGTCCACAATTCCTTTAGCACACCATACTGGCCACAGCTCTCACCGTATCAGTTCCAAATTTCATATGTGGCTTTGGGACAATGTCTAGATGGGAGCTATCAATTTTTTTTGTATTTTGTTGAAAAACATGGCTGCCAGTGGCCATCTTGGATTTGGATATAAATTGTCTAACAATTCCTTTAGCACACCCTACAGGTCGCAGCTCTCACCTGATCTGTCCCAAATTTCATATGTAGCTTTGGGGCAAAGTCTAAATGGGAGCTATCAATTTTTTCCGAATTTCATTGAAAAACATAGCTGCCAGTGGCCTTCTTAGGTTTGGATATAAATTACCAACAATTCCATTAGCACACTCTACAGGCTGCATCTCTCACCCAATCTTTTTCAAATTTCATATGTAGCTTTGGTGTGATGTCTAGATGGGAGCTATTGAATTTTTCTGAATTTTGTTGAAAAACATGGCTGCCAGTAGCCATCCTGGATTTGAATATAAATTATCCAACAATTCCTTTAGCACACCCTACAGGCTGTGATTCTCACCCGATTAGTCCCAAGTTTCATATGTGGCTTTGGGGCAATGTCTAGATGGGAGCTATCAATTGTTTTCGAATTTCAGTGAAAAACGTGGCCGCTAGTGGCCATCTTTGATTTGAATATAAATTGTCCAACAATTCCTTTAGCACACCCTACGGGTCGCAGCTCTCATCTGATCAGTCTCAAATTTCATATGTAGCTTTAGTTTAAACAATATTTATTGAAGGAATATGCTATATATTACAGAATTGAATACCAGAAGAGTAGCAGTGCTAATGCAATAGCTCAAAATATAACATATATTAACAGTAATCCGATTGCCGAATGATGGAGGGATTTGACAGGAAGCTTGTAGCTTATGTAAGTCATCTCCCAAAGTCATGAATACAATTACTCTAAAAGGTGGTATAGACCATATAGATTCACACATGGACTCACACATCGCCCTCTGGAGGCCAGGGCCAGTTGTCACTCACCATGATGATTTGGTTTTGAGGTAAGTCATCGTCTCCCCCTCCCCCCCCCCCCCCCCCCCAAAAAAAAAAAAACAAAAACAAAAAAAACAAGTCAGGTCGTCGCACACAGTGATTGTCCACCAGAAATCCCAAGAATGTGAGCAAATGGTTGTGGTACCATTCACACATCATCCAACAACATCATACCCAACATACGCTTGTAGTATAGGCTTCTAAACTTTGTTTTAAGGCGCATGATAGCAGGAGAAGAGGGGAACTCGCCGGGGGATTAAAGGCACTAAACACCTCAAAGAGAGAGAGAGAGAGAGAGAGGGGGCAAGGGAGAAAGAGGGGTGAGGGAAGGGGAGGGTGGCATGGCACAAAAATAAGTTTGTAACTAATCCGTGACATATAGGTCAAGCTTGCCGGGTGCGTTTGATTGTTTTACATTATATTTGATATTGTCTGTCTGTCTGTCTGTCTGTCTGTCTGTCTGTCTGTCTGTCTGTCTGTCTAGCTGCAAGCGCATGGATGCACCGCCTAGACTGGACTCAAGACCGATAATAGAAAATAGATCACAGGTGGCCCAGACCGCCAGGGAGCGATGCGTGACATTTTTAGCCCGACTGTTTAAAGTAATTAGCCCGACTGTTTACAGTAAGGGGTACAGTAATGACTTTTGTCCGTCTGTCCGTCCGTCCGTCCGTCTGTCCATCCATCTGTTAACATTTAGAGTTTTTGGTTAAAGTTTGTGGTTAAAGTTTTTTACTGAAGGTTCAAGTGTTTTTTTTTTTGTTTTTTTTTTCAGTCTTTTCCTGTTTAGTTGACATTTGGAGTTTTGGTTAAAGTTTGTGGTTAAAGTTTTTTATTCAACCTTCAAGTACAGGCTATACCTGGTAGTTCTTGTCTGATCGTCACGAAATTTCATATGCAGGTTTTAGGTCATGTCTTCATGAGAACGTCCCCTTTTGGCCGTGATCGGTCAACTGATATGGCTGCCCGAGCCCAAAACCCGTAAACCATTAGCACAGTCTACAGGTCGTATTTATGAAGGGATTTCATTGCAACTTCATAGAATGCCTATGTATAATGCCTAGATGAGAACGTCCCCTTTTGGGCAAGATCTGTCAACTGTGATGGCTGCCCAAGCCGGAAACCCAAAAACTTTTAGCACAGTCTGCAGGTCATGTTTAATATGGATGCATTTCATTGTAACTTGATACGATGACTCCGTATGATGTCTACATGAGAATTTCCCCATTTGGGCGTGATCTATCAACCGTGACGACTGCCCGAGCCCAAAACCCGAAAACCTTTAGCACAGTCTACAGGTCATATTTATGGAGGGATTTCATTGTAACTTGATAGGTTGACTTCATATACTGTCAACATGAGAAAGTCCCCTTTTGGACGTGATTGGGCAACTTTGGCGGCTACAGGTGCCCGAAACCCGAAAACCTTCAGCACAGTCTACAGTCATATTTATGAAGGGATTTCATTGTAACTTCGTAGGATCAATCCACATGATGCCCAGATGAGAATGTCCCCTTTTGGTTGCGATCATTCAACCATGATGGCTGCCCGAGCCCAAAGCCCGAAAACCTTTGGCACAGTCTACACGTCATATTTATGGAGGGATTTCATTGTAACTTGATAGGTTGACTTCATATAATGTCTATATGAGAACGTCCCCTTTTGGGCAACTGTGACGGCAACAGGGGCCCGAAGCCCGAATACCTTTAGCACAGTCTACAGGTCATATTTATGGAGGGATTTCATTGTAACATGATAGGTTGACTTCATATAATATCTAGATGAGAACGTCCCCTTTTGGGCAACTGTGACGGCAACAGAGGCCCGAAGCACGAAAACCTTTAGAATATTCCACAGGCCATAATTATGAAGGGATTTCATTGTAGCTTGGTAGGGTGACTCCAAGTTCGTGGTTTAAAACCCAAACAAACACCACCACCCCCTACCCCCACCCTCCTCCCACCCCCAGTTAGGCTTTTTTTCTACATTTCTCCAATATGCATTTTGAACTATTTACAGTCACTACATGCGGAACCTTTTTATGTGTACCCATACTATGTATGGTACACATAATGCCAACATCCGGGGTGACCATCCGTCGTTCGTCCATCCTTTGTCCGTCCATCTGTCCATCCATCCATCTGTCCATCCGTCCATCTGTCCATCCATCCGTCTGTCCGTCCGGCGTCCGTATCCATTTCTTTGGCATTCGATAACTTGAAAAATATTGCTTGGATTGTCAAGTTACTTTATATTTGTGTTCAGGTTACTGATGTGCCGAGCTGTATAGTATTTGGTGTAAATCGGATAATTTGATCCCGAGATATTAACCCTTTATCCTTCAAATTGAAAATTCCTTCAATCCCTTTGGCATTCAATAACTTGAAAAATGTTACTTGGATTGTCAAGTTACTTTATATTTGTGTTCAGGTTACTGATGTGCCAAGCTGTATAGTTTTTGGTGTAAATCTGTTATTTTGATCCTGAGATATTAACCCTTTATCCTTCAAATTGAAAATTCCTCCAGTCCCTTTGGCATTTGATAACTTGAAAAATATCGCTTGGATTATCAAGTTACTTTATAATTGTGTTCAGGTTACTGATGTGCTGAGCTGTATAGTTTTTGGTGTTAATCTGATAATTTGATCCGGAGATATTAACCCTTTATCCTTCAAATTGAAAATTCCTCCAATCCCTTTGATAAGTAAAAAAATATCGATCCGATTGTCATGTTACTTTATATATTTATTCAGGTTACTGATGTGCTGTGCCTTATAGTTTTTTTATGTAAATCTGATAATTTGATCCGGAGATATTAACCCTTTATCCATCAAATTAGACACTCCTACAATCCATTTCTATATGTACCCATACCTTGTATGGTGTACATAATGTCGGCATCCGTGGTGGCCCTCCGTCATACAGCTTTCTACTAGTTGCGCATATGGGTACACATCTGACAATTTCATCGGCCTATTTTTTTAAGCTTACGTCCCCCCCCCCCCCCCCCCCCCGGGGCCAATTAGGCATTTTTTTTTCCTTTCGTCAAAAATGCTTGTTTACAGTTTCGGTTAAAAACCCAGACAAGCACCACCGCCCCCCCCCCCCCCTCCCCTCAATTAGGCATTTTATTTTTGTTTTATTTCCTCCAATATGCATTTTGAACTATATACAGTCACTACATGCAGAACCTTTTTTTTTCCTTTTGTCAAAAATGCTTTTTTTGTTAAAGTTTGTGGTTAAAAATCCAGACAGAAATTAACCCCCCCCCCCCCCCAACCCCCCCAAATTAGGCATTTTTTTTTTCTTTCCTCGAATATGCATTTGGAACTATTTACAGTCACTACATGCAGAACCTTTTTTTAAACTCACATCCCCCCTCCGCCTGCACCCCCACCTCTCCCCACCCCACCCACCGGGGGGGGGGGATGCAATATTAGGCACTTTTTTTTCTTTCGTCAAAAATGCAGTTTTACAGTTTTGGTTAAATTTTGTGGTTAAAAACCCAGACAAACACCACCCCTCACCCCCATGGTGCCTGTTAGGTATTTTTTTTTTCTCTGCTCAAAATGCATTCTGAAGGATTTAGACTGACCACATGTGGAAAAAAAAATGGACTCCCCTAACACACCCCCACTCTCCCCCACCCCTCACCCCCACCCCACCTCCTCCTCACCCAGGGCCATTCATGCAATATTTTTTCTTTGGTACAAAATGCATTTTTACCCTATAGTCAGGCTATAGTCATGAGTTTCGTCCGTCCAACTGTCTGCAAACAATTGGTTTCCAACTGATTACTCCAGTTTGGATTATTTGTTTTCAACCAAAGAAGTTGATATGTGTATTTTCCAGCTAGTAATACAGGCCAAGTTTCAATATAGGTTCCACAACATCCCCCCCCCCATCCCCACACGCACACACACACACACACACACACACACACACACACACACACACACACACACACACACACACACACACACACACACACACACACAAACATGTCACTTAGGCAGACTCGTTAGGTAAACTGTTAACAAAAAATGGCTCCGACTATTTTGCATCTAAGCATTGCCATTTCTGGGACAGTCGGGCTGCATGCGTGACATCACTCTAGTTTAAGCTTAGCATGTAAATGAAAAATTGATGTGAAAAGAAAATATTAATGGAAGAGTTTATAAATAAAAAAAGAACAAAAAAAAAAAAAATCAAAAACAAAAACAAAAAAAAGAAAATAAATTAAAAAAAAAAAAAAATATGTAGCTTTGGGGCAATGTCTAGATGGGTGCTATCAAATATTTCTGAATTTAGTTGAAAAACATGGCTGCCAGTGGCCATCCTAGATTTGGCATATAAATTGTCAACAATTCTATTAGCACACCCTACAGGCCACATCTCTCACCCAATCTTTTTCAGATTTCATATGTGGCTTTAGGGCAATGTCTAGATGGGAGCTAGTGAATTTTTCTGAATTTTGTTTAAAAACATGGCAGCCACCAGCCATCTTGGATTTGGATATAAATTGTCCAACAATTCCTTTAGCACCCACTCACCCGATCAGACCCACATTTCATATGTGGCTTTGGGACAATGTCTAGATGGAAGCTACCAAATTTTTCTAAATTTTATTGAAAAACAGGGCCGCCAGTGGTCATATTATATTTGGTGTATGAATTGTCATTAATTCTATTAGGACACCCTACAGGCTGCATCTCTCACCCGATCCTTTTTAAATTTCGTATTTAGCTTTGGTTTGATGTCAAGATGAGAGCTATCGAATATTTCTGAATTTTGTTGAAAAACATGGCTGTCAGCAGCCATCTTGGATTGGCATTTGAATTGTCAACAATTCCATTACAGGTTCACACGCAGGTACTGGACCCTTGAAAGTCCTAGAATTTGGCCGTTTTAAATTCCAGGTCTGGAAAGTCATGGAAAACGAAGGATTTTTTAGACCGGTGCTTGAAAGTTCTGAAAACGCATTCAAAATTTTAGAGGCACCGTCGAACACGCTCCAATTCATTGCTTGCTTTTTCTGTTTCCAGTCTTGTGTCATCATATTTTCCTGTGCTTTTTGGAAAAAAATTATCTTGTGTTTGCTTGTTAAGTCTTTCAGTTTGATATTAAAACAGAAAGAGTGTCTTTCAAGAAAAATAGACTGATAAGAAAGCATATAAAGAATGGATTATGAGTGATTCGAAAGACAAACATAGGGCAAACAAACATTTGTTTCTTCACCAGCGAACAATAGACTAGATTATCAATTGTCTGTAATTGTTGGTGGTACTTTCCCCATTGACCAAAATCAAAGATTGACTCAGTAATAAAATGACAAAGGTTTCAATCCACATATCAATCAGTTACTGTATAGATCGTCAAGGTGCAAATTTCTATATAAAAATGCACAACTAATACAATAACAGGTGGAATTCGAATAAAATATGAAAAAAAAGTTTTTATAGTTCTCCCACATAAAATACCCATGGTACAAAAAAATCATTTGGCACAAAAAAATTCTCATTTGGCACAAACAATATTCAGCTTTGGCACATTAAAATATTGAGCCAATGTGAACACTGCCTGTATGGTTTTTAGCTCAACTTTGACGAAGTCAAATTTGAGCTATTGTCATGGCCCGTTGTCCGTCTGTCCGTCTGTCCGTACGTCAACAATTGGCTATGGCTCGGGCTAGAGGTCGTATTTATGAACCGATCTTTACGAAACTTCTTGGGTACCTTTGTTATGACCGTGGGACGAGAACGAGTGTTTTTGGGTGCGGTCCGAAATTCAAGATGGCTGCCAGCCGCCATTTTGTACCGATGATGCAGAAATCTGTTTTTTGTACAGAACTTCCATATGAAAGCTCTGATTTGAATAATTTTTTGTATGAATGTTTAGTACCATGGGGTACATCACATATAATACAGTTTTTTTTCTCGTGCGTAAATTGTGCAAATTAGACTAATTTTGATGTTTTTTGGTGTTAATTTCAACACTGTAAGTGCAAATGCCAATACGGCTCGGGCTAGAGGCCGTATTTATGAACCGATCTTTACGAAACTTCTTGGGTACCTTTGGTATCACCGTGGGACGAGAACGAGTGTTTTGGGGTCCGGTCCGAAATTCAAGATGGCCGATGGCAGCCATTTTGTACAAAATTAGGTGCAATCAGATTTTTGCACAGAACTTCCATATGAAAGCGCTGATTTGAATAATTTTTTGTGTGAATGTTTAGTACCATGGGATACATCACATATAATACGGGTTTTATTCTCGTGCAGAAATTATGCAAATTAGATGAACTTAGATATTTCAGTGCGACTTAAACACATTAAGTTCACATGTCAATACGGCTCAGACTTGAGTCTGTATTTATGAACTGATCTTCATGAAATGTCTTGGGTACCTTTGTTATCACCTTGGGACGAGAACGAGTGTTTCTGGGTGTGGTCTAAAATTCAAGATGGCTGCCAGTGGCCATTTTGTACCGAAATTAGGTCTAATCAGTTTTTTGTACACAACTTCTATACAGCTCAGACTAGAGGCCATATTTATGAACCAATCTTTACGAACCTTGTTGGGTACCTTTGTTATCACCGTGGGATGAGAGCGAGTGTTTTTGGGTGTGGTCCGAAATTCAAGATGGCCACCAGCAGCCATTTTGTACCAAAATTAGTGCAATCAGTCTTTTGTACAGAACTTCTGTATGAAAGTTCTGATTTGAATAAATTTTTGTATGAATGTTTAGTAACATGGAATACATCACATATTCTAAGGGGTTTTTTTTCGTGCAGAAATTATGCAAATTAGATGAACTTTGACTTATTCAGTGCTACTTGCACAATGTGAGCACACGTCAATACGGCTCAGGGTAGAGGCTGTATTTATGAACCGATCTTCACAAAACTTCTTGGGTACCTTTGTTATCACCTTGGGACGAGAATGAGTGTTTCTGGGTACGGTCCAAAATTCAAGATGGCTGCCAGTGGCCATTTTGTACCAAAATTAGGTCCAATCAGTTTTTTGTCACAAGTTCTATACAGCTCGTATTTATGAATTGATCTTCACAAAACTTCTTGGGTACCTTTGTTTTCACCTTGGGACAGGAACGAGTGTGTTTTGGGGTGCCTTTGTTATCACTGTGCTATGAGAACAAATATTTTGGGGTTCAGTCAGACCCACTCTGGGACTCAAAGTTTTCTTTTCTAGTTTAGCATCTGACTGTCACCCACCTTTACAATACTTTACCTATACATTTGTTACAGGCAACGGTCAGTATTTATGTACAGACCATTACAATACTTTATATGTACCTTTGTTATCAGGTCATTACCTAGATGTTTGTCATTGCTGTGTCACATACTATACATGTGCATGTCTTTGTCTTGACAAGTTGAGCTACAGTGTCATTGACACTTTCATTTTAACTCCTTGCATGCTGGAGGCGATTAACCCTGCCAAGGAAACAAAATCTCTTGCCACTGAAATAAATATAATTTGGACACATTTAACCAAATTATTTCCATGTATACTGAATGGACTTTTTTGACAAATGATATCTTGAGTTAAATTTACCTGAATTTTTTATCAAATCTAGTTATGGCTGCTTCATAGCAGCCGTGACTAGATTTGATGAAAAATAATTTGAAAATACTCAGAGGGTTAAGAGTTAGAGTAAATACTTGAATAAAATCTGCTGTTAAATACCAAAATAGGACATTACTGTATAGAGGGGACACTCTTGCCGCCATCTCACCACCCTTCCTCCCAGTGTTACTTAAGACAACACAATGAGGGTAGAGTACCGTTGTAGTAATCAATGACCCAAGTTGAGTTTTTTGTATTTTTCGTGCGGACGAAATGTGTGTGTGAAATACATTAAAAAATCCAAAAAGTTACGTGGATTCCTATCCCCTGTATTCTCCCCAGTTGTGTTTTGTATTTATGTCATGATTTTCAACTTGAATTAGGTGAATGAGGCTGTTAATTCAAAAGAAAAGTATCACCTTCAGTGGTTTGTTTACATTCTTGTTTGACACCATTTTGTGTCAAAGCATTTCATTCACATCATAAATATGGGGGAAAAAAAATCCAACAAGGGTCATAGATTCCTGTCCCCCATACAGTGTGCAAAATTTCAAAAATGACTTGAACCAACTGACCATTCCCATGGGTTGGAGATGGCTAACCGAGCACTCGGCTGTGTAAAAATTCTTGGGAAACTGCTTTTTTTTTTTTATCAACTAACAAGTATTTATATATTGCATGGAATTGAAATATTTATAGCTTCTCACGGCAAAAGTCTAAAAATCTATCAAGACACAAGAAAGGCTGGTTGACTGGTAGAGTGCTAGAAGCCTATATTTGGGCTTTATTCTGAACTGCAGGTACCTAAATTAAAGGCTTCATATTCTGTGGATGTCCTTCATATTATATTGTAAATAAAATTACTTCATCTCTGTTGATTTGCATTGTTACAATTTATGGGAGAGAGTGCCTATAGGAACTCCCTCTTATAAATTGTAACAAGACAAAAATGTGTGAACAAATCTTGGGCTGAGAAAAAATTTAGCACTCTACCAGTTAAGTGACTCAGGCTTGAACATTCAAGATGCAACTTTTGGCTAACTGATCATCTGTTTGCATACTGGTAGATTTAAATTTGCGTATAACCACCACGTGAATGAAACGAGCGTTCTCGTCAAATTTTCCACACTGCCGTACTCTACCACAGTTTTGTTCTGTATTTATACCATGATTTTCAATTTGAAATAAGTGAATGAGTCTTATGATTTTAAAGAAAAATATCATCTTCAGCAGTTTGTTTACGTAATTGCTTGACACCGTTTTGTGTCGAAGCATTTCATTCATGTCATAACATCACGCAGATACATGACAAGTTAGCGGTATTCTTACATGATATTCTTACACAGAGACCAGATTGCACATGTGCTTTTCCTTGAACATTTCTCAGTGTCTGTATTCTATCGGATAACATTGTATACACACAGTAATTGTGGTATAAGGATAGTTTTAACCAAGCCTGGTAATAAGCAATCTGTCATTTGCGGAACAACGTCCCATACAGTGGGCTATAATCCCTCCCCAATTTATGCTCTTGCTCTTTCTGTTTAGGCCTGAGACCTTGATTCAGATTGAGGTCCACAGAGGATACATTTAGAACGCTACCCTGCTGTTCAGGGTTGCTTCACCAAATTCACTGTCTGGGGACCTCATTCTGGTGATGACAGGCTTGGTTTTAACATTCCTTCATGATGAAATCGAATATCATTAATCTTCAAATAAAGAATTTAGAAATTTGTCTTTTATCTTTTCAGACATTGCCATTATCTGTTGTGTTTGTAGCCATGATATCCTGCAACAATTTAAGTTTAAAGTACCTAGGAGTTGCATTTTACTTTGTGGGAAGATCCCTAACGACAGTATTTAATGTTGTAAGTACTCATAATATTCTGCTTCCCTCCTGTGGGAACCCCGAGAAGTGAAACAGTGTTTTTTAATGGTAAATAAATAATAAATAAATAATTAAAATATCCTACTTCAGTCTTTTTGGGTGGTTGTGGCTATTAAACTTTAATGACTTGGAGGTTTTTATTGATTTTTGCTACACATGTTGATTTTGCCTAAAAAGGCATCCAAGACTTACCTAGAAATGATTGCAAAGGTACTTAGAATGCAAGTTTTGACTTTATCCAACTGTTGCAGTGAGAACTGATCAAAGTCAGCTTGGGGCCTTTAAAGGTTAAAGGGGGGGGGGGGGGGGGGGAGAGGATGGTGTGTTGCGGTAACCGCTTCTCGTCTGAGCACTGAAGTTAAGCAACGTTGAACCCGGTTAGTCCTAGGATGGGTGACCGTCTGAGCAATCGATTTGGACTCCCACATTGTGTCCTTAGGCAAGGCACTTCACCCCGATTGCCCCCATGGGGGCACGATGACACCATTTACTAAGGCATACTGCACGTCGATGGTACGCATGTCTTCATTCAACCAATCTAACCCTGCCTGTGCTGCAGTGCGGAGTTACGATGTTGGGGAGCTGGCTGCTGCTTGTCGCTTCCTCCACCCGTAAAACTGTCACGGTCATGATTAGCCATTGTGCATAAGTATATGACCTTAAACACCAATAAATAAATAATTAATATTAAGGTTAAAGCATCTGCTATCACCAGGCCTGACCATTTGAGGCGGGCGATCGCTCCCGCCCGCCTCCGCCCGCCTGGATTCAAAATAAGGCGGGCATATTTTGCCCGCCTAACGTCAATTTGCGCGGGCGATTAAAACTATAAAATTTGTTTAAAAAAACCAACAACGTATGTTATTATTGGTTACACTCGGCTTATTATGAAATCAGTTTTGGTCGAAGTACTTTCCCAAACAATATCAGCACATCCGCGAAAAACGGTGCCCAGTTAACATTCACTGACATAACAAAAATGTCCGCTTGTCATTGAACTTCCGTGATTCTCTGAATAATGCACTATGCTTTCCGGAATGTATTTCGATGGTGATTTTTTTTCTCCAACAAGCATAATATTGCTAAACGGGGATCCTTTCAAAACCTCTTATCGAGTCAGTGAAAAAAAAGTTCCACTTTCAAGTTTATCACTTGGGAATCCATGCACACTGCAGTGCATTGACCGGAACTTATTTTCATATGGAACAGTTTTCGAGGACTTTTGTTTTTTGATGTGCCATACATTTTGAACAATAATACACCGTGTTTTAAGTCATATCCGTGAACTTTGAATAAACGACAGCGAAAATTATAAAATATTGTAGGCTATTTATTAATTTCCGATTACAATTAACATTGGGAAAATCAGAAATAAAGTAAAGAATTTGAAATGGAAAGTGCGAGTTTGATTTTCACACGCCTGCAATTTTTGTTCGAGGCGTCACTGACTTGACTAATTTAAAAGTGATAGGGCATTCTTGATTGATGGCTCCGAGAGGTGAATTAAGGGCCACCAGTATTGCCCGCCTGGGGTGATTTAAGGCGGGCGGTAGTAGCTCGCCTGCATTTTTCAAACGGCCAGGCCTGTATCACCATACCAAATTTGCACATTGCAATTCCCCCAAAATTGCCATCTCATTTTTTTTTTTTTTTTTTTTTTTTTCATTTTTTTCTCCCAAACCACAACTTATGAACACTCTAGAGCTGCTGTGGTATTGAAATTTCAGGTTCAGAGAATATTTTAATTTTTGAAACTTATATAGCAGTTGCTATACACATTTAAAAATTGTATAGTATTTATTGAAAATTATGTAGCAGTTTTTAAATCTTATTTTTCAAAGGAAAACTGGCATGTAAAGTAATTTTTGTGCTGATCAAGCTAGTAAATTTGGTAATACAAAGGGATGTTTTTTGATGGAAGACATTATGATTAATGCTGGAAGACATTTCGACCCTATTGGGTGACGTTTTTACCAATGTTGGGGCAGGTTTGACAATGGCGGGTGACTTTTTAACCAGTTTTGTTTGGGGGAGTTTTGGTTTGGGGATGTTTTGACCTGCACTGGATATTACTTGCAGTATAAAAACAGCAGATTTCGAAACAAGTTTTCAGCTTTTATTTGCATTGTTTTTTTAACATCACTTTTGGAGTGAACATTTTCAATATTCAATGTAATTTTTATCGTTAACATTTTCCAAATCAAATACCTTCAGAGCACAACTTGTTGGAATAGACAGTAAGCTATATTTTGTTTACAATTGTAGAAGTACTACAGTTAAAACTAGAAGTCCTGTCACGAACTGTGCGTTTATCTAGGCTTAATTGCGTGTAGGAATTGTGCGCAATTGCAGGCCTGGAAATAAGTGGTCGGTCACGGATAGTGACCGCCACGAAACGTCGATGTGACCAGTGCTTACTGTATCCAACTGGTCATGAATGACCGGCACATTTTTCTCCCAAGTACCATACTGACCCGTGTCGAAGCCCATATTCGTGATTAAGCCCACCCCCCAACTTTCTGCATTTCGAAAACAAGGTGCCCTCTCTGTGTTTAAGCCCACTCCCCCAATTTCGAAAACTGTAAAAGTCTGCCAGTTCGCAGGTGAATTTGTAACAACTTTAGGTAACAATGTGTTGTCATTACCTGGAGGCTGGAAAACAGTGCAGATTTCCTTTTCCATCTAAAATTTAAGAAATTGATTGTTGAATGCCTTGATATGTCAGAATGAGGTAAGTGGTTTTATTTTATTAAAATAAAATTCATTCCGAAGCAAAAATGATGTTGTTTTTATTTTCACAAATTCACTTTGCTGAATAATATCCACAAACTTGACAACATTCAGCTTACTTGTCAATTATTCCCAAAACATGCCCATAACAGACTGAATAATTTATACATGGACCATTGCTTTCTATTGTGACAGGTTATTTTTTAAGACAGCTTGGGGTGGGTGGGGGGGTGGGGGGGGGGGGGGGGGGGACGAGAATCCATACAAGAAATCAACAAGAATCTATTCAAGATGCAGAGAAATTACAAATTATTGTGTACACAATCAGAAACAACCACTCGATCGATCAGAGGTTCTGTTTGTTTTCTTTATTATAATAATCGCACGTGGCTATGTTGACAACAGGCAGCGGTCCAAGCAGAAGTTGATGTAATTTTCACAAAATTCAAGTGCGAATATATTCCTACTGGCTATTAGATCACTGCCACTCTAAAATTGTATGAAAGTCACAGATCTACTTGAAATTTCCAACCGGGACATTCATGATTGGGGGGGGGGGGGGAGGGGGGGGGGAGGGGGATTAGTATTGAGTCAAGAGTGGGTGTAACTTGGGGAGAATAAGTATTGTATTGAATATGAAATGAGCGAGTCCCTCATGTGACATGGATAGAAAAAAAAATCTCAATTCCTGTGAACGAACTGAATTTGCACCCGGTGCGAATTCGCATAAAATGAAAATTTTTTGTTTCTTTGCATGTCACCTGAGGGGTGAGTTCACGCACGTACATCTTTGAGGTTTGTGCTATTTTGGGCGTTTTTTTAATCATGTATTTTATTTTATATTTGCATTATTCATTTGATGTTTTATTGAGTAATTAGTGTCATTGAGTAATAAAAAAGATAAAACTGAGTTTGTTGTATTGTTAGTTTGTCACTTCAAGTGGATTCCCTCTGATGAGATTGTATAGTTGGCTTGTTTGGGCGTTTAATTTGCTGGTTTTCATCCTTGTTTAAATGTGATGCAATTACCAGAAACAACAATGTTTACTGAAAAAAATACAAACAACACACATGGATTTAATACAATTTTATTCACAGAGCAGCTGAAATATGAGTAAATATATTAAAATAATTGAACACTGAAAGTAAAACACGTTACATTTTCGTTGGTGATTTGACAAATGATACTGAAAACCAATGTTGATTTTGTATTTCGTCCTAAAGTGAATGATGTGGGATCGTCATTTTATCAGTATCATTTATCAAGAAAAATCCAGTCACAGACTCAAGTCTTCATGTTTAAGCCCACCCCTCGATTTGTTCTCAACCCACTGCAAGCACCCCTCCCCCCACCCCCCCTAGTTAATGTTTGATTTGGAAACCAAAAAATATGATCGACCCGGGTTACTGTATGACCGATCTGATCATTATGGAGCCAGTCATTATGACCGATGCACCAAAAAAAATTATTTCCAGGCTTGGCAATTGCCATATGAAAATGGCATCCAGAACACGGCTAGTTACTCATAGCAAACACAGCTCCGGGTTACCCGGAGGTCCATTGGCTTAAACATTGCTTGTACACAGGCCATATGTACAGAATTTAATAGCCTTACTATGGTCATAACGCATAGATTAACGTGCAGATTGATGTGCTGTTTGTGCACATTTCATGACAGGACTTCCAGTTTTAACTGTAGAATGTGCATTTGTGGACATAAATTAAACTGTGGAACTTGCAGGGATTTCCCAGGATGTTGATTTGACATGCTTTCTGACTCATTGTAATGTTACAGTCACAAATACACCTGGTTTGTCAGGACAGAAAATGAAAACATGTAGAATGAATTCAAATGAGAACAACACAAATCAGTATGTATTATCAATCTTTTATTCTCCAGAAAAGCAAACTAAACACGGTTCAAATTATATTATTATACCTCATTATAAAACACAATGTTATTTTCCCATACGCTGCAGTGGGTCAATTCGCAAAGTTACCCGGCGGTGTAACATTTCTGTGTAACATTTTTAGCTCAACTTGACAAAGTCAAGCTGAGCTCCTGCCATAACTTCTTGTCCGTCACTGTACGTACGTACGTCCACAATTTCCTTGGGCACTCCTCACAGGTCGCATTTATGATCATGTCGCTTTGAAACTTGGTATGCTTGTTTTGGGTGACCTCTAGATTGAAGCTAGCGATTTTCTTCAATTTCCGTCTAAAAATGTTGCCGCTGGCAACGTTCTTCAAACTTAGTTTAGTCAGACCTCAATATTTCCCTTTGGCACACCCTATAGGGCACATTTATGATCAGATTGCTTTGAAACCTGGCATGCTTGTTTAGGGTGACCTCTAGATGGGAACTATTGATTTTCTTCAATTTCCGTCAAAAAATGTTACTGCTGGCAACAACCTTTGAACTTAGTTTAGTCAGACCTCAATATTTCCCTTTGGCACACCCTACAGGGCACATTTATGATCAGATTGCTTTGAAACCTGGCATGCTTGTTTGGGGTGAGGTCTAGATGGGAGCTATCGATTTTCTTCCATTTCCGTCAAAAAATGTTGCCGCTGACAGCGACCTTTGAACTTAGTTTAGTCAGACCTCAATATTTCCCTTTGGCACACCCTACAGGGCGCATTTATGATCAGATTGCTTTGAAACCTGGCATCTTGTTTGGGGTGAGGTCTAGATGGGAGCTATCGATTTTCTTCCATTTCCATCAAAAAATGTTGCCACTGGCAACAACCTTTGAACTTAGTTTAGTCAGGCATCAATATATTCCTTTGGCACACCCAACAGAGCACATTTATGATCAGAATGGTTTGAAACTTGGTATATTGTTTGGGGTTACCTCTAGATGGGAGTTATTGATTTTCTTCAATTTCTGTCAAAAAATGTTGATGCTGGCAATGACCTTCGATGAACTTTGTGTAGTTATGCATCAATATTTCCCTTTGGCGCAGCCTGCAGTGCACATTGTTGACTGGATCACTTTGAAACTTGGTATGCTTGTTTGGGGTTACCTCTAGATGGTAGCTATTGATTTTCTTCCATTTCTGTCAAAAATAGTTGCCATTGGCAACAACCTCTGATGAACTTATTAAAAACTTAGTGCAGTTATGCATCAATATTTCCCTTTGACTCACCCTGCAGGGCACATTTATGACTGGTTCACTTGGAAAACTTGGTGTGCTTGTGTGGGGTGATATCTATATAGGAGTTATCGATTTTCTTCCATTTCTGTCAAAAAATGTCGCTGGAAATGACCTTTGAACTTAGTTCAGTCAGGCTTCAATATTTACCTTTGGAACGACCTCTGATGAACTTAGTAAAAACTTAGTGCAGTTATGCATCAATATTTCCCTTTGACACACCTTCAGGGCACATTTATGATCAGATCACTTTGAAACTTGGTATGTGTGTTTGGGGTGACCTCTAGATGTGAGTTACTGATTTTTTAGCTCAACTTTGGCGAAGCCAAATTTGAGCTTATGCCATGGCCAGTCGTCCGTCTGTCCATCAACAATTCAATACGGCTCGGGCTAGAGGCCGTATTTGTGAACCGATCTTTACGAAACTTCTTGGGTACCTTTGTTATGACCCTGGGGCGAGAATGAGTGTTTTGGGGTCCGATCCGAAATTCAAGTTGGCCGCTGGCGGCCATTTTGTACGGACTTCGGTGCAATCAGATTTTTGCTCAGAACTTCCATATGAAAGCGCTGATTTGAATAATTTTTTGAATAAATGTTTAGTACCATGGGATACATAACATATAATAGGGTTTTTTTTCTCGTAAGTAAATTATGCAAATTAGACTAACTTTGATGTATTTAGTGTTACTTTCAGCACAGTAAGTGCAAATGCCAATATGGCTTGGGCTAGAGACCGTATTTATAAACCGATCTTTACAAAACTTCTTGGGTACATTTGGTATCACCGTGGGACGAGAACGAGTGTTTTTGGGTGCAGTCCGAAATTCAAGATGGCCGATGGCAGCCATTTTGTACAAAATTAGGTGCAATCAGATTTTTGCACAGAACTTCCATATGAAAGCACTGATTTGAAAAATTTTTTGTGTGAATGTTTAGTACCATGGGATACATCACATATAATACGGGTTTTTGTCTCATGCAGAAATTATGCAAATTAGATGAACTTTGATTTTTTCTGTGCTACTTACACACAATAAGTACACATGTCAATACGGCTCGGGCTAGAGGCTGTATTTATCAACCGATCTTCACGAAACTTCTTGGGTACCTCTGCTATCACCTTGGGACGAGAACGAGTGTTTCTGAGTGCGGTCCAAAATTCAAGATGGCTGCCATTGGCCATTTTGTACCGAAATTAGGTCTAATCAGTTTTTTGTACTCAGCTTCTATACGGCTCAGGCTAGAGGCCGTATTTATGAACCGATCTTTACGAAACTTTTTGGGTACCTTTGTTATCACCGTGGGATGAGAACGAGTGTTTTTGGGTTTGGTCCAAAATTCAAGATGGCCACCAGCAGCCATTTTGTACCAAAATTAGTGCAATCAGTCTTTTGTACAGAACTTCTGTATGAAAGTTCTGATTTGAATTTTTTGTATGAATGTTTAGTAAAATGGAATACATCACATACAGTACAGGTTTTTTTCTCGTGCAGAAATTATGCAAATTAGATGAACACGGCTCAGGCTAGAGGCTGTATTTATCAACCGATCTTCACAAAACTTCTTGGGTACCTTTGTTATCACCTTGGGACGAAAACGAGTGTTTCTGGGTGCGGTCCAAAATTCAAGATGGCTGCCAGTGGCCATTTTGTACCAAAATTAGGTCCAATCAGTTTTTTGTCACAACTTCTATATAGCTCGTATTTATGAACTGATCTTCACGAAACTTCTTGCGTCCCTTTGTTTTCACCTTGGGACAGGAACAAGTGTTTTTGGGGTGCCTTTGTTATCACTGTGCTATGAGAACAAATATTTTGGGGTTCAGTCAGACCCACTCTGGGACTCAAAGATTTCTTTTCTAGTTTAGCATCTGACTGTCACCCACCTTTACAATACTTTACCTATACACTTGTTACAGGCTACGGTCAGTATTTATGTACAGACCGTTACAATACTTTATATGTACTTTTGTTATCAGGTCATTACCTAGATGTTTGTCATTGTGATACTTGGTATGCAGCATCTTGGTATGGGTCTGATTCAAGTTTGTTCAAATCGGCCTCCTGGATTCATATTTGGGCTCACTATAGAAGCCCAAATTCGAACTTAGTGCATTTCAGGCAAATTTCTTTAAAAATCTTCTTCTCAAGATCCAGCAGGCAGAATCTTTTGATATTTGGTATGCAACATTGTGGGGTGGATCTGATTCAAGTTTGTTCAAATCGGCCCCCTGGATTCATATTTGGGCTCAGTATAGGAGCCCAATTTGAACTTAGTGCATTTCAGGCAAATTTCTTTAAAAATCTTCTTCTCAAGATCCAGCAGGCAGAATCTTTTGATATTGGGTATGCACCATGCTTAGGGGGGTGAGATTCAAGTTTGTTCAAGCCATGTTCCTGGGTTCATATTTGGGCTCACTGTGGTAGCCGGAATTATAACTTAGTTCAAAATGAGGAATTTTCTTTAAAAATCTTCTTCTTCAGATCCAGCAGTCGGAATGTTTTGATATTTGGTATGCAGCATCCTTAGGGGGGGGTGAGATTCAAGTTTGTTCAAGCCATGTCCCTAGGTCCATATTTGGGCTCACTGTGGGAGCCCGAATGATAATTTGGTTCAAAATGAGGAATTTTCTTTCAAAATCTTCTTCTTCAGATCCAGCAGTTGGAATGTTTTGATATTTGGTATGCAGCATCCTTAGGAGGGTGAGATTCACGTTTGTTCAAGCCATGTCCCTAGGTCCATATTTGGGCTTACTGTGGGAGCTTGAATTGTAACTTAGTTCGAAATGAGGAATTTTCTTAAAAAATCTTCTTCTTCAGATCCAGCAGTCAGAATGTATTGATACGTGGTGTGTAGCATCCTTAAGGGGGTGAGATTCAACTTTGTTAAAGCCAAGTCTCTTGGTCCATATTTGGGGAATTTTTCTTTAAAAATCTTCTTCAGATTCAGCAGTCGGAATGTTTTGATATTTGGCATGCAGCATCCTTAGGGGGTGAGGTTCAAGTTTGTTCAAGCCAAGTCCCTGGGTTCATATTTGGGCTCACTGCGGGACCCCGAATGATAACTTAGTTCAAAATGAGGAATTTTCTTTAAAAGTCTTCTTCAGATCCAGCAGATGAATGCTTTTGATATTTGGTATGCAACATCCTTAGGGGGGTAAGATTCATGTTTGTTCAAGTCATGGCCCTAGTTCCATAAAATTTGTCTCTCATGACTTCATTCCTTTGTAGTGTTGATGAACCACCACTTTGGCCGGTGAGCGATTAAGGCTCCTTGGGGCCTCTTGTTTTTCTGAAAAGCTCTTTCAATTTCTTGAAAACTGGTCTTGAAATATCCTTGAAAAATGAAATATTTTACCTATTCAAGATTTCTTTTTGCACGCATTGTCTTGTCATATTAAGTAAAGAGTAAAACAAATTGGTGATTATCAAAATTGAAAACGTTGTTGATTTCTAGCTCAACTTTGGCGAAGCCAAATTTGAGCTTATGCCATGGCCAGTCGTCCGTCTGTCCATCAACAATTCAATACGGCTCGGGCTAGAGGCTGCATTTATGAACCAATCTTTACGAATCTTCTTGGGTACCTTTGTTATGATCGTGGGACGAGAACGAGTGTTTTTGGGTCCGATCCGAAATTCAAGTTGGCTGCTGGCAGCCATTTTGTACAAAATTAGGTGCAATCAGTTTTTTGCGCAGAACTTCCATATGAAAGCACTGATTTGAATAATTTTTTGTATGAATGTTTAGTACCATGGGATACATCACATATAATATGGGTTTTTTTCTCGTGCGTAAAATATGCAAATTAGACTAACTTTGATGTTTTTTGGTGTTACTTTCAGCACTATAAGTGCAAATGCCAATACGGCTCGAGCTAGAGGCCGTATTTATGAACCCATCTTTACGAAACTTTTTGGGTACCTTTGGTATCGCCGTGGGACGAGAACGAGTGTTTTTGGGTCCGGTCCGAAATTCAAGATGGCCGAAGGCAGCCATTTTGTACAAAATTAGGTGCAATCAGATTTTTGCACAGAACTTCCATATGAAAGCACTGATTTGAATAATTTTTTGTGTGAATGTTTAGTACCATGGGATACATCACATATAACACAGGTTTTTTACTCTTGCAGAAATTATGCAAATTAGATGAACTTTGATTTTTTCAGTGCTACTTAAACACAGTAAGTACACATGTCAATATGGCTCGGGCTAGAGTCTGTATTTATGAACCGATCTTCACGAAACGTCTTGGGTTCCTTTGTTATCTACTTGGGATGAGAACGAGGTTTCTGGGTGCGGTCTAAAATTCAAGATGGCTGCCAGTGGCCATTTTGTACCGAAATTAGGTCTAAGCAGTTTTTTGTACATAACTTCTGTATGGCTCAGGCTAGAGGCCGTATTTATGAACCAATCTCTACGGAACTTCTTGGGTACCTTTGTGATCACCGTGGGATGAGAACGAGTGTTTTTGGGTGTGGTCCAAAATTCAAGATGGCCACCAGCAGCCATTTTGTACCAAAATTAGTGCAATCAGTCTTTTGTACAGAACTTATGAAAGTTCTGATTTGAATAATTTTTTGTATGAATGTTTAGTAACATGGAATACATCACATATAATACAGGTTTTTTTCTCGTGCAGAAATTATGCAAATTAGATGAACATTGATTTATTCAGTGCTGCTTACACTGTAAGTGCACATGTCAATACGGCTTGGGCTAGAGGCTGTATTTGTGAACCGATCTTCACAAAACGTCTTGGGTACCTTTGTTATCACCTTGGGACGAGAACGAGTGTTTCTGGGTGCGGTCCAAAATTCAAGATGGCTGCCAGTGGCCATTTTGTACCGAAATTAGGTCCAATCAGTTTTTTGTCACAACTTCTATACAGCTCGTATTTATGAACTGATCTTCACGAAACTTCTTGGGTCCCTTTGTTTTCACCTTGGGACAGGAACGAGTGTGTTTTGGGATGCCTTTGTTATCACTGTGCTATGAGAACAAATATTTTGGGGTCCAGTCAGACCCACTCTGGGACTCAAAGATTTCTTTTCTAGTTTAGCATCTGACTGTCACCCACCTTTACAATACTTTACCTACACATTTGTTACAGGCTACGGTCAGTGTTTATGTACAGACTGTTACAATACTTTATATGTACTTTTGTTATCAGGTCATTACCAAGATGTTTGTCATTGCTGTGTTACATACTATACATGTACATGTCTTAACAAGTTGAGCTACAGTGTCTTTGACACTTTCATTTTTGTTCTTTTTTCCCAGTAGGACTGTAGTCCTTTCAGGTTCTTGAATGCTCATTTCAAAATATCCTTGAAAATCTTTTAATTCAACCCAAAAGTTCCTTGAAAGTTCTGTAATTTAGTTTCTGAATTGGTGGAGTTCCTTCCCTGGTTTGTAACTTGAGATTCGAAGCATGGTGGCACTACCACTGTATGCATATCATATAACATGATTTCACCAAAATAATCTCCCATCACAAAACCCAACATAAACAAAATAATAAATAAAAATAAAATATGTATAAAAATAAATAAAAATCAAGGAACATCAGCCATTGCAAAAACAAGTATTAGAACAACTCAACCATAGCATTAATTCGAAAATTTTTTTTCCTGTTTCAGATTTTATCTTATTTCATTTTGAGCCAGAAAACTTCGTTTAAGGCATTGGTTTGTTGTGGAATAATAATATGTGGATTTCTTCTGGGTGTTGATCAAGAAAGTCACACAGGTAAGTATCTTTATTGATTGCATAGTTTTGGGCTGAATGGTTTTCAGTCTTCTGGTTTGGTTCTGGTTTTTGTGGCAAATTGGAAAACCAAACCGCAAGACCCAGCAAAAAATGGCCAAATGGTTTTACTCTGCTTGTGAATAAGCTGATCAAACTATTTTACTGGGAGGGTACTAAGCTAGTGACCACTGTGGACTCTTGTCACTTAATCTATCTGCCAAAAGGAGAATACATTATGTTTTGATTGTCACACTTTCACCCTTATTGACTCGTCCACCAGACGAGTCAATAAAGGAAAAAATGTGATAATCAGAACACAGCATAGATTAGATGAACTTTATTCATTTGTTACCCTGATTTATTAGCTCACCTGACTGAAAATCAGGATGAGCTATTGTTATCACTCACTGTCTGTCGTCCGTGAGCGTGGTGTTTGCACTTTCTCCTCCAAAACTGCTGAACTGATTTAAGTTAAATTTGAGGTGATTGCTTGTTCTGACATCGCATTTTGTTTCTGTCAAATCAACTTTCCCAGCCCCATAGGGGTGATGGAAAATGCTCCAAAATAAAAAAAAAATCATCTTCTCATGAACCATTGGGCACAATGACTTGATATTTGGTATGGAGCTTTGTTGAATCAAGTTTGTTGAAACAAAGTTCATAGAGCATTATTTGCCTGTGTAATGCGAGGGGCAAGATTTTTTACTCTGCCCCAAATTTCGATTTTCTGAACTGATGGTCCGATTTGAACCAAATTTGGTATGTGGCATTATTAAGTCATAAGGTCCGTTGTCGCTAGTTAGCTCAAACAGGGAAGTAGTTACTCGGGCCTCTGAGAACTTAATGCCGGGTGTATACGATCCGGGCTAGAAAAAGAAAGATCATATGGGGTGGAGCAAACAATATGATGTGCAATTATGCTCACCCAGCGACAACGGAAGGAGGAAACCGGCAAGTTCGGAGGTACCCTCGTCCAGGTCATCCAGGACCGCGAGCAAGAGAGAGGCCTCTCTCTCTTACAGCATCATCTGGGGACAGATGTTGTTGGTAGGAACTTGCATCAGTCGAAGTGTACGTCCATGCCTCCAGTCCCGTCTAATAGGCAGCCAGGGCCGGCAAGTCTTATGGTTTCCTCTACATAACGGACAAATTGATCTTTATATTGCACAGGGCTATAAAACCCGATGAGTGGTGTCAGTTCCCTGTCGCCGGTGAAACGGTTAAGATTGGATACTTGGACCGTGACTCTGGATGTGTCGCATATGCATTGTATTTAGAGCTAGTGGAAAAGTGCTAAATGATTTTAAAAAAAAAGACAAGGGCTAGGTTTCAAAAGAGGCTTACGTCCCTTGTCTAAAAACAGCTAGCTCAACCGGCAGATCTCACTCGTATGTGGGTGATGTGATGCCAGGTATGTCTGTGGCGGTCGAGAGAGAATTAGGGTGTAGCGAGCACTGTTGATCGAATCCACGCTCACCTAGTGTTGATGGAAGGAAGAAGACGGCAAGTTCTGAGGTATACTCGTCCAGGTCTCTCCGGATCGCGAGCAAGAGGGAGCACCTCTCACTCTTTCAACAACACTTGGAGCCGGGTGTTGTTGGTAGGAACTTGCGTCAGTCAGAGCTTAAGTACATAGCTATTGTCCGGTATGCTTAGTTCAATTCTTAGCCGGGACGGCTACAGTTTTGCCTCTTTAGCGTCTACCAAGCACTCCCGACCTCACCTTAGCTAAGTGACTCAGGATTTCCAGTCTGCATCGTCAAAAGTCCATCTTTTGTGAAGAAAGTCGCACCATCTAGTAGCCAAGGAGATGAGGCTTCATTCATCGGGTCATCTGCAGTAATAACTATATTGGACTCCCTGTCCTAGGAGCAGCCGGCGAAAAGGCTATTCATGACCGCTGCTCCTCAGGCCTCTGTAACGGACTTGCTGTCGCAGTTGCACAGCTAATCACAGTATTCCTGCTAAGGCAGAAGCACTCAACGTCAGTCTCAAATCTTGAGCTGTTGCATAGTGCTTATTTGGTCCAATCACCTGCCTGTTTAGATGCTGGTGACTGTGATTCTAACTGGTTTGAACGTATGATGGAAAAGATATCTTTTCCTTCCGGAACAACTCTTGGATGATATAGATACCATACATTATCATTTCCTTGAACTTGTTCCAGTGATTCAAAATGCTGCTAGCAATTATGAGAAACCGCTAGCGTAGTTTGATGCTGACTTCATGTGGGTAAAGAGCAGGGTAATAAGATCTCTTTCCAGTTAAGTCTACATGGGTGTCAGAGGTCTTCGATTGTGTAGACGACACCATATTTAACTTCCTGCGGGAAAAAGTAATTTGTTTTTTTTATCTTCTTCCTCTGTATTTTTAATCGTTTGTGATGGTTCACATACCTTTAAAAGCAACAGGGGAAGATGTGGAGAGTTCCTCAGCATTGATTGAGCAGGCTAAGATCCTAGTTTTAGCCTTACCTTCATCATTTAGCTGTTCGCTCGGATGCAATTGAGAAGATAATTTCTTAGTAAGAGCGAATTTAGTCTCATGGTCTTATGTACTTTAATTTCAAGTACTGTGACGCATCGTCTATATGGAAGGAATTTTGTGGTCGTTTGTACCTTTTAAAATTCTTTCCAGACATGTCTAATGTAAAGTGGGAGTTATCCTGATGCAATGAAGCCTTGTGTCTTCATCTTTGCATTTGATTAGGTGGAAAACTTGCCATAGGTCGCTTTAGTCTTCCAACTCAAGTTTTTATGATAAGAATCAATTCTCGTCTCTTTAAGCTGGGGTCTAATGTACCATCACCAGCAGAAAGAGTACGAGAGGTTGTCCTAGACTCAAATCGTCTATAGGACTCATAGCAAAGGTATAGGTATACCTAAGTCTTTGATGGTTAGCTTTCATTATTGTAGGATTAAACTACAAGAAAGCATCTATTCTCGACTCAATTCGCATATAAGGCTCATAGTGAAGGTATAGGTATCTCTCCTATATATAATTCTTTAGGTTTGTCTATACAGCCACTTGGATAGGGGTTTCTCGTCAGACAGAGTTACTGATCAGACTCCCCTGAGCCGGTGTTTCGAGGCTCTTATAGAACTCGGTCTGGCCGATTTTGACTGGAAGTGGATAATTAGGTTATTTATGATTATCTTTCAGTCGATAAGCGAACGTTCGGCAATTGTTGCGAGTATAGTTCTTTAGCTCACTTGTTTTGTGAACTAGATAATGTCTCATGGGATTTATGATAGGATTCATGTACTCCACTATTCATTTGGCTGGTTCATCTGTTTCACAGAGCGAATTAACCAGCTGTTTGACTCGCTTTTATCTGTTATCTGACGCATTAACAGCGATAGTTTTATGCGCCAGATGGAGTTGTGTGGAGCGGCTTGGAATGTTATTTCGATGGGTCACTTACACACATGTCTACTCCAGTTATTAACTGGAGTGGTAGACGTTTTTCCCTCTTGACCTGTTTTGTTTTTAGAGAATCCTTTAACATAAGGTCAAGTTTGGGCATATATTACGGTTTTCTCAACTATTTCGGACGTGAGTTCATATATTGCTTTACCATCCTGAGTCCTAGGGTCTCTCTATGCACATCAGAGTTTATCAGAAGAGAAGTAACGCTTCTGTTGTCATTATTTTTCAATAGAAGGGACGTTTATGTTCATTCTATTGTTAAATAAGTCATTTAGCTATTCGTACTCCTTGGGTTATTAGTCCCCTACGGAAACCGTAAGGGACTATAGGATTGCACTCCATCCATCTGTCCATCCATCCGTCCATCTGTCTGTCTGTCTGTCTGTCTGTCTGTCTGTCTGTCTGTCTGTCTGTCTGTCTGTCTGTCTGTCCGTCCATCTGTCTGTTTTTTATGTTACCACCTCTCCCTCCAACATGCTTTAAGCTACACCTTTCATATTTGGTACATGGATAAATGGTTCTGAGGGGATGATGCACGCTCAAAATTTTTTTTTTCAAAATCCAAGATGGCAGAATGGCGGCCATTTTTGTTGTGTTTTTTTTAAGCTTTTTTCTCTATTTTCATGTTACCACCCCTCCCACCAACATGGTTCAAGCTACACTTTGCATATTTGGCACATGGATAGAGGGTTGGGAGGGGATGATGCACGTTCAATATTTTTTCTTCAAAATCCAAGATGGCGGCATGGCGGCCATTTTTGTTGTGTTTTTTTAAGCTTTTTTCTCTGTTTTGTGTTACCACCCCTCACTCCAACATGGTTCAAGCTACACTTTTTATATCTGGCACATGGATAGAGGGTTGTAATGGGATGTTGCACGTTCAATATTTTTTTTTTTCAAAATTCAAGATGGTGCCATGGCAACCATTTCTGTTGTGTTTTTTAAGCTTTTTTCTCTATTTTATGTTACCACTGCTCCCTCCAACATGGTTCAAGCTACACTTTTCATATATCATACATAGATAAAGGGGTTGTGAGGGGATTATGCACGCTCAATATTTTTTTTGGTGAAAAGCTACCATCTGTCTGTCTGTCTCTGTCTGTCCGTCCGTCCGTCTGTCTCTCTGTCTGTTTTTATGTTACCACCTCTCCCTCCATCATGCTTCAAGCTACACCTTTCATATTTGGTACATGGATAAATGGTTCTGAGTGGATGATACACAGTCAATATTTATTATTCAAAATCCAAGATGGCAGAATGGCGGCCATTTTTGTTGTGTTTTTTTAAGCTTTTTTCTCTATTTTATGTTACCACCCCTCCCTCCAACATGGTTCAAGCTACGCCTTTCATATATGGTACATGGATAAAGGGTTGTGAGGGGATTTTGCACGCTCAATATTTTTTTTTCAAAATCCAAGATGCTTATATACTCTAGTGTCTTCTGTGACAAAAACTCCTTATGTCACAAAAGCGCCGTAGGGAACTAATACCACCTCGGTGGTCAAACACTTGTTTATCTTCCAATTAGCAGTCAATGCTTAAGATTTCAGTGCTTAAGTAAGCGTTGGCTATATCTTGCGCTTATTCTAACTGTTTGGCTATTATATGATCTTATGTGGGATCTCTTCAGGATAGTTAAGTTTTCCGTGCATGGGAATAATAGTTTCCATTATTTGTGTCGCTAGTATTAGGCTTTTGAGCGTGCATACATTGATGCTCAGCCGTTTTCATGGGAATGAATGATAGGATATGTGTATCCTTCAATTCATTTGTTTCTATTGATTTCATTGAGGTTATGGGGTCTGCTATTGAGCATTTGCCAGAAGCTTCCCCATTAGAGGGTTTTCTTCTTTAAGGGAAGTTTTATTCTTCATGTCATTCTCCGCTCTCAGTGGCATTACAGAGTATTCAGACGTGAAAGAGCTTTATGGTCACTATATGATTGCTGTCTGCACCAGCAATGATTAAGTAATGTGGGTGAGGAGGTTTTCGACATATATTTGAATTCCCCCCCCCCCCCCCCCCCCCCCACACACACACACACACACTCACGCTGTCGCGTATATATTTTTTAATACATACATACTTTGCGTCTGGGTCATGTTGGATGGCACCATCATATGCATATATGCAGTTCTGTTGCATTTGTTTCTGATATTTATTTTCTGATTTTGGAGCCAGTTTATCATACCTACCTCCATTTCTAGATCCTGGTCTCTATTTTGTTGGTTCTCAAATCGCATATTCTCACGTGATTATAGTTGTAGATACCAAATAGTACACGTTGGAGAGTGTTTTTTACCGGATTTAATATTACAGAGGCCTCCTGTGAATGATCTTGAAGCGTGTTTTCTCTGCAAAGATTGTTCATCTTATCCCGCTTTTGTGTGTATATGTTATAATTGATTTCTCACTGATTTCGTTGTACCTGCATACGGCGTCTGCAGTGCATATTTTATAGCGGATAATGTTATTTACCAAAATCATCGCTATAGCCTTGGCTTGTGAAGTGGCGTTAAGCACCATTTATTATTCATGAATTAATTTTTTGAGTGCCTGATCGATATTTATTTATATCATTTCCGTGTTTTGATTATTGATTCCAGAGCTCTCCCCTCTTTCTTTTGAAGTTATGTTCAAAAAAAAGGGGGGGGGGGGTCATTTGGTCCACTTCTCTGCCTTATGGGGTATGTAACTATTGAGGAAGCTGTCTTGTCCGTACTATGTTCGGCGATCAGCTGCAGTATTATTGTGTGGCATAGGTTGATGGGAAATTTTCTCTCATTCTCGGTATGCCATAATAATATTTAGGGCCTAGTCCAGACTAGTCTCTAAAATTGTTTATTTGTTACTTCCTAATTAACATGATTTTATGCTTAGATTTCGGATTTACATAATTGGGATCCATATTAGGTTATGTCTTTTCTATTATGGTATCAAGAGACATTCATGTAAATTCTAATTTCTTCGTCATGGATTGAAGGATTTGATCTATGTTGATCTACTATTTCGGAAGTTCTAGGCCCTCCGCCTTTTTACGATTCAGCTAAGTCTGGGTCATTGGTTACAGTATAAAAGATGAAAAAATTTATAGTAATTTATATATTTTTTATACTTACCAATCACACAGATGGGAATGGCCCTCCCATGAGTGGGCAGAACTGGGCACTCATACCTCCCTGCCGAATTATTATAATCTTTTTTCTACAAAGAATGATTTTATTGGCACCAGATTGGTGACTTCCTGGCGTCTGCGCATGCGTGGAGGGTAAAATGTATGGAGGGCCAGTTAGGACTTCTAATTTTCGGTTTTGCATGCAAATTTGAGGGATTGGGGGGGCAACATTTGTGTTTGGCCCTAGATATTTTTGGATTAGCACCAGCTAAGTCTGGGTCATTGGTAAGTATAAAAAATATATAAATTACTATAAATTATTGTTGTGATCTCCGTCCGTACATCCGTCCGTCCATCCATATGTCACACCCTGAAAGGCTCCTAGGGTATTCAATTCGAAACGTTTAAACTAAGCTAATGTGTTCAGGTAACATCTCTAGATGTGCATAAAGGTTTCGGAATTTTGATTTTGCCCCCGATGGTTCCAGTGGAACCACTTTTATCGTTAGAAAGTCAGTTTTCATCGAAAGGCTCCTAGGGTATTCAATTCGAAATGTTTAAACTATGCTAATGTGTTCAGGTAACATCTCTGGATGTGCATGAAGGTTTCGGAATTTTGATTTTGCCCCCGGTGGTTCCAGTGGAACCACTTTTATCGTTAGAAAATCAGTTTTCATCGAAAGGCTCCTAGGGTATTCAATTCGAAACGTTTAAACTATGCTAATGTGTTCAGGTAACATCTCTAGATGTGTATGAAGGTTTCGGAATTTTGATTTTGCCCCCGGTGGTTCCAGTGTAACCACTTTTATCGTTAGAAAATCAGTTTTCATCGAAAGGCTCCTAGGGTATTCAATTCGAAACGTTTAAACTATGCTAATGTGTTCAGGTAACATCTCTAGATGTGCATGAAGGTTTCGGAATTTTGATTTTGCCCCCGGTGGTTCCAGTGGAACCACTTTTATTGTTAGAAAATCAGTTTTCATCGAAAGGCTCCTAGGGTATTCAATTCGAAGCGTTTAAACTACGCTAATGTTTTCAGGTAACATCTCTGGATGTGCATGAAGGTTTCGGAATTTTGATTTTGCCCCCGGTGGTTCCAGTGGAACCACTTTTATCGTTAGAAAATCCGTTTTCATCGAAAGGCTCCTAGGGTATTCAATTCGAAACGTTTAAACTATGCTAATGTAATGATGTACATGAAGGTTTTGGAATTTTGATTCGGCCCCCGGTGGTTCCAGTGGAACCACTTTTATCGTTAAAAAATCCGTTTTCATCGAAAGGCTCCTAGGGTATTCAATTCGAAACGTTTAAACTATGCTAATGTGTTCCGGTAACATCTCTAGATGTGCATGAAGGTTTCGGAATTTTGATTTTGCCCCCGGTGGTTCCAGTGGAATCACTTTTATTGTTAGAAAATCAGTTTTCATCGAAAGGCTCCTAGGGTATTTAATTTGAAATGTTTAAACTATGCTAATGTGTTCAGGTAACATCTCTAGATGTGTATGAAGGTTTCGGAATTTTGATTTTGCCCCCGGTGGTTCCAGTGGAACCACTTTTATCGTTAGAAAATCCGTTTTCATCGAAAAGCTCCTAGGGTATTCAATTCGAAACGTTTAAACTATGCTAATGTGTTCAGGTAGCAACTCTAGATGTACATGAAGGTTTTGGAATTTTGATTCGGCCCCAGTGGAACCACTTTTGTCGTTAGAAAATCAGTTTTCATCGAAAAGCTCCTAGGGTATTCAATTCAAAACGTTTAAACTATGCTAATGTGTTCAGGTAACATCTCTAGATGTGCATGAAGGTTTCGGAATTTTGATTTTGCCCCTGGTGGTTCCAGTGGAACCACTTTTATTGTTAGAAAATCAGTTTTCATCGAAAGGCTCCTAGGGTATTTAATTCGAAATGTTTAAACTATGCTAATGTGTTCAGGTAACATCTCTAGATGTGCATGAAGGTTTCAGAATTTTGATTTTGCCCCCTGTGGTTCCAGTGGAACCACTTTTATCGTTAGAAAATCTGTTTTCATCGAAAGGCTCCTTGGGTATTTAATTCGGAATGCTTAAACTATGCTAATGTGTTCAGGTAACATCTCTAGATGTGCATGAAGGTTTCGGTATTTTGATTTTGCCCCTGGTGGTTCCAGTGGAACCACTTTTATCGTTAGAAAATTAGTTTTCATCAAAAGGCTCCTAGGGTATTCAATTCGAAACATTTAAACTATGCTAATGTGTTCAGGTGACATCTCTAGATGTGCATGAAAGTTTCAACCTTCTACATTCACTTCTTTCTACCTTAGAAATCTAGAATCTGTGACAGGTGATCTAAGATGTTAACCTCCTCTGTCTGCCTCTCAGAATGTTATGTAATTTAAATTTCATGCTTTTGCATTGTGACACTTGACATTTATTGTGACATACCGCTTTGTTTTGCAAAGTATTTCTTGCAAGATAAGCGGGGAGGGTATTCTCTCATACAGTTTGGCTTTATGGTGAAGGCCTCTCTTGGTGGACCATAATTTATGCAGGTGTTTGGTATATTATATATTTGTATATAGTTTTAGAAGTAATGATCTCATTCCATGCTGTAACTCATGATTGGTAATAAATGGTCTCAGGTTACCTCTGGATGCATTTATATTTTGGTCCCCTTAACCTAAATTATAGTATACACCTGGAACTTGATTAAGCACCCCATGAAATGTTTCATGACAGTGAAGTTGCTGTTACTGATTGTTATGTTTTAATTGTTGCTATGATGTTTCTGGTTGATAGCATCCCCTTGTCCAAGCATGCTTCCCACGAATGTCACAAAAAACACTATCATCCACATGCAATATCTGGTCATAAAACAAGAAAATTTGTCACTTCTTTTATCAGTGAATGTTGACATGGTAAGGAGGAGACTGTCAGATTTACTAAGATGGCAAATTGTTGGCATGCATGCAACAGGCATGTCATTTAAAGCTATTGGAAGGAAACTTCGTTATAGTCATTCTGTCATCAGCAGACTTGTCTGTAAACATCAACAAACCAACAATGTTAAGGACCATCCTGGGCCTGGACAACCCCAAAAGCCCTCTCCTCGGGAAGATCGGAGCCTGGCATGCCTTGTTAGGCATGAACCCTTTGCTTCAGGTGGGGTTTTGAAACACCTCTGGCTCCCCAACAGGCGTTTGTGCAACAGAACTGTCCAAAACCATCTCAAAACACTGGGTATGAGGTCCAGAAGGGTCATCAAGTGTCCAGCTCTGACCCATCAGCATCAAAGATGATGTTTGGAGTGGTATATGGCATGACAACATTGGAATCTCAGGACATGGAGGAGAGTCTGATATTGGTCAGATGAGAGTAAGTTCCTCACAGATGGTTGTATGAGAGTGTGGAGGCATAGAACATCAGACGTACTGTTCCTCATGGTGGAGGATCAGTAATGATCTGGGGATGCCTCTCATGATTGTAAACTTGATATGGTGACTGTACGTAGGAATCTCAGTGCTGATCAGTACATCCGGGACATTCTCAACCTGATTGCCGTGCCTCATTTTGACAACCACCCGTCGCCCTGTATTCATGGACGACAATGCAAGGCCACATCATTCCCATGCTGTGAGAGCATTCCTTCAGACCAATGCTATAACAACACTACCTTGGTCTGCAATGAGCCCCAATTTGAATCCCTTAGAACACATCTGGGACTTTCTTTGACGTCATGTGCAAGCAAGGGATCTGCCAGTACAGAATGTGGCAGATTTGGAAGTGCATTGCATGAGGAGTGGCAGTAGTTGCCTATGGACCATATCAGAAGGCTGGCTCACTGGTTGCATTAGGGTTGAGGCTGTCATCCGGACACGTGGTGGACACACTCTCTACGGACGTCAGACACTGCTATTGTGTTCAGGAGATCACAAGTTACATATTTTGTAAGTAATTACCGGCATTGTTTCATCATGGACCGTTCCAGTACCATACTTGTCGAGAGAACATTTTTCCATCAAAAACTTTAGTGACAGACCATTATGTGTAATTAGCGCCATTAAAATACTGCATATTTTCATCATTGTGTTGTCTTGGTGTCTTTCATTTGTCAATAGAGCATTCTTTCTGCAAACTATCACCTTTGGCCATCTGAAAGACAGCATGAAAGTAATAACAGTTTCTATTAACACCACTGCGAAAAAAAACAGGGGGTGCTTAATTAAGTTCCAGGTATATATTTGGGATATGCTATGGTCTTAGAGAGTTAAACCATCTTTCTCCAGTATGGTTTCTTGTGTCCTCATAGGTATTACATCCATCTATGATATTTATTATAAGTGAATCTTATTTTTATTCTTAAGCTATTTGAGGATTCCTCCTGATTGGAGTAAGCAATAGCCTGCTTGTTATTGTTTTTAGCTCACTGAAGGGAGCTTAACTTATCACTTGCCGTCGTCCGTTGTGAACTTGACATTATCGACTTCTCCTCACAAACTACTGGACCAAATTGAATCAAATGTGGTGTGCATGTTCCTTGCCATATGTCAATTCAAGTTTGTTCAAATTAACTTGCCATGCCCATAGGGGGCACCACAAGGGGCATAACTCTAATAGCACCCATAAATTTTTTCCAAAATTTAAAAAAATCTTCTTCTTCAGATCCACCAGTCAGAATCTTTTCATATTTGTTATACAACATCTCTGGGGAGTCAGATTCAAGTTTGTTCAAATCGAGTCCCTGGGTTAAAATTTGGGCTCTCTATTATTGCAATTTGTGGAATATTCTTTAAAAATCTTCTTCAGATCCACCAGTTGAAATCTTTGGATATTTGGTATACAACATCTCTAGAGGGGGTTAGATTCAAGTTTGTTCAAATCGGGTCCCTGAGTTAGTATTTGGGCTCTCTATTGGAGCCCAAAGTTTAACTTGGTGCAATTTGAGGAAATTTCTTTAAAAATCTTCTTCAGATCCACCAGTCAGAATCCTTTCATGTTTGGTAAACAACATCTGTAGGGGGGTCAGATTCAAGTTTGTTCAAATCGAGTCCCTGGGTTAATAATTGGGCCCCCCATAGGAGCCCAGGCTAGGCACATAATCCTGATTGCCTACACGGGGGCACGATAACGCTGTGTACTAAGGCGTACTGCACGTCGATGGTGCGCATGTCTTCAACCAGTCTAACCCTGCCTGTGCCGTGGTGCACAGTTCAGAGTTATGATGTTGGAGAGCTGAGAACTGCTCGCCGTTGCTCTGTGGTTCTCTCCGGGTACTCCAGCTTCCTCCACCTATAAAACTATCACCGACATGATATGACCCTGGCTGTTAAAATGTTGTTAAACCCTAGTAAGTAAATAAATGTAGGAGCCCAAATTTTAACTTCATGAAATATGAGGAAATTTCATTAAAAATCTTCTTCTTCAGATCCATCTATCGGAATGCTTTCATGTTTGGTATACGACATCTCAAAGAGGGTCATATTCAAGTTTGTTCAAATCAGGTCCCGGAGTTAGTATTTGGGCTCTCTATTAATAGGAGCCCAAAGTTTAATTTGGTGCAATTTGAGGAAATTTCTTTAAAAATCTTCTTCAGATCCACCAGTCAGAATCCTTTCATGTTTGGTATACAACATCTATAGGGGGGTCAGATCCAAGTTTGTTCGAAACGAGTCCCTGGGTTAATAATTGGGCTCCAAATTTTAACTTTTGCAATACGTGGATTATTCTTTAAAAATCTTCTTCTTCAGATCCACCAGTCAGAATCCACTCATATTTGGTATACATCATCTCCCAGGGGGGGGGGGGGGGGAGGGGAGGGGTGGGGGGGGGGGGGGCAGATTCAAGTTTGTTCAAATCGAGTTCCTCGGTTAATATTTAGGCTCCCTATGGGAGCCCAAATTTTAACTGAATGCAATATGAATAAATTTCTTTAAAAGTCTTCTTCTTCAGATCCACCAGTCAGAATCCTTTAACATTTGGTGTACATCATCAGTCTGAATTTTAACTCAGTGCAGTATGATGAAATTTTATTGAAAATCTTCAGATCCACCATCTGCATGCTTTCATATTTGGTATATGTGTGTAAGATTTAAGTTTGTTCAAATTGGTTCCCTGGGTTAATATTTGTGCTCTATTTGATCGGGGGGCAGTGACATAACAACCCTTGGAAGTTTAGCAGTACTAATCTACAGCTGATAGAATTGAAAGCAGTTAGGAAAACCCAGGATAATAATCCTTTGACATGGGACACTAGAGTTGTCCTCTGTAGTGTTGATGAATCATGACTAACTGAATGTGATCCAAAATAGTTCTTTGAACCACTTTGTCAGGTGAGCCATTAAGGCCCCTTGGGGCCTCTTGTTTCCTTTCATTCTTGTTTTAGCCATCCATCCTATTATCTATTCAACATGTTTGGGCCAGTGGTAATGGCGGATAAATAATGGAAATTTCTATATTTATCATACCTACCACTGACCCAGACAGGAAGTTATTCACTCACACCTCCACGCATTAGAACTACTCCACTCGGCAGGCATCACAAAAGAATGGTTATTCTTGGGAATTGAGGACACATCCTTGGCTCTGTGCATGCACAGAAGGACTGTTCATGACTCTAGTTTTTAGCTCAACTTGACAACGTCAAGTATGAGCTATTGGGATGGCATGTGACATATGTCTGTCCATCCACAATTCTTTAACTCACCCTACAATCCGCAGCTCTCACCCAATCAGTCCCAAATTTCATATGTAGCTTTGGGGCAATGTCTAGATGGGAGTTATCAAATTTTTCAGAATTTCGTTAAAAAACATGGCCACAAGCGGCCATCTTAGATTTGGCATATAAATTTTCAACAATTCCATTAGCACACCCTACAGGCCGCATCTCTCACCCGATCTTTTTCAAATTTCATATGTAGCTTTGGCATGATGTCTAGATAGGAGCTATTGAATTTTTCTGAATTTTGTTGAAAAACATGGCTGCCAGCAGCCATCTTGGATTTCGATATAAACTGTCCAACAATTCCTTTACCCCACCCTATAGGCCACATCTTTCACCCAATCAGCCCCAAATTTGATATGTGGCTTTGAGGCAATGTCTAAATGGGAGTTATCATGTTATTCCCAATTTTTTTTAAAAACATGGCCACCAGTGGCCATCTTAGATTTGGCATATAAATTGTCAACATTTCCATTTATAGCACACCCTACAGGCTGCATCCTTCATCCCATCTTTACTGAAATTTCATATGTAGCTTTGGCGTGATGTCTAGATGGGAGTTATCAAATTTTTCTGAATTTTGTTCAAAAACATGGCTGACATTGGCCATCCTGGATTCGTCATATAAATTGTCAACAATTCCATTAACAGACCCTACAGGCCACACCTCTCACTCGATCTTTTTCAAATTTTATGTAGCTTTGGTATGATGTCTAGATGGGAGTTATCAAATTATTCTGCATTCCATAGGCCATCTTGGAATTGACATATAAATTGTCAACAATTCCATTAGTACACCCAACCGCTCACCCAATTTTTTCAGATTTCATATGTAGCTTTGGTGTGATGTCTTTTCTGTAGAAACTTGAGTGAATGAGTTGGCATTACTGGATCTTTTCTTTTTGGACAAGTTGAGCTGCAGTGTCATTCATTTGTTGTTTTGGATTAATTCTGGGGGTGGGGGGGGGGGGGAGGGGAGAATTAAGCATTTGGCCTGAATTCTGACAAACAGAGTCCCAGAATGATCTGGGCCAGTAGTAGGTATGATAAATGCAGAATTTACTTGAAATTTCCTTTTTTCTGATGTACTGTATTAATGAAATCTGTGTTTTTTACACAATCATTTAGTTAAGTAAATGACTATTTTTTTAAACATATATATGAGCTTTTATCATCCCAAAAAAACCCCAAAATTCTTGATCTACCAGTCAGTGAATATTAAGTTATTGAAGGTATGTCAGTATGAAATACTGTCCCACAGGTGTGTCATGAGGTGACCATTATAACGTTTATTTATAACATAATTTGGGCATTCAGATATCTTTGCCAACTAAAAGTCCTCAAAAAATAGTCTTGTATCTGCTCAGTGAAATATTATTGTTTTCTTTCTTTGCTTGCAGGTACCCTATCAATACTTGGAGTTATATTTGGTGTTCTTGCATCTGCAAGTGTGGCCATGAATGCAATTTTCACCAAAAAAGTACTGCCTATTCTGAACAACAATGTTTGGAAATTATCTTTCTACAACAATTTAAATGCTTGTTTTCTCTTCATTCCACTGATGTTGTGGTTCAAGGAGTATGATGAAGTCATATACTTCAGAAGGATCCATGACTTATATTTTTGGTTTGTTATGACTGTTGGAGGGTTATTCGGATTTGCAATTGGATTTGTCACCGGTCTTCAGATTCGGCTCACCTCTCCTCTGACACACAACATCTCTGGAACTGCAAAAGCATGTGCACAGACAATACTGGCCTGCTTGTATTATAATGATGAAAAGCCCTACTTGTGGTGGCTTAGTAATGTTATTGTTCTTGGTGGCTCAGGAGGTTATACAGAAGTGAAACGAAGAGAAATGGAGAAGCAGCACTTAGCAGATGTAGCAAAATCTAGATTAGAAGAAGCAGAAACCGAAAAGAGTCCTCAAAATCTATAGAAATGTTAAAAACATTTTTCATTGTTTGGCTTTTCCAGTGCCTTGGTAACCTTAAAATTCCCTGACTTTCTTTATGACAATACAAAATCTCAGTATCACACAATTACAAAACATAGAACATGGATTCTTACTGAACACTCACATGTGGAGTTTCCACCCAGTGAATAACTTTTGTGAAAAAGTAAAGGAGGCATAAGAAAAGTTTCATGCGTTGCACCTCCAGGATCAACCCAGATGTACATTACTTCTGTTCCAAGGCTGGAAATAATTTTTTTCTTGTGCAGGTCAACATGTTCTGCTCCAAGTAGTTGGCACAGGTCATTTTAATTTGGTGCAGGGCATTTTCAACATATTGCTTCACACATTATAAATTGACATATGGTGACTACGAGATGAGGAAATGACTTGTAAATTCGCAATGGAATTTAAGTTTATACCGAATTGCTTCTTTTCTCTATGCTTGGTAACAAAATCACATGTCTCTGCCTTGTTTTAATTTATAGGAGAGTGCCTGGAAGGTACTTGTCACAGCACCCCTGTGGGCGATGCGGTAATTTACCTGGACCTTGCCGGCATGGTCGACTCAGTGAACATACTCCGACGAGCGAAAAGGGTTGGGAATCGTAGCCTCTAGGTTTCTATGAATTGGAGGAGCGAATATATGGTTAAATATACTATTTATGATTATGTATAATTTTTAATTATTGCTCTACTTCTACATCGCTAGATTGCATCATCACTTACTTGCATGTTTCCACGCGCATCCACTCATTTACAATTACATTACCAGTCCTTGAAAAAAAGAATGTTCTTTCTACTGCTCTAACTGTTCACTCCCGATGTCGTAGCTTATTAACACTGTTTGTTCGTTCCTGAGTGTAACCAACACACTCGACGTTGCTCTGCTCTGGCGACCATCTGTTAATCTCTGCCGAATGGTTAAACTCAAATGTATAGTTCTCATAGGAACATTCTGACAAGAGATAAACATCCCTGGCGAATTCTCATCGGATTTATACATATATCTATAGTTGCTATGTGTAGCTCACATTCGCTGTGATTCATTCGGTACTGCAGGCACTATAAACACTTCAGTATACTGTTACTACAATGATTGCTCGTGGTTCCAAAATTTAGGCTTAACGGTAATGTTGATTGTCTCATTCCAGTGTATATATTTCAGGTTCGTTCAGATTTAGCCGAAATACTTTCAATCTACAACAACATCACGTTGCAATAACTTTTATAGTCTCACAGTGGCCATTGCCAATCAGCCCTTGAAAGGGTGAGTCCACTGGCACCAATGGTGGGTCCACTGCCCACTTAATAATTCTTACGTGGGGCCATTCCCCAAACATCCTATGCTATCCCATTATTCAGTCTGCCCACTGCAAAAGTTCTTTTCGACTACTCAAGGCTTGCATGTTACTGTTACATTTTTTTTCATTTCATTCCCATGCTCGAGATCATTTATTTTTTTTTGTTATCTTGGTACACTGCGAAGACTCGACACATTCACTCATCAAGCGCTCACATTACAGAACAGAAAATAAAACATGCGTTTCAGATTACATTACACAGAATTATAAAATCTACAAACATGCTACAGAGAAATCGACATACCAATCTAAATGTATGTTCTCACGAACAGACTGACTAACCCTTTTACACAATAGCATCCGACAAACTAATATATACAGCAAATTAACAATCAACTCTTGACAGCCCCTACTTAAGAAAATACCCTGCTATTTTTACTCAACTTGAGTTGATTTTTATTTCCCCTTGTATATACACACAACCCACATTTACTAACGCATCACTACTGATGACTAAGGTAATCTGCAATTTTGTTTTCTGTGCCTTTGATTGCCACAATCTGGAATCGGTAATTCTGTAAGAACAAAGCCCTTCTCATTAATCTACCGCTCTCTGTTTTACCCTTCTGTAGGTAAGCCAAGGGATGATGGTCAGTGTCTAAAAGGAATTCCCTGCCATAAAGATATTTCTGAAATTTGGTTATTGCAAACACAATGGCCAAACATTCCCTTTCGATGACAGAGTAATTTCGTTCACGAGGGAGTAATTTTTTACTTGCATAAGCAACCGGGAATCTGCCATTGCTAAATTCCTGTAAGAGGGTGGCCCCAATGCCCACGTCTGATGCGTCCGTTTGTACAATGAAAGGGAGGGAGAGGTCGGGTAACCGAAGAATCTGCTCCCTGTTTAATATATCTTTTATTGTTTTCAATGATACTTCCTGACTTGCACCCCATTTAACAGTATTGGGTTCTCCCTTTTTCGTCAGGTCCGTCAATTGGCTTGGTATTTCTGCAAAGTTGGGGATATGGTTTCTATAATAACCTGCCAGCCCTAAGAAAGACCTTACCTGTTTCTTGGTCTTAGGGCGATCGGTCTCCTGTATCTTCATCACTTTGGATGGCTCTAAACCGACAGTGCCTCTTCCAACCATGTGACCCAAAAATTCCATTTCTCCATATCCGATAAAGCATTTTGACGGTTTGACTGTTAATCCAGCCTCACGAATACGTGACATTAGATCCCCCAATGCATGTGCATGCTCCTCCCAGCTCTTGGTGTGTTGCAGCATATCATCCACATAATGTTCTACATGTTCTGCGCCGTTGAGTAAGATTCGCATCATGCGGTTGAACGTAGCGCCTGAGTTGATCATTCCGAAAGGCATCTTTAAAAATTGGAAGCTGGTGCTAGGCGGCGTGGATGCAGTTAAATGGCGATCCTCACTTCTGATGGGTATCTGCCAATAACCCTTACTCAGGTCGAGTTTGGTGAAATCCTTTGCTGCAGCTTCATCATAATGTCATTCGTGTTTCCCATGGGCTCGGTGTCGAACTTGGTGACTGCATTTAACCTTCGGAAATCAATGCAAAATCGTGTTGACATATCGTATTTCTTCACAAGGACCACTAGAGAGTTATATGATGAATTAGCCCTCTCTATTATGCCCATTTGTAGCATGTCTTGCACCTCTTTCTCCACCTCCTGTCTCTTAGCATAGGGTAAGTTGTATTGCTTAACCCTCATTGGTTCGGTCGTCTGTAATTCTATTTTGTGTTCAACTAGATGGGTGGTACCTGGCTTATCAGTAAATATGTCCTCATACTGTTGCAATAATCTTTTAATCTCCACTTTTTGCTGTACTGTTTGCTTCTCATTGATATTAACATCCATGTAAGTCTCTGTTGATTCCAAAGCATCAAGGTGTAGCAAATCTTCATTATCTACAACACCCTGTTCATCGTCATTCTCGGGTTCAATAATGGCCATTCCCGCTGACGTATTTATCGGTCCTGGAGTCCTCTCTTCGTATGTTTTCAGTAGATTTGCATGATAAGTCTTCATCTTATTTCCGACCTTAAAACGGTAATCATGTTTGTTCAGCACCTCGTGTATTATTTCAAAAGGACCTTCCCACTGCGGTAGAAGTTTGTTGTGATCCGTTGGTAGGAGCACTGTAACTTTCTGTCCGGTCTTGAATGTGCGTACCGTGGTCTTCTTATCATAATGATGTTTGTATGTTCGCTGTGCTTTCCCCAAGCTTTCTCTGATGATTTTTGCACGTCTCCTCCAACTTGTTCCTTAGATCCAGTACATATTGGTACGTATTTCCGGTGTTTCATTTTCGGTCCACAGCTCCTTTAATACTTCCATTGGCCCCCTAATTGTACGTCTATACAACAATTCAAAAGGTGAGAATCCCGTACTCGCCTGTGGGACTTCTCTATAGGCAAATAGCATGGCTAGTAAATATCTATCCCAGTCCGTAGGCCTCTCCTGTCACATCTTCTTCATCATGCTTTTTAATACACCATTCATACGCTCACACAATCCATTGCGTTTGGGATTGTAAGGGGTGGTAAATATCTGCTTGACCGACACAAGCCTGCAGATCTCCTTCATGAGTCCGGAAGTGAACTGCGCACCTTGATCACTCAGTATTTCCTTTGGGAACCCTAGACGACAAAACACTTCAAGTAAGGCCTCTGCGACTCTTTCTGTCTCGATGGTAGGTAAAGCAACTGCCTCCAGATACCTAGTTGCATAATCCATCACGGTGAGTATATATCAGTTCCTCGAGCCAGACACTGGGCTGATAGGCCCAATTAAATCCACATCAACCCGATGAAATGGTTCGTCCATTAAAGGCATTTCTCCCAGTGGTGTCTTCGGTACTTTACCTTTTGGAATGGTTTTCTGACATATGTCGCATGAGCGACAGAACCTGGTGATATCGCCTGTGATGCCAGGCCAGCGAAACCTACTGGCGATTCGATCAATGGTCTTCTTAGCCCCCAAGTTACCACCTACTAATGATTCATGTGCTAACTACATGATCTGGTTCCTGTAAATTAAAGGGACTATAATTTGCTTTACTTCTTTGGCTTGGTCATCTCTGGATGGTTTGAAAATGTGATATAGCACACCATTTTTACTTTCCATCCGGTATACTCCTTTGCCCTTGGTCGTCATTTCTTGTCCTTCCTTTAAGCTGCTCAACGTCGACATCTCCAATTTCTTTCACTGGAACCTTCAGGGGTCTAATTGGGCATTCCGCTTGTTTCGTTTGTGCCCTAGTCATGACAGATGCTGCAGACGTGTGCATCTCATGTGACCATGACATGTCAGGGTGCATCTTTGCACTAGGTATATTGCCAATCACTAATTCAAAAATGGGTTCCTTCATGCACATTGCCACCAATGTGCCTCTATAATATGGTGTGTCGACCTCTACCTCCACTAATGGGAACCTCCTTATCGTCCCATCAATAAGTATACAGGAATACCACTCTCCTGTAAGTTGCTCTGTTGACACCAGGTCACGTTTTATGGCAGCAGTGCTACATCCTGTATCTCTCAGTACATTGACCTCTCTTTCGCCAACATAACCACAGCCCATGCAATCTCCATAGTCCTTGTCTCTGTCGGGCCCTGTATACACACTACCACTAATAATAGGTATAGCCTTCCCATCAGCTAATTTAAGTTCGCCTTGCCTAATGAAATCTTCTGGTGGGTTTGACTCTATTCTGGCTCCTGTGCAGAGTGCAGCTGCTTTGTTATTCCCGCCCCTATCGGGCATTCTCTGTGGATACGTGTGCTGACCCTGTGGTCTCCACATACGCTCGTTGTGATTTCCATGCCTCCAGTTCTCGGGGGATCGACCTCGGATGGGTCTACGTTGAAACGACTCTGTGTTTCGATCTGTGAAACAGGCAGCGGCCCTCGTCCTAAATTCTTTGGCCATGTGCCCCAATTTCTCGCACCGGAAGCACTCTCGCCCACTTGCAGACTTGACATTGCCAACAGGGTTTTGCCTATTGCCGCCCTTATCCGCATGGAGGGTGGGCCCATTACCTAATTTTTTGTGTGCGTTGATACCACTTGCGTGAGCCTCCGTATACTGTTGCGCAAGCGTGGTTAATTCTTTTACATCTTTTGGTTTCCTTTCTCTCAGGAACAAGGCCATTTCCGTACTGCAGGTAGCAATGAATTGCTCCCTTACTAATAAATCATTCAATGCTTCAAATGTTTTCACTGTTTCTGAAAGCTCTTGCCATCTGTGCAGCAAATAGCGTGCCAACCTGGCTACGAACTGATAAACTGTTTCGCCTTTGTCGGCCTTCGACTCTCTAAATTTCTTTCTAAACCCATCTTCCATCAGTTCATATCTGTGGAGTAACTCTCTCTTCAATGCTGCGTAATTTTTCATTTCGGAGGGTGGCAGGCTAGTATAGACTGATAGGCCCATCCCAGTTAATAGGGGGGCTTAAATTCACTGCCCATGTGTCCCTCGGCCAACCTGCACTCTCTGCAAACATTTCAAAACGCTGCAGATATTGAACCATATCATCCATCTGCTCATCAAACTTGGGCAATTTTGGCCTCAAACTCTTAACATGTGTGGCTGTCTCGCTACCGCTCACACTTTTGCTACTCACCGCCTCCTTTCTCAATCTCAACAACTCAATTTCTCGCTCATCCGCCCCTTTCTTAATTTCAGCTGCTTGCTTTCTCTCTTCTCTCCTCAATGCAGCCTCCTCTCTTCTAAGTTCTGTCTGACATTTCAACTCACCCTCTTCTTGCTCCTTAAACTCTTTCTTCTCATCATCAACAAATGCTTTTAACTCTGCCCCACTGAACCCCATCTCCTTACCGGAGGCTATCACTCTATCTAAGTCCATAATTCTTCCTTCAATATTTATTTCATTTGGAGCAGAACAGTTGACACTTTATTATCTCTAATGGGGGGATCAAACGCTAGCAATATTTTTGAAAACTACATAAACTCGAGTTTGAGAAGGAAACGAAGTAAGACTCTAACCGTGAGGCTTAAAGTAACTTAGCAATAATTTATATTTCACGGCATAAGCCTTTAGTTAAGATTTGATTGAATATTAGCAGCGTAGACACGACCAGCGAGAGAAAACTCGGATATTTGGGCTCATTGACGCCAATTTTCTCTTTGTTTTCATGGAGTACTACCTTTACACCTTTATTAGAATAACTGTATATGTGCTCGTTACCTCGAGGCAATCTTGGCTAAAACAATTCTTGAATAACTTTTGTTTTCATTTTTTGTCTCAAAAACATAGGTTATGACCCCCTCATTGGAACGAGCTCAACGAGCTCGTTCCAATGAGGGGTCATAACCTATGTTTTAGAGACAAAAAGCGAAAAAATAATGAAAATTAATTAGCGATTTTTGAGAATAGCACTGGTCGGTTTTAGCCCTATTAGGTAAAGGGTTAAATAATATAATTATCGTTAATAATGAAAAGTAATAAACAGACTAATCGCTTGACTGGACTGTTTACATGAAATAATTTATTCGAGGCGGGGGACTCTATTGTAAGACACTTGTACAACGTCCCTCACCTGTCATGAATTATTTCACATAACAAGTCCAGTCAAGCGATTACTCTCTATTTACTTGGCTTGTACATAATACAACACCACTATGACTTTTCTGTTGTCTGTAAAAAAATGTTTGTGTGTGCTTATGCAACAGGCACTGAACAGGATGTACACTGATAAAGAAGAATTGAATTTGTTGTTCAGTTAATCATGCCACGCCCCTGTGGGAACCCCGGGAAGTGAAGCAGTGCTTGTTTGTCACTAATGCTTGGGGTGCGAGTCCTCTAAAATAGGCAACATGGGGTATAAACGATTGACTGACCTTGACTTTATATCCATGTTGTGGTCATGATTAGCCATTGTGCAGAAGTATGTGACCTTAAACACCAATAAAAAAATATTAAGAAATCATGCCACGTGCAATGGAACAGGATGTTCGATAATAAATATGCATTGAATTTGGAGTGCCATCCATTAGCAATTTCTCACCATCGGGAAGTTCATTTAAAACACTGTAAACTGAGAGTGCAAATGCCTTTGAGTATGTCATTATGTGCATTAATTAACATCCTCTCGAAGAGAATGGGGGAGTATACTGGATTGCATGCATCCGTGCATCTGTCGATCTGTGCAACCATCACTCTGCAGTGATATCTGAGCAGTGAGAGTTGATGGATTTCAATGAAATTTGGTATGAGGTAATCTTGTGACAAGCCACTCCTGCACGTTATAAAAAAGTTGACTGCATATTTTTCACCAGAGTTATGGTCTTTACTTTGTCAATTTTTCATGATTATTAGCTCAACTTTGGCGAAGCCAAATTTGAGGTATTGTCATGGCCCGTCGTCCGTCTGGCCATCTGTCCGTCCATCGCGCCATACACACGGCTCAGGCTAGAGGCCATATTTATGAACCGATCTTTACGAAACTTCTTGGGTACCTTTGTTATGACCTTGAGACGAGTGTTATGGGGTCTGATCCGAAATTCAAGTTGGCCGCTGGCAGCAATTTTGTACAAAATTAGGTGCAATCCGATTTTTGCGCAGAACTTCCATATGAAAGCTCTAATTTGAATAATTTTTTGTATGAATGTTTAGTACCATGGGATACATCACATATAATACGGGTTTTTTTCTCGTGCGTAAATTATGCAAATTAGACTAACTTTGATTTATTTAGTGTTACTTTCAGCACTGTAACTGCAAATGCCAATACGGCTCGGGCTAGAGGCCGTATTTATGAACCGATCTTTACGAAACTTGTTGGGTACCTTTGTTATCACCGTGGGACGAGAACGAGTGTTTTTGGGTCCGGACTGAAATTCAAGATGGCCGCTGGCAGCCATTTTGTACAAAATTAGGTGCAATCAGATTTTTGCGCAGAACGTCCATATGAAAGTGCTGATTTGAATAATTTTTTGTGTGAATGTTTAGTACCAAGGGATACATCACATATAATACAGGTTTTTTTCTCGTGCATAAATTATGCCAATTAGACTAACTTTGATCTTTTTAATGTTAACTTTCAGCAGTGTAACTGCAAATGCCAATACGGCTCGGGCTAGAGGCCGTATTTATGAACCGATCTTTACGAAACGTCTTGGGTACCTCTGTTATCACCGTGGGATGAGAACGAGTGTTTTTGGGTGCAGTCCGAAATTCAAGATGGCTGTCAGCGGCCATTTTGTACCAAAATTAGTGTAATCGGTTTTTTGTACAGAACTTCTGTATGAAAGTTCTGATTTGAATAAATTTCTGCATGAATGCTTAGTAACATGGAATACATCACATACAATACGGGTTTTTTTCTTGAGTAGAAATTATGCAAATTAGATGAACTTTTATTTATTCAGTGCTACTTATAGACAGTAAGTGCATGTGTCAATACGGCTTGGGCTAGAGGCTGTATTTATGAACCGATCTTCACAAAACTTCTTGGGTACATTTGCTATCACCTTGGGATGAGAACGAGTGTTTCTGTGTGCGATCCAAAATTCAAGATGGCTGCCAGTGGCCATTTTGTACCGAAGTTAGATCCAATCATTATTTGTACTCGACTTCTATATGGCTCAGGCTAGAGGCCGTATTTATGAACCGATCTTTACAAAACTTCTTGTGCACCTTTGTTATCCCTGTGGGACGAGAACGAGTGTTTTGGGGTGTGGTCCAAAATTCAAGATGGCCGCCAGCAGCCTTTTTGTACCAAAATAAGTGCAATCAGTTTTTTGTACAGAACAAAGTTTAGCATCTACCTGTCACCCCTCTTTTACAATACTTTACCTATATATTTGTTACAGGCTATGGTCAGCATTTATGTACAGACCATTACAATACTTTACATGTGCCTTTGTTATCAGGTCATTACCTAGATGTTTGTCATTGCTGTGTCACACACTATACATGTACATGTCTTAAACAAGTTGAGCTACAGTGTCATTGACACTTTTATTTGCATCTGCAGCAATATCTCAGCAGTGAATGGATGGATTTTAAATGAAATTTGGTATGAGGGATCCTTGTTGCAAGCTGCTCCTGCGCATGTTACAAAAAAGTTGCCAACGTTTTTCAAGAGAATTATGGTCCTTTGTTCTTAATTCATTTACGCTTCATGGTTCCAGCACTGCAGTGTTGATATAAATGGTTTATTCCCACTCAGCCAACCTTCCTAAAATACCAGTTAATAGGTGTGAATTACAGAAAGGTGTTAGGTTGGCTGAACGCAACTTTTGCAGTAGAGGATTAGGCTATAGTCTGTATCGTCTTACCTACATAATCAAACAACATCATATCAAAATACATCTCAACTTTATAATAAAATCTATAAGTACCTTCACATTATTTCAATTTTAGTAATTTACTTGCTTCGTCACCAAATTCAAAAACGTCCAGATTGCCACTATTGAGTCTGTTCTTCAGTGTTTTCAAATGATTGTCTATCGTTCTGTAACGCTTTCGTCTTTTTGGTGCGAGACCTCCGGATTCAAGTTGAATCATTTTTAGTCGAGTTGTGACGAAGTCAAACTCGACTTATAGTTTGGTGAATGGCGGGCGGGCGGGCGGGCGGGCGTAAACAATTGGTTTCCGGATGATAACTTGATAGTGGTTCAACTCACATTCATTAAACTTCATACATAGGTTGGTCTTGGTGGGAGGAAGAACCCTATTGATTTTGGACATGCTACGTCGAAGGTCAAGGTCACAGTGACCTTGAACATAGTAAATCTTAAACAATTGGTTTCCGGATGATAACTTGATAATGGTTCAACTCACATTCATGAAACTTCATAGGTAGATTGGCCTTGGTGAGGGGAAGAACCCTATTGATTTTGGACTCGCTACGTCAAAGGTCAAGGTCACAGTGACCTTTAACATAGTATATCGCAACAATTGGTTTCCGGGTGATAACTTGATAGTGGTTCAACCTAGAGTCATGAAACTTCATAGGTGTGTTGGCCTTGGTGCGAGGAAGAACCCTATTGATCTTGGACTCACCAGGTCAAAGGTCAAGGTCACAGTGACCTTGAACATAGTATATCGCAACAATTGGTTTCCGGATGATAACTTGATAGTGGTTCAACCTAGAGTCATGAAACTTTATAGGTGTGTTGGCCTTGGTGCGAGGAAGAACACTATTGATCTTGGACTCACCAGGTCAAAGGTCAAGGTCACAGTGACCTTGAACATAGTATATCGCAACAATTGGTTTCCAGATGATAACTTGATAGTGGTTCAACCTAGAGTCATGAAACTTCATAGGTATGTTGGCCTTGGTGCGAGGAAGAACCCTATTGATCTTGGACTCACCAGGTCAAAGGTCAAGGTCACAGTGACCTTGAACATAGTATATCGCAACAATTGGTTTCCGGATGATAACTTGATAGTGGTTCAACCTAGAGCCATGAAACTTTACAGGCATGTTGGCCTTGGTGCAAGGAAGAACCCTATTGATGTTGGACTCACCAGGTCAAAGGTCAAGGTCACAGTGACCTTGAACATAGCATATCGCAACAATTGGTTTCCGGATGAGAACTTGATAGTGGTTCAACCTAGAGTCATGAAACTTCATAGGTGTGTTGGCCTTGGTGCGAGGAAGAACCCTATTGACCTTGGACTCGCCAGGTCAAAGGTCAAGGTCACAACTCGACATTGGATCTGTGATCCTGAGCGGCATTTTTGCTTCGTTGGTTGCCTGCAATTTCTTTAGCAACACAAGGAAAGAGTATATGTTTGGGTGAGCAGTCTGCACATTTTTTTTATTTTGCTGTGCCAACCTTCCGCATTGTTGGTTTTTCTAGCGCCGTCATTGTTGTGATGGTTCCATTTGCTGATGGGAACACCCTCTACCCATTGTTCGGTAACATAGTCAGTAAATGCGGTGACATCCACGGAAATGTCCTCGGCTGATTCTAAAGCATTTAGCCAGAAATCTTCAACATGTTGGACGGGAATGAGTGGAAGAACAGCAGCCCTCCGGACAAGAAGTTTGACGTCATCATCTTGATTGTAATGTCTCACTAAACCAACGGATTGAGTCTTCCTCCAGATACACTGCGTAAAGTGGAAAAAACAACCTTTAACCACCACGGAAGTAAACACGCACTCCAAAACGTTCATCACCGCCGTCTCGAAGTCTATCATGAATGTATCTGGTGCAAACGTTAAGTTTCGTTGAAGAATCTCATCCTTCAGAATGTTGAAAAATATTAAGTAAGTTGATTGAGTTTTATTTGGCAGAAGCGCGAACACCAAGGGGAAAACTTTACGGTCAACCATTCCATGAATACAATACAGCTGATAAAACAACTCGGGACACGAATAGAATGTTCCATCTGCAAAAATAATGTCAGAATTGCACAATCGTCGCAAATTGTCGTCAGTGCTAAAAACTAAGATTCGTCGGTTCTGTTCATCTACTATGTCACGCAATAGAAACCGTTCTCCAGCAAAAGTTTTTGTCCATTCATCACCAAGTTCAATTTGGTTTTGCTCTCGTGGCAACTTTGGAAGAACTTTTAATCGATTCCTGTATAAAGATGACTTACAGCTCTCAAATGTGGGAATTTTTTTGATAACTCCATGAACTTCATGTGAATCTGTATTTCGCAAGCTTCTTAACTTTCGACAAGAATGCACTTGAAGCAATACTCTCAATATCAGAAGTATGATTATGTCCATTACCGAACTTAACAAGAATACTTTCTTTTGTCACCACTGTAGCCGGACAATTCCGATCAACGCACCTCCAATAGCAACGTCCATGATTTCGTGTTCTGATAGAGAATTTAAATCCACCATGAATCAAGAAAAAAACACCTCTACCATTATCAAGAAAATCAATGTCAACTTGTGCGGAAGCCATGATTACTGACAATTCATGCTGAGAAGATCCATATATATATAATATGGGACTGTGTTTTGAAAACATAAAATAATAGATGAGACAGATTGTTGTTCACTTCAAAGGCACAATTAGTGAATCTAAGAAATATCAAACACCGTGTAAACAAGACAGCGGCAGAATATTTTATTTTTGCAAAACAAGACATCAAAAACAATGATAACATATAACAAATTAGAAAAAACAACATAACTGCAGAATATTTTAAAAATTAAGACATCAAAGATGATGATAATATATAGTAACAAACTAATTAATTGTTTTCTCAATTCAACCGACTGACAAAAAACAACAATATTTTAATTTGCAAAAATGATTTTTATTTTGCAAAAAAAAAAATGACAATTTATATGCTACAGACTATAACAAGGATTAAGCAAGTGTGAAAAAAAAGGTTGGCTAGACGCTATTCCTGATCATTAAAAGGTTGGCCAGATGCTACTAATGAAATTAAAAAGGTTGGCTAGGTGGGACGACACCATATAAATTGCCTTCAGAAATAGCTCTTGTTTAATTCTGCTATTTAATTGATTACCTTCACATGTATTATATTTCACATTTTCACTGTATGTGTGATCAACACAAACCGCATTCAAGCCAAGCAATGTTAAGTTTACTAAATAAATAACTTGAGATTTTGGGCATTGCCATGAATGGCGATGTATTGATTAAATTGAAATTGTCTCAGTATTGACTCAGTATCTAAAAAATACTGAGTTTCAGTGAAATAGATTTGCAATAAAGTGAAAATCAGTTCTGTGCCAAAGTGGTGTGTTTATTCCCAAAATACATGTCTTTTATTGAATAAGGCTTGTTTTGGGGAAAGTAATCTTTTTACTGAATGATTAAGTTTTTTTTTTTTTCAAATGTCACAATGCAGTTGTAAATTTTTGCCTAACATATCGGGCATTTCCAGCCAGCACTATTCACAAAAATCAGCATTCAAATTTTTATCATTGTTTTAAATTTGTGCATCAGAACATAACTTATGGTGCCCTTTTTGGAACAAGCTTACTGCAGCAAGAGGGGTAAAAGCCCTGTTTTGGAGGCAAAAAATGTAAATTTCCTGTTATTCAAGAAAACATTTTCCAAGTGCCATGTTAGGTAAAAAGTTAACTCCACCCCCCTAACCCCCACACCTAATTGAATGTGCTCCTTTAGATTTACATCTGAAATACAGATAATGGAATATGAATACTTCAATTAAAAAAAACTCTGAATGGATTGATATAGAAAATATTAGAATATGAATTTTTTATGCTTTGATCATATCATATAAAACCCCCACTCCAAAAAAAAAAAACAACAAAAAACATCAAAAAAAACAAATGCTTGGGCCCAATGCAACTTTAACTTGACACAAAGCCCTAAAACAGTCTCCAATATAGGGCTACAAATGCCTCAGATTTGATCTTAGAACACTGAATTTTGCAAAATTTTCTCTTGTTGTGGTGGGTTGAGTTGGGGAGCTAGTCCTAACTAGGATCCCTGGTCATTAGGGCTGCACTATATTTTGATACACCATTAATACCGACATTGAAATTTTCACCAGTTGAATATCATTCATTCTATGGGAATACCGGTATATCGTCTCTAACAATATTCATATTTTTATACTGTACCAATGACCCAGACATAGCTGGTGCTAACTCTTAAAATATAGGGCCAAACACAAATTTTGCCCCCCAATCCCCAAAATTTGCATCTAAAACCAAAGAAAACATGTCCTGAAAGGCCCTCCACACTTCGCCCCTACTGCGCATGCGCAGTGTCAAGGACGTTCCGAAATTGGCGCCATTAATCATTCTAAGTTTGGCCCTTCATCAGTTAACATCTGACTGATCTTTGTGCTTATAAATCTCAGTTTAAATGATGCCAGACACATAAATATTAGTGAAATGGTGATTCTAAGGAGGATAGAGAAGGAGGAGAGGAAAAAAATGTGTGACAGAATATTATCAGGGCTGTAACTTAAAATTTTTTAATGAAATTATGTTAAGTTACCTATTTTCGAGGCAGCAGCCATTTTGTTGTCATTCTGATTATTTAGTTACACTGTTTTTTAAGTGTTTTCCTCTCTCCCTGTCCTTTAAGTTCCCCCTTGCTATTCTCCCATGCTTTTGGCATAGTTTTTGTAATTATTATTACTAAATTTTCTTGGGAGTTTTAGCTGAATAACAGAATGAATTCTGTTCTTTCCCCATGTTTACGTCTTCACCTACGGGTGGTTAGGCGTTGTGGTCTGCATCTACCATCTGATGTTCTGCAGTTTCTTCCCTGGAAGTCTCTGTTTTGCATCAGATAGTGTATTTTTGGTAACTGATTTCGGGCCTGGGTGCCTGGAGTCTTATTTTAGTGTTTTTACACTCATTGTTTACATTTACAACAGCCCTCTGTGTGAGGGGGGGATTTCTAAAAAATAATATCTTGATGTTATTTTAATCATAACTAGATACATTATTATTGTTCGTAAGTGTTGAATAAATTGTTTAAAATATTTTTAAAATTTTTGTCCACACTTAGGCTTGGGATCAATTGGGGCTCAACGTTACTTTTCAGAAACTTGGGCTGTTCTGAAAAAATATTTTTTCAAAATATTTTGATTTCAATTATTTTTTCTATATTAATGGATCATATTATTATTATGTATTTTGATTGCCAGGGGTTAGTGCGAGTACCAGGACTTGTTTTCTTTTCACATTGAAAGGATATTGATCAATTGTTTTAAGAGGAAGTCTTCCTCTGACTTTATTATCATTCTATATGTGGTCAGTGTACTCGCATTAACTCCTGTTCTGTATCGTATGATTTCGATGACAATATGGGAAGCGTATGTCACGGTATGTTATTGGGGATTTGGACACTCCGGTCCTTTCCCCGCAGGGTCACTCTACTTTATCAATTTCTATTTCAGACGATCAAGATTAGGGTGAAGTATCTGTGATGTCTTCCAACAGTGTGCCTCCGTCGTCACAATTAATGAAGGGCTAGCGGAAAAGTGCTCATGTAAATACGCCAATTGCCTAAGAGGACCCTAGTAGGTTCGACGGCCTTTGACGTCCGCTAGCTCGCTCGGTGTAGCGTCCATTCACCGAATGGTTCGGCAGCCGGGTTCGTCCGTTGCGGTCTAGAAGGAATTTTGGGGTGATGCGAGCACTATAAATTAACCTAATGCACACCCAGTGACGGCGGATCGGAGGGAGAACGGAGGAAGCCTTTTAGTCCGGTTCATAGCTCGTTCCGGTCCATCCGGACGGCAAGCGAGAGAGGTCCCTCTCTCGTTCAACAACATCTGGCCCCAGATGTTATGGTACAAAATGTGTCGCAAGCGGAGCATACGTCCGTCGCTCGGGACGCTCCGTTGTATAGGCAGTCCGCGGAGACTGCTAAGGCTTCCTCTTCTCGTCAGCGCACACGACCGCACCTTGGCTGCGTGACCGCCGATATATTACCAGCTTCGCCGATCAAGGATTCTTCGGCGACCAGGTCACACCATCCGGTAGCCAGGGACACAAGGCCTGCAGACTCCGGACGTTCGCATAGGAAGTGTGCGGGAGTCAACGTACACGGAGCTTCCGGCGGCAATGCGTCGTAAGACCGCTACTGCACAGGCCTCGGGAACGGACGTGCTTTCCTTAATAGCACAGTTTATCGCAGCATCCCAGCATCAACTGAATCTGTCGCATATATTTTATCCGACGATGCTGGGTCGGGACGCTCCGCGGAAGCGGGTACGGACGTCCGAAAGTTTCATCCGGTCCGACGGGATACCGAAAGGGATTCGGAGGATTTCGAGCTTTCCCTTTCGGAACAACATATGCTGTTGTGTATGTCATCTGACTTGGTCTTCTACAGCTTCTTTCGTCGGACCAGAATGCTGCGATGCCGGATAAGAAACTGATAGCGTCGGTGGACTTAGAAATTTTTGGTTCGGTTCAGGGACATCGTCCCTCAGTTCCGACATAGTCCAATAATGTCACACAAACTTTCGAATTATTGAACGACGCTATATATATTATTATTTTATGCTTGCTAACCAAGCATTTCTGGTTTCTTGTTCGAAGAGTTATGGAGATGTCTTTCAAAAGTGTGCCTCTGTCGTCATAGTTAATGAAGAGCTAGCGGCAATAAGTGCTCATTGAATATGTCTATCGCCTACGGAGTGACATTCGCTAGCTCACCCGATGTAGCGTACATTCATCGAATGGTTCGGCTGCCGGGTTCGTCCGTTGCGGTCTAGGAAGGAGATTTGGGTGATGCGAGCACTTTAATTACTTTAGTACTCACCCAGTGACGGCAGATTGAGGACAGATCGGAGGAAGCCTGTTAGTCCGGTTCCTGGCTTGTCCAGGTCCGTCCGGGCTGTGAGCGAGAGAGGTCCCTCTCTCGTCCAACAACATAGGGGACCGCATGTTGTGGTTCAGATATTTTACATTCGGAGCATATGTCCGTCGGTCGGGACGCTCCGTTATATTGACAGTCCGAGAGACTGTCCTTAATGCTTCCTCATCCTCACAGCAGGGCACACGACCGCACATTGGCTACGTGACCTCGAGTATCCGATCAGTTTCGGCATTCAGTGATTCCACGGCGAATAGGTCGCGCCATCCGGTAGCCAAGGGACACAAGGCCTATACACTCTGTTTGCTCGCATATTGGTAGTATGCACGGGGTAACGATCATGGAGCTTCTAGCGGCAATGCATCGTAAGACCGCTTCTCCTCAGGCCTCAGTGACGGACGTGCTATCCGAGTTAGCACAGTTGTTTCGCAGCATCCCAGCAATTGACAGTTTCTCGGTCGAATCAGGAATTATCCGACGGCGCTGGGTCGGTGCGGTCCGCGGTTGCATCAGGTACGGACGACCGAACGCTTTATAGGGTCCGACAGGATGGCGAAAGGGATTCGAAAGATTTCGAGTTTTCCCTTTAGTAGTATCGGAAGATGCCTTTCATATCTTCTGGCATTATCTTCCAGTGATTGTTATTTCGGACTTCATTGCTGCGATCTTGGATAAGAGACTTATAGCGTCATTGGACTCGGATTTTTCGATCGGTTCAGGGACATTGTCCCTGACTTACCGACGCAGTCCAATATTGTCATTACAACATGTGTTTTATTTTTCGACGCTATATATATATATATACAAGCCTGCTACTAAGCATGATAGTTTAGTTTCTTGTCCGCGTTGCTCATTTCTGCCATTTTATCATTTATACGAATAGTTTATTTTGACAGAGCAGGGCATACCGAGAGTTCATATGCGTCTAGACGGTGTGATTAAAGACTGCATATATTCTTTTTCGCCGTTTATGTCTTTTCCAATTTCAATGTTGGGAACGACATTATGTATAGTAGACTTAACTTAGACGCTTTACCATACGTAATCCTCCTTACTGAGGCGTTATCATTACGTCTTCAAGAAAAGATTTACGGGATATTATTCTCAATGTAATTTCTTTTGAGGGCAGTAGTTTGTTCACGTATAACTCCGCCCTTCAGTGGCTGATTGGAGTTGGTTAGACGTGACGCAGCCCTAGCTACATCCACACGCGTGGATAGTAAGGTTAAGAACTCTCTCAGAGTCGCTTCGTTCTCGGAGGAGCTTCTCTTCGACGGCAACTTTTCGGCAATCCATGAATTGCTCGATTTACACGTTCTCTTGTCTATCTAGTGTTACAAGAGATTCAGACTGGGGCAAACATTCGGTGGTTGACTCAGAGAGTGCCACCGCAGTTGCCGGACCCGAGTGTGGCTGTTATGACGGTTGCCAGTCAAACAGATTGGGATATAATACTGATCCCTACGGATTCGAAGTGCCAGGGTCTTTGGGTTCCGCAGTCTCTTAGCAATCAGTTTTCTTCCGCGGAATAATGTTTTTTAGGCTTGCTTTATGTCATTGCATGAACATTATTCAGAAACGCATGCCCAAATTCCTGTCCTTTAATTTGACAGTTGTGGCGTATCTCCGGAACCAGGGAGGCACTCTTTCGTTTCCGTTATTCAATTTAATGGAAAGAATCCGTCTGTTGGTTATAGTACACCAAGTTCAGTTTTGGTCCGTCATATTCCGGGTCGTCTGATTGTTTTATCGGACTCCCGTTCTCTTACGGGTCGCTTGTTGCTGTCAGAATGGACTCTCAACAAACAAGTATTCAATCAGATTTGCTATCTATGGGAGCGCCCAATGATGATTTATTTATGACACAGCTTGCTAATCAATTGCAGACGTATGTGTTGGCTTGTCCAGATCTCTGAGCTAATGTTGTTAACGCTCTATTGATCTATAGGACGGAATGATAGGATACGCGTATCCTCCGGCGCTGTTGTTTCAGCAGGTATTGCTAAGATAAACAACCACAATACATTTCTGTTGATAGCATCTCTATCTTCACAGAGATCATGGGTAATTTACTCTCTTGTCTACTGTGGGTCTTAACGTGAAATCTTCCTCTATGTGAGGATCTTTTTTCACTGGGTAAATCGTGTCATCTTTATCACAACCAGCAAGGTCGCAACCTTCATGTATTCCGTTGTGTGGTCCGTATTGCATTGTAAGCACTGTACTGGACGAGCTTTGGACGCGATTTCTTACTATAGGAGATCCTCTTCTTCGCTATTCTATGCGGCTAAAGTGGAGGCTCTTCCGTCGTGGTGTAGGGATCATTATGTTCATATTGTTGATCCCTCCATACTACTCATTGCTATTTTTTAGTATACTTGTTTCACAAGATCTACTGCAGCCTGTTATTATTTAGGTTATAGGTTTATGTTACCTCATACCTATGCACTCTACGATAGTTTACAATTGAGTCTTTTGTCTCTTTATCTAAGTCAGTTAGTAACTTTTTGATAAATAGACTTAGAATCTTTAGATTAAATTCCTATATGGATTTTAACTTCGGTTCTTATTTAGCTAAGTAATCATTTGAGCCTCTGGAAACAGTAGTTTTCAAATTCTGACCTTTTAGACAGTAATTCTGTTGGTTTCTCTTTTACTGTAGAGTCAGTGAGTTTCATGCACTATCGATGGATGATTTTCACTTTCGTAGTTTCGGAATCACTACTTCCGTTACTATTTAGGTTGGATTGTTGCATAAGAGTTAGGCTCCTATTATCCGTAACCTATTATTTTAAGGTCCTTCCGTCTTCGTATGGGCATAGGCCTTTACTCTTTCCGGGTACAGTTTATGTATTTATAAACAGATATCTGTTTATTACTATGGGCGTAAGCTTCTTCTGTCTTTGATGTCTAGTAGAAGGACGTTACGCTCCATTTTATTGTTAATGGATTCTATTAACTATCGGTACTGCTTATGGTATATCATTGACTTAGCAGTTGTGCTTAAGATTTCGGCTCATGAAGTAAGAGTTCTTCTACTTCTTGGGCTTACATTAATAGTGTCGCTATTATAGATTTTTGAAGGCCGCTCATTGCGCTCAGCCATCCACATTCATGAATTTCATCTCAGAAATATCGAGTCCATTTCTGGAGGCCTCTATTGTTAAGTCTATTATCTACTGCTCAGAATGTCATTCACTTAACAGTTGCTACTATAGCTAGGTAAGCTGTCTGTTTCGGCAGTGTCTCCGTTCGGCTGCCCTCTTCGCTCTGGGCTATTTGACCAAGGGCAAGAAAAAGGGGGGGGGGGGGGGGGGGAGGGTGTTCCCTTGGGTCACCTGTTTTACTATGAAAACAAGGGGATACCTCCTCCGGAGTTAGTAATTCTGAGCTGTTATTGGGATGGTTGTTTAGTGAGAAGTTTAGGTTTTTAAAATTCATTCAAGTCTTAGTTTTTAAAGTATAGCTTTTGAATATTGCATATGTCAACGGACATGATTATGCAATCCTCAGACACTTTTAGGAGTATAAGAGTCTCTATTCTCTAGACTTACTTTGTTTATTGGCTTACTTTAAAAATTATTAGTATAAAGATTATATTGGATATTAATAGAGTACATGGATGTATGAAGCTCAATTTTGGAAGGTGTTGTATCTTTCTAATTTATCATAAATAAGAAAGATACACGTAAGGCCTATTACTTCTTTTTCCCTACAGGGGATGACTCTATTTTATTTTATTGAGCGTATTCCATTTTGCTCTATGTCCTTGGCCCTCCAGACTTTTTACTATTCAGCTATGTCTGGGTCATTGGTACAGTATAAAAATGTTAAAAAATTTATAGTAATTTATATATTTTTTATACTTACCAATGACCCAGACGGGGATGGCCCTCCCAGGAGTTGGGAACTCTTGCCTCCCCGCTGAGTACATAGCGCTTACCAGGCACTGGTTATTAGAATGATTAATGGCGCCAATTTCGGAACATCCTTGACACTGCGCATGCGCAGTAGGGGCGAAGTGTGGAAGGCCTTTCAGGACATGTTTTCTTTGGTTTTAGATGCAAATTTTGGGGATTGGGGGGCAAAATTTGTGTTTGGCCCTATATTTTAAGAGTTAGCACCAGCTATGTCTGGGTCATTGGTAAGTATAAAAAATATATAAATTACTATAAATTTTTTAACTTTTAGCACGCGATATAAAACATATTAGTCTTCGTTTTCCTCAAAAACATACAATTCAATCTAACAGCTGGTCGGAGGAACCGGAAGTTTTTTTTTCATTTCTCGGACAAACGATGAACACCAAGATATTACCTGACTTTGGCTTCTGACCCTTGAACTATGCCATGTATCGACAAACAGACATGTTTTTTTTAAAGATTTGTGGGGGATATTAGTTTGTTTTTATCAATAAACTTCACACCCGGTACATGAAATATTCTCAACATATATTATTAATAATATCCAACATTCTCCCAAGCACTTGCTTTATGGGCTTTCATTGTACAGAAAGTTTGAAACTTTTGCAGATCCCCACTGTCCATTAAACTGCTGTAAAAACACTGTCGGTTGGTGTGGATAACTTAGTACTCACTGAGCCACACTTTTGCTGTAATAACTACTCGTGAGTTGCTTGTGTGCGGCTTAATAAGAAACAAGGATACAAGACAATAATACTCTTGTCTGCTATAATCTTGTCATAACAGTGTCAGGCCTACTGAAGAAATTTTGGAGTCCGACTGTGCAAACAGATATGAATTGAAGAGTATATACTGCCCAATTTTATCAGTAAATCATATCAACTCCCCCCCCCCCCCCCCCCCCACACTCTGTTTTTACTCACATACGTGACAGTATAAATTTATTTAAGCTAACTGGCACATTTACTGCATGTTAGCTGTCAACAGTCAACACTGCTTGCAAATGTAGCAGCTAATTTAAATAAATTAGCAGGCGTGTTGACGTTCCATTTCCAATTGAATGAAATGTTTCGAATGGACTTGCCATCTTGTAACAATAGCTACCCATTTCCAGAAATATACAGAACTCTTTCAATAAATAATAATAAGCACGCAACCGTCTATTATAGTAATATAGAAAAAAGACAATTTTCTAACAGCGGTGATATCTGACTACGTTCTCAACTTGGAATGAATATTTTTATACAACAACCAATGACCCAGACTATTGTAGCTAGTGCTAACTCAAAAATTAATCCAGGGCCAAACACAAATTTCCCCCTCCAATCCCCAAAATTTGCATGCAAATCCGAAAATTTCATGTCCTATCTGGTCCTCATACTTTTGCGAACTGCGCATGCGCAGTATCCAGGAAGACACCAAAATTGGCGCCAACCATCATTTCTTTGTTTGGCCCTCCAGTCAGTAACAACAAACTGACATCTGTGCTTTTAAATCTCAGTTTTAATGATGCCAGACACAAATCAATGGTAGAATTGGTGGATCCAAGGACATAATTGGATAATGGAAGGAAACAACGGTGGTTGGAAATGTTCAGGGCTGTAACTTTATAATTTTTATCTAAATGATTTCATGTTTCCCAGTTTCGGGACATGGGCCTGACGTCATCATTCCTGACGTCATCAACCCCCCCCCCCCAAGTTAAACTCCCAAACTTTTTGGCTTATTTTATTAAAATTAAAATTTTTGTATAAATTTCTTGGGAGTTTGACGTGTTACACAGAATGTTTATTCTGTATATCCCCATGGGTACGTCCTCACCCTAGGGGTGTTTAGGCATTTTGGATCATGCATCTTACATCCGATGTATCGTTTTTTTATGTGTACCCATACTATGTATGGTACACATAATGCTGGCATCCGGGGTGACTATCCTGTCATTCGTCCATCCTTTGTTTGTCCGTCTGTCCATCTGTCTGTCTGTTTGCCTGTCCATCCGGCATCCGTATCCATTTCTTTGACATTCGATAACTTGAAAAATATTGCTTGGATTGTCAAGTTACTTTATATTTGTGTTCAGGTTACTGATGTGCCAAGCTGTATAGTTTTTGGTGTAAATCTAATGATTTGATTCCGAGATATTAACCCTTTATCCTTCAAATTGAAAATTCCTCCAGTCCCTTTGGCATTCGATAACTTGAAAAATATTGCTTGGATTGTCAAGTTACTTTATATTTGTGTTCAGGTTACTGATGTGCCGAGCTGTATAGTTTTTGGTGTAAATCTGATAATTTAATCCTGAGATATTAACCCTTTATCCTTCAAATTGAAAATTCCTCCAATCCCTTTGGCATTCGATAACTTGAAAAATATTGCTTGGATTGTCTAGTTACTTTTTATTTGTGTTCAGGTTACTGATGTGCCGAGCTGTATAGTTTTTGGTGTAAATCGGATGATTTGATCCCGAGATATTAACCCTTTATCCTTCAAATTGAAAATTCCTCCAATCCCTTTGGCATTCGATAACTTGAAAAATATTACTTGGATTGTCAAGTTATTTTATATTTGTGTTCAGGTTACTGATGTGCCGAGCTGTATAGTTTTTGATGTTAATCTGATAATTTGATCCAGAGATATTAACCCTTTATCCTTCAAATTGAAAATTCCTCCAATCCCTTTGGCATGAGATAACTCAAAAAATGTCAATCCGATTGTCAAGTTACTTTATAATTGTGTTCAGGTTACTGATGTGCTGTGCTGTATAGTTTTTTATGTAAATCTGATAATTTGATCCGGAGATATTAACCCTTTATCCATCAAATTAGGCACTCCTCCAATCCATTTCTATATGTACCCATACCTTGTATGGTGTACATAATGTCGGCTTCCGTGGTGGCCCCCCGTCATACAGCTTTCTACTAGTTGCGCGTATGGGTACACATCTGACGATTTCATCGGCCTATTTTTCTTCTTCGGAAGATCTTGTTTTACGTCGGATAGTTCTAAATCTGATGCTGATTTCGGGCCTCTTTATTCAGTGCCTGGGGTCTTGTTTCCGGTTTTTCTTTTGACATTGTTTACATTGGCAATGTTGTATAAATATATGTACTTTCCTATTTATTTCATGGGAGAATTGTTGTAAGATACATTTATAATATTCCGGTAGTGTAGCAAATTATTTTTGGGAATTTTATCCAATTTAGACTCTATCGGGATACCTTTGGGCTCGTCTTGTTCCCTTTGGGAACTTGGGCTCCTGTCAAAATTTTTTGAAATTTTTATTTTTTGAAATTAATTTTTAGATTTATATTTTGAATGTATTTATTATGTATCTTTTTCATATATTTAATGTGGAGTTGGTGGGAGTACTATCGACTTTGTTTTGATTCATTATGAAAGCTTATTGCTCAAAATGCAAGGCGAGGAAGTCTTCCTCAGATTTACATGCTTGTTGCCTTGCTTGTAGTCGATGTACTCCCACTGATTCTTGTCCAACCTGTGTCAGATGGGATGACAAACATTGGAGACAGGTGTCACTGTACGTTGTTAGCGGCAAGAGGCCTCTCGCCACAAAGTCAATCAAGATTCTCAGTTTCTTTTTCAGAGGAACAAGAACATGGTGATGTTTACGTGATGCCTAGAGATAGTGTGCTACCGTCGTTGCGCTCAGATGAGCAAACAGAGCTAGCTGCCAGGGTTCTCATGAATATTAGACAGGGCATAAAGCCACTAGCTGGTGGTTTTAGTCCCTTGTTGCCAGCTAGCTTGACCGGTGAAGCAGTCACTCCATCCGTGGGTACCGTGATGCCGGGTGTGTCCATTACGGTCGATAGGAGTGGATTGGGTAGAGCAAGCACCTTAAAACATAAACATGCTCACCCAGCGATGACGGAACAGAGGAAGAAGCCGGCAAGTACTGTGGGAAGCTTGGCGAGGTCTGAAAGGACTGTGAGCGAGAGAGGTCCCTCTCTTTCCCAGCAGCATCTGGGGCCAGATGTTGTGATTAGAAACTTAGGTGAGTTGGAGCATATGTCCGCACCTTCCATCCGGGATGCTCCATATAGTACACAGCCAGCCTCGGCTGCAGTTATGGCTTCTACAACGTCATCTAAAAAGCACACACGACCGCACCTTAACTACATGACTTCGGATATCCAGCCTGCATCGTCGGCGAAGTAGGACCATCTGGTAGCTAAGGAGACGAGGTCTCATTTATCGGGACGTCCGGAGAAAAGAGCCATCTGGGACACACTGTCCCAGGAGCAACAGGCCTTCGGCCATTTAGACGACGCCATATTCAAACTCTCCAGTGGGAAGAAGAAAGGCGGTTTCTTGACATCATCTTACATAAATTTACTGTTTCTTGGACCACATTCATTTAAAACGGTCTGGGAAGATGTACAGAGAGTTCCTTTGCATTTGGATGAACAGGTCAAGGATGTAGAGCTATCCTTGCCTGGGTCATTCACAATTCGCTCGAACACAATTGAGATGGCAATTTCTTTAAATAGAGCGAATTTGGACACTATGTCTTATGCAGATCACCTTTCAAGAGCTGTGGCGCAATGTCTCAATGGGAAGGAATTTGAGGACATTCGTACCTCTTTAAGAGTTCTTTCCAGGGCAGTTATGTTTACCATGTATAAACATATAACTCTGCCTTAACAGTAGCTAATTTGGAGTTAATCAGACATGATGGTGCCCTTGCGTCGTCATCTTTAATAGATGACAAGGTGAAAAACTCTCTCCGGGTCGCTCCATTCTCCATACACACAATATTTGACAACAAGCTTTCATTGGTTTATGACCAAGCTTCAAAGAAAGCATCTAATACTCTGCTTCTAAAGTCGGCGTCTAATCAACCCGCTACAGCAGAAGAGAGTAAAGGAGGACATCCTAAACAGAAATCGTCTTAAAGGGGACTCCTCGCGAGGGCATAGGAAGCCCTACTATAATTACTCTAGAGATCGTCAATACAGTGACTCGGGAAAGGGGTGTAGGTCTGATCATAGGTCAGATCGAAACTACCAGTCAGACGCCCCTAAGCTGACGGGTCGAGGCAAGGGGGGCGTGGTTTCTCCTCCCATAAGCATCGCAGGTCCTACAGGTGATGTCAGGACCTCTATTGCTTGCCAGTTGGCGGAAGGTTATCAAGATTCGCAACAAACTGGATAACAATTACGGAAGACCAGTGGGTGAGAAGTGTTGTCTCGGACGGCCTACGGCTAACATTCTGAGCGAAGCCACCACTAACAAGGTGTCCGCGGTGTACAAATCTTCCGGCAAATCCTTGCAAAAGAGAGTCTCTCCTAGTGGAGGTACAGGCTATCTTATTAAAGGAAGCGATAGAGATTGTTGAGAATAAAAATTTTCTAGGATTTTACAGTCACCTGTTCCTCGTACCGAAGCCAGATGGCTCGTTCCGACCAGTAATAGACTTGAGCTGGATAAACAAGCGTATTGTGGCTCCAAAGTTCTATATGGAGACAATTCGGTCAGTAAGGGTGAGCATTCGAGTGAATGACTATGCGGCAAGCATAGATCTAAAGGATGCATATTTTCATGTCCTGGGAAATCCGGCATACAGAAAGTACCTGTGGTTCGCTGTGCAAGGGACAGTGTATCAGTTCCAAGCGATGTGCTTCGGTCTGAACCTGGCGCCCTGGGCTTTCACTCGAATAATAAACTTGGTAATGTCTCACTTCCGAGCTCATTCGTTTGCAGAAACGTCGGCTTACTTGGACGACATTCTTCAACATAAGGCAACAAAACTATTCTTCAGAATGATGTTCAGAGTCTGCGTCTTTTGCTCCGACGTCTCGGCTTCATCGTAAACGAGAAGAAGTCGGATCTAACTCCGTCCAAGTCGTTCATTCACTTGGGGATGAGCTTCAAGACTCACATCAATCTGATTTGTCTGCCGTTACCCAGAGCGAAATTAGTCTGTTATGCTCGCTTTTGTCTACACTCAGACGCATTAACAGCGAGTGAATTCATGCGTCTGATGGGGTTGTTCAGAGCGGCTGCGGATCTTATTCCGATGGGTCGCTTGCGCACACCTCCCCTCTAGATATTCTTTACTCAGAACTGGAGTGTGAAGACGCATTCGCTCGAAACCAATATTGTTTTAACAGACCTGGTAAAACAAAGGGTCCAGATTTGGGCAGATATTCAGTGGTTAACTCAGGGAGTTCCGCTGCAGCTGCCAGATCCGGCTTTCACGCTTATGACGGATGCTAGTCAAACGGGTTGGGGTGCGACCCTGAGCCCGAGAGACTCAAAGTGTCAGGGTCTTTGGGACCCTCGGTTCCTAGAGAAACACATAAACATCAAAGAGATGATGTTAATATGGCTTGCACTACAACAGTGGATTCACATTATAGCGGACGCTCATGTTCAGATATTGTCAGACAACTCGGCAGTTGTAGCTTATATCAGGAACCAGGCACTCATTTGATTCCGTTATGCGAACTAACAGAAAAAATTCTTCTGTATGTCGTGAATCATCATATTCAACTATCGGTCCGTCATATACCAGGTCATCTGAATGTACTAGCAGACTCGCTCTCGGAAAGGTCGCCTGTTGCCATCGGAGTGGACACTCATCAAGCAGGTATTCAGACAGATTTGCTACCATGGGATCGACCCATGATAGATTTGTTTGCGGCACACCTAAACAATCAGTTGCAAACATACGTGTCGCCATGTCCAGACCAGTAGATGCTCTGTCAATCTCGTGGGATGGAATGTTAGGATATCCTCCAACTCCGTTGATTCAGCAGATTCTGTTAAAGATCAAACAGTCTCGTAGCAAAATTCTGCTAGTAGCATCTCTGTCGTCACAGAAACCGTGGATCAGTCTTCTCAGGTGTCTGTTATGGATCGTTCCCCGGAAGCTTCCTCCACGAGAGGACCTTCTTTATCAGGGGAAGTCATGCGCACTGCATCACAACCCGGAAGGTCTCAACCTTCATGTATTTCCGTTGTGCGGTCCTTGTTACACGGCAAGCAATTTACAGGACGAGCAGTGGATGCAATTTCTAACTGCAGGAGGTCCTCCTCTTCGTTGAACTATGCAGCGAAGTGGAAGGTTTTCTTCCGTTGGTGTAAGGATCAGTCGATAGACGTCTATGATCTGTCCATACCGGGTATTGCCAACTTTCTGGTCTACCTATTTGACGTTCTCAAACTGCAGCCCATCACTATTAAGGGCTACAGGTCTATGAAGTCAGACACTTACGCTCATCATGATAACTTGGCTATTGGATCTAATGCTTCATTATCCAAACTGGTTAGAAATTTCTCTATAAATAGACCTAGAACCCTCAGATTAATTCCTAAGTGGAATTTGGCTTGGGTTCTGTTGAAGCTTAAAGAAGCTCCGTTTGAGCTGCTGGACATTGTAGAGTTCAAATTCTTGACCTATAAAACAGCATTTCTCTTAGCCTTTGCATCCGCTAGAAGAGTTAGTGAACTTTATGCTTTATCTGTTGATGAATCTCACTACCGTAGTGTTGGTAATACCATTACTTTAACTACAGAAGTGGGATTTTTGGCTAAGAATCAGGCTCCAGATAAACGGCCTGAGCCTATTACCATTAAGGCTCTGCCATCTACGGACAACCGTAGACCTCTGCTTTGTCCAGTCAGAGTTATGCGCATATATAAACGTTGATCAGAGTTTATAAGAAAAGGAAGAAAACGCTTCTTTCTTTCATTGATTCCTAACAGAAGAGATATTTCTGTTCATTCTATTGCTAGATGGTTTCAGTTGGCAATACGCATTGCCTATGAAAGACTATCTTTGGATCAGCGTTCTGTAAATAAGATATCAGTGCATGAAGTTAGGGCGCTGTCCACTTCTTTGGCTTATTCTAACAGTATAGCCATTACTGATCTCATGAAAGCTGCGTACTGGACTCAGCCTTCTCCATTTACCAAGTTTTACCTTAGAAATTTGGAGTCCATCTCTGGTGACCTTAGATGTTTAGGCCCTCTGTCTGTTGCTCAGAATGTCGTCCACTAAAATGATTACATCTATAGTTATTTAGGCAACCCCGCTGTTCCACTGCCCTCTTCGTTCTGTGGTCATGTTCCTCAGAACAAGGGGAAGGGGGTGGGACGGTTTTTTCCCTTATGATCATCTGGCTTTATAGTGAAAAGCAAGGGAAGACCTCCTCCGGTATCAGTAGTCCCAAGTCGGTGCTGGGATGGTTTTAATGTGCAGCTCGGTGTGAAGCAAAATTAATATGTCTCATTTATGTATTGTTTTTAAAGTGTAGCTCACTGTGAAGTATTTGTATATGTCACGTGTCAAACGGGCGTTAATAAACAATCCTCGGACGCTTTTAAATGAGTAAAAAAAGTCTCATTCTCTGGACTGTCTTTATATATTGGCTTCCCTTCACCGAATTAGCATAATGGGTAATGCTGGCATTAAATGGAGAATTATATAATATGTAATACTCAATTACATTGTTGGTGTTATGTCTTTCTCGTTTCTCGCAAATGTAAAGACATATATAATTCCTTTCTCTCCTATTCTCCTGTAGGAGATATCCTTTATGAAGTGATTGAGCAATTGGATTTTCCTCTATGTCCTAGGCCCTCCAGCCTTTTTACGATTCAGCTAGTCTGGGCCTTTGGTTGTATAAAAATATTATAAATTCAAAGTAATTTGTATACTTTTTATACTTACCAATGGCCCTGACAGGGATGGCCCTCTCATGAGTGGACACTCATACCTCCCTGCTGTTTACAACATTTAGCAGGCAATTTCTAGAAAGAATGATGGTTGGCGCCAATTTCGGTGTCTTCCTGGATACTGCGTTTGCGCAGTACGCAAAAGTATGGAGGACCAGATAGGACATGAAATTTTCGGTTTTGCATGCAAATTTTGTAAAAATTTGTATTTGGCCCTGGATTAATTTTTGAGTTAGCACTAGCTAATCTGGGCCATTGGTAAGTATAAAAAATATACAAATTACTTTGAATTCATAATTTTCTGACGATATTCTGGTATATCATGATAGTTTTTTTGATATCGTCACCGGTATTCAAATTTGAATATTGTGCAGCCCTACTGGTCATTATTCCATCCTACTATGTAACTGCCTGAGGGTCCAAGTTAGAACTGGTGGAAAGCTCCAGAACACCCACAACCACAGCCTTCCAAATATCCTGTTCCTCCGCCCTCCAAAACTGGCTTTGGCACCCCCGATAAAATCCTGACTTTACACCAGTAATAAAAGCAGCCATGAGTGCTGAAACCTTCCATTCATAATTTCATTCCTGGTTATTTCCTCCATTACTTAACAGAGATTAGTAATGGCCAGAGGGGAGACTTACTTATGAGTAGGATGGTGTAGTAGACAGTAAGGGTTCCATTTGACTGCAAATCAAGTTTTGATGAGACTTTGCTAATATACACCCCCCTCCCCACCCTTGGAACCCCAGAAATTGGATAAGTGCTGCTTGTTTACTGCGGTAAACTTGTTTTGATTTACTGATAAAATAGGACTTGGGAAGCTCAATAATATAAACGGCAAATTTTGCCAAATTAATTGAAATGTGGATGATATTTGGCGAAAATGCTGTTTAACCCTCTACACACTAATGTCAAAATATCAAAATTTAAACTGCAATTTTTTTTCACATAATGCAACTAGGAATTTAACCTTTTCAGTCTTGTTTGACAGAACTCATACAAGATTGAATTGGTTGACTTCATATTTGCATCATGGGATAAATTTGCTGCTTGAAATTTCAGTATTTTGACATCAGTGTGCAGAGGGTGAATCTTATCTTTGAGGCTCTCAACTGTCAATGTATGATTTAGAGTCATTTTACATTACCTGGCTGGCACTGATAACTGGCTGTAAAACCTACCTTTTCAAATAACTAGTTTTCTTCATGAAATATTCCGTTTAGCAACTTATCATAGAGAACAGGGACCAGCCTAGGGGGGAATTTTAGGGAGACTTCAAGTCTCCCTCCAGAAAAAATAGGGAGACTGCAGAGTCATGTAGGGAGACTTCATAGGCAAGTGGGGAAAATTAAGAATATTCATGTACCACCCCCGCCGCCCCTTCATATTTTCAATTTGTGGTCCTCCATTAATGTACAAATAATCCAGGTCCAGTTGTCTATGATGCATCTGTGCCAGGTTAAAAAATCACAATGTAATTATTGACTGAAAATCCCCCACTGCTACCTTCTCCTTCATGACCCCTCACCTCTTCTTCATGCCAATCCCCCATCACCCTCCTGTGGTTGCCTTTCAACAAAGTCTACTAAGCTAATAATTTCCTAAGTCTGAAAGTGTGAACAGGACCAGATGTAAGAAGGTTGCTTGGGAGGTACTTTGTTAGTTAATAAACAAAATACATTCTGGGGTCGAGTATTTTGTAAAAGAAATGTCATTCCGCATCATTTTATGGCATTCCGGTGTCATTCCGCGTCATTTCATGTCATTCCGATGTTTAGGAGGACCCTTTTTCAAGATCGTCCACATGCACACTTGTGTCCTGTACAAAGCTTTTCTTGACATCACTAAAGCTTTTTTTCATGTGTTTCAATTCCATTCGTGTTTTTCTGGGAATAGACAGCCCAACAGTTAACAGTCATCAGCAAATCGAAATGAAAATAATGTGTTATAAAATACGTCTGTTGTGTATACATTCTCGGCATCCTAAGCGACGTAACCTACTTTCAAACTGGGTTGTTTTGTTGAGTCGCGTAAGTCACCTATTTTCGTTTCCACACTTGAAGCTCCAACTGGAATGCAACAAAATAGAAATAAAAAAATCCGCCAAAAGCGACAATGGACAATTGATTGTCGTGTGATTTCAAATAAATGGACGTTTATTTGACGAATTAAAATGACCATTTATCACACTCGAGCACATTCGATTTTTGAAAATACTCGTTTTCATGTAAACCTCGCATCACTCAGTTCAGCCTTTTCTCATTTTGGCCAATTTTTAGAGGGTGACTTGTAATCGCCCCGACTATTTTTCTAGGCGACTTTGGGCTTAGAAGGGCGACATAATCGCCCTAGTCGCCCTCACGGTTGGTCCCTGATAGAGAACATGAAAATAAATGTTTATTTGACCCATATTTGAATTTAAAAGGCTGAAACAAATTAACAGAATCAAAAAAGAAGTTCCAGACAAAGAAGGATGCATCATCACCTTTGAATGCTATTATTGGGGCAGAATTTTATTCCGTTTCCGAACCTTATTTTCTTGTTTAACAACTTGCGATTTTTGTGAACTTTTCCACATTTAGATTGACAGGTTTAAAGTTTCTGCTTTATTTTCAAAGATTTTTTTTATTCAGTTCAAAATTTCAGATATTGTTTTCTCCTTCAATTGAGACATTGTAACAATTTCACTTTGGAATGTGGAAATAGATAATATAGACTTAAACAGTACTTAGAAGATATCTATGCTGTTTTAGTGAATATTGAGCATTATCTAATTTGTGTGGACCTGAACGTTTTATTTTTCACGAGCAAAATAAAACTTTCAGGTCCACACGAATGAAATAATTCCTGATATTCACTAAAACAGCATAGATTTTCTTTTTATTATATGCTTCGTGATATTTTACTGCGTAATATTCAGTCCAATTCGACTGCAAACAGTTTCAAGACAATAACAAAAAGCTGCTGATCGTTCCTTCAAGGCGACATTCAAAGCGACGTCTTGTGCCAAAGTGAAAACATTCATCATGTGGACGTGAAAAAATTATTTTTCACTTGTGCAAATGCTCGTGAAAAATATAACTTTCGGGTCCACACTCATGAGATAATTCCATATACAATGTACTGACTAAATAGAGTAGATTTTCTTTTTTTATTATATGCTACAAGACCTTTTATTGCACAATATTCAGCCCAATTCAACCCCAAATGCATATGTTTCAAAACAATAACAAAGATCAGCTGATCATTCCTTTTAGTGACCTGATGCAGTGTAGCGTGATGTCATTTAGGAAGCTACTGAGGGATATTCCTCAATATCCACCGAGTTGATGGATTCGAGAAATGTCTTTTAGATAATTTGCGATAATTCACAGGATAGCATATAATAAAGAGTAAGATTTAACTCCTTATACACTGCTGGGGGGTATGCCTGCCCAGACCGGGAGATCTCTTGCCACAAAAATAAATAGAATCTAAGCACATTTAACAAAACTTTCCCCTGCAAATTGTAGCCTTGACTAGATTTTACAAAAGATATTTTTAAAATACACAGTGAGTTAACAGCATAAAGCAAACCTACCCTTGCGAAGTCGATTACAAAATATTTTGCTAATGAGGATTTGAATGATAATATTAAACTCTGATGATGCCAAACATCTATAAACACACAAATATAAATTAGTTTGGCAAAGTCAGAGTTTAATGTTATTGACCTTTGCCTGTGGTGGAAGTCCTCTAAAGTGGGCAGCATAGGTATGAAGGTTTGTCAGTGCAGGTTTTAATTTAGTCTTCTATTTAAGTGTTATCTGTGTTGTTTTCTTTCTGGTTTATGTTACGTGAAACACATTGAACTCATTTTGTTTACTCACAAAAATGTTCAAACGACGTTTTTTTTATCTCGCCTAAAAAGTTGGAAAATTTTAGAAGACCCCTGACAAAATGTTAACTTCTTACCTGACATGACTAAAAAATAACAATTGCAAAAATATTTCTTGGATAACTGAATATTTTCATTTGTTGCCTCCAAAGTGTTGCTTATGGCCCTTCATTTGAACGAACTTGACAAGATTATTCCAACGAGAGGTCATTTATACTCTGAGCATGTATGCAGGCTGGGAAATAAACTGTGAATGATCGTTTTGGTTACGGGGGGATTATGTTAATCAGAAAATACCCGAATGAACTACTGATTACAAAAAAATAAATCAAAATGAATTGAATTCCTAATCCTGCATGTTTTGCCAGTCAAACTTGACAATTTTTCAGAGCTAACTTGACACGAAGGTTACACATTACATCCAGATATGAATAGAGTGACATACTGTTTACATCTTGAGAGCATTTCCTCCAAAATAAATAGCAACAACTAAGGCCTCACAAAGTAGATCTGTTTCTCAGGCCATTTTGTGAAACATTGCATGCGGGCAAGCGATTTTTGGCTCAACTTGACAAAGTCAAGCTGAGCTATTGCCTCACTTCTCGTCCATTGGCGTACATACATCCAGGTGTACGTAGGTACATCCACAATTTTTTTGACACACTGCACAGGTCGCATTTATGATCAGATCGCTTTGAAACTTAGTATGCTTGTTTGGGGTGACCTCTAGATGGGAGCTATCGATTTTCTTCCATTTACGGGAAAAAATGTTGCTGCTGGCAACTACCTTTGAACTTAGTTTAGTCAGGCATCAATATATTCCTTTGGCACACCCAACAGGATACATTTATGATCATATCGGTTTGAAACTTAGTATGCTTGTTTGCGGTTACCTCTAGATGGGAGCTATCGATTATCTTCCATTTCTATCAAAAAATGTTGCCGCTGGCAATGACCTTTGATGAATTAAGTGCACTTATGCTTCAATATTTCCCTTTGGCACACCCTGCAGGACACATTTATAATCGGATCAATTTGAAACTTGGTATGCTTGTTTGGGGTGACCTCTAGATGGGAGCTATCGATTTTCTTCCATTTCAGTTAAAAATTATTGCTGCTGGCAATGGCCTTTGAACTTAGTCAGACCTCAATATTTCCCTTTGGCACACCATACAGGGCACATTTATGGTCAGAGCGGTTTGAAACTTGGTATGCTTGTTTGGAGTTACCTCTAGATGGGAGCTATTGATTATCTTCTATTCCCATTGTAAAATGTGGCCGCTGGCAATGACCTTCAACAACCGTTGAACTTGGTATAGACGGGCATCAGTATATTCCTGTGGCATGCCCTATAGGACACATTTATGATAGGATCGCTTGAAACTTTGTATGCATGTTCTGGGTGGCTTATGGATGTTAGCTGTTGATTTCTTTTCATTTCCATAAAAAATTATTGTTGTTAGCACCAACCTTTGGACTTAGTGCATTTTTGTAGCAACTTATCTCTTTTGCACTCTCTACAGCGTATATTTATGAATTTTCATAAAAAAGATAAAAAGACCATTGGCACCAGCCATGACCATCAAACTTAGTGCATTTGTGCATTAACATCTTCCTTTGACATGCCTCAGAGGGTGCATTCATTATCGGGTTGTTTTGAAACTTCATATGCTTATTCGGGGTGACAGAGATATGAGCTATCGATTTTCTTTTCATTTCTATCAAAAACTGTTGCTGTCAGAAACAATCTTTGAATCTATTGCATTTGTGCATTTACATTCTTTTTTGACATGACCTACAGGGCACATTTGTCGTAGGATTGTTTTTATGTGTACCCATACTATGTATGGTACACATAATGCCGACATCCGGGGTGACCATCCGTCGTTCGTCCATCCTTTGTCTGTCCGTCTGTCCATCTGTCCGTCCGGCATCCGTATCCATTTTCTTTGGCATTCGATAACTTGAAAAATATTGCTTGGATTGTCAAGTTACTTTATATTTGTGTTCAGGTTACTGATGTGCCGAGCTGTATAGTTTTTGGTGTAAATCGGATAATTTGATCCTGAGATCTTAACCCTTTATCCTTCAAATTGAAAATTCCTCCAATCCCATTGGCATTCGATAACTTGAAAAATATTGCTTGGATTGTCAAGTTACTTTATATTTGTGTTCAGGTTACTGATATGCCGAGTTGTATAGTTTTGGGTGTAAATCTGTTATTTTGATCCCGAGATATTAGCCCTTTATCCTTCAAATTGAAAATTTCTCCAATCCCTTTGGCATTCGATAACTTGAAAAATATTGCTTGGATTGTCTAGTTACTTTATATTTGTGTTCAGGTTACTGATGTGCCGAGCTGTATAGTTTTTGGTGTAAATCTGTTATTTTGATCCTGAGATATTAACCCTTTATCCTTCAAATTGAAAATTTCTCCAATCCCTTTGGCATTCGATAACTTGAAAAATATTTCTTGGATTGTCAAGTTACTTTATATTTGTGTTCAGGTTACTGATGTGCCGAGCTGTATAGTTTTTGGTGTAAATCGGATAATTTGATCCTGAGATATTAACCCTTTATCCTTCAAATTGAAAATTCCTCCAATCCCTTTGGCATTTGATAACTTGAAAAATATTGATTGGATTGTCTAGTTACTTTATATTTGTGTTCAGGTTACTGATGTGCCGAGCTGTATAGTTTTTGGTGTAAATCTGATGATTTGATCCCAAGATATTAACCCTTTATCCTTCAAATTAAAAATTCCTCCAATCCCTTTGGCATTCGATAACTTGAAAAATATTACTTGGATTGTCAAGTTACTTTATATTTGTGTTTAGGTTACTGATGTGCCGAGCTGTATAGTTTTTGGTGTAAATCTGTTATTTTGATCCTGAGATATTAACCCTTTATCCTTCAAATTGAAAATTCCTCCAATCCCTTTGGCATTCGATAACTTGAAAAATATTGCTTGTATTGTCAAGTTACTTTATATTTGTGTTCAGGTTACTGATGTGCCGAGCTGTACAGATTTTGGTGTAAATCTGATAATTTAATCTTGAGATATTAACCCTTTATCCTTCAAATTGAAAATTTCTCCAATCCCTTTGGCATTCGATAACTTTAAAAATATTGCTTAGATTGTGAAGTTACTTTATATTTGTGTTCAGGTTACTGATGTACCGAGCTGTATAGTTTTTGGTGTAAATCTGTTATTTTAATCTTGAGATATTAACCCTTTATCTTTCAAATTGAAAATTCCTCCAATCCCTTTGGCATTTGATAACTTGAAAAATATTACTTGGATTGTCAAGTTACTTTATAATTGTGTTCAGGTTACTGATGTGCTGAGCTGTATAGTTTTTGGTGTTAATCTGATAATTTGATCCGGAGATATTAACCCTTTATCCTTCAAATTGAAAATTCCTCCACTCCCTTTGGCAGGAGATAACTCAAAAAATATCAATCCGATTGTCATGTTACTTTATATATTTATTCAGGTTACTGATGTGCTGTGCTGTATAGTTTTTTATATAAATCTGATAATTTGATCCGGAGATATTAACCCTTTATCCATCAAATTAGACACTCCTCCAGTCCATTTCTGTATGTACCCATACCTTGTACGGTGTACATAATGTTGGCATCCGTGGTGGCCCTCCGTCATACAGCTTTCTACTAGTTGCACATATGGGTACACAGCTGACGATTTCATCGGCCTATTTTTGGACTTGGCGTGCTCATAAGTCGAAACCTCTACGTGTTGATTCATTTCTGTGAAAAAAATTGCCATTTACAATGACCTCCAAACTTACTGCATTCTTCCTTTAGCCAGCCTTACAGTTTACATTTAAAACGCATGGATTGCTCTGACTTTGTCAAGTTGAGCTACAGTGTCATTGACACTTTCATTTTATTTATTTTATTTTTAGCTCACCTGGCCTAAAAGGCCATGTGAGCTTTTCTCATCACTTGGCGTCCGTCGTCGTCTGTCAACTTTTCTCATTTTCATCTCTTCTCTGTAACCGCTGAGCCGGTGTGAACCAAACTTGGCAGGAATGGTCTATGGGAGGGCCTCTACAAACAATCCTCATTTTGTTCCCGTCGGATAAAAAACATGGCTTCCAGAGGCATTCTTTGATTCTGGTTGGTGGATTTTCAAAAATCTTCTCCTCTGAAACTGCCAAGCCAAATGTTTTGAAACTTCACATAAATGATGACTGGACTGGGACCCCCTCTACCAACGATCTTCATTTAATGTTGATTGGGTTACAAACATGGCCATAATTGTGGCTTATAGTTACTGTAGAAACCCTTTGGGAAATCACATTTTCCTCTTCTTCTCTAGAAAAACCGAAGCGACATGAAAACAAACCTGGCAGGGATAGTCTATGGGAGGTCCTCTACAAATGATCCTCATTTTGTTCCTGTGGGTTGAAAAACATGGCCACCAGAGGCATTCTTTGATTCTGATTGGTAGATTTGCAAAAATCTTCTCCGAAACTGCCAGGCGAAATGTTTTGATACTTCACATAAACGATGACTGGGACCCCCTCTACCAACGATCCTCATGTAATGTTGATCGGGTTGCAAACATGGCCACAATTGTGGCTGATAGTTACTATAGAAAGCTTATGGGAAATCACATTTTCATCTTCTTCTCCAGAACTACTGAGCCGACGTGAACCAAACCTGGCAGGGATGGTCTATGGGAGGTCCTCTGCAAACGATCCTCATTTTGTTCCCGTGGGTTGAAAAACATGGCCGCCAGAGGCATTCTTTGATTCTGATTGGTAGATTTTCAAAAATCTTCTCCAAAGAAACTGCCAGGCGAAATGTTTTGCTACTTCACATAAATGATGACTGGGACCCCCTCTACCAACGATCCTCATTTAATGTTGATTGGGTTGTAAACATGGCTACAATTACGGCTTATAGTTACTATAGAAACCCTATGGAAAATCACATTTTCATCTTCTTCTCTGGAACTACTGAGCCGACGTGAACCAAATTTCGCAGGAATGGTTTATGAGAGGGTGGAAATATGTGGCCACCGGAGACTGTATTCTAATGCTTAACCCAAGGCCTCTCCTGTCTGCATGAAGATCAGTACTGTCAGCAAAATACTTGTTGTTTTTTGAGAATCTGGTTAGGGTTGGTTCCAGTTTTTTCTCCACTGAGAACTGGGAAAAAAACCCCAAAATATTGTGTATACAGTACAAGTGAAAATAAGTTGTAGCATAACTGCAATAAACTAAGTGAACTACTGCTCCTGCCCTGACAAGATCAGAGTCTGACATTTTCTGGGAAGCTCTCAGTGAGAGCTTTCCAGAAAATGGTGTCAGCTTCTGGTCTTATTGTAGGAAGAGAAAGATACATAGTTTATAGGATTAACCTAACTTATTTTGACTTGTACTGTAAAACAACTTCAACTGTAAAGTAATTATCTAATCCGCTCTAACTTATCAGAAACACAGCAGTGACTTTTGACAAATGTTTGTGATAAGAATGGAAGCTTGTTTACATTCTGTCTTTTGAGATCTAACAAAAATTGGAGAAAATGTGTTTCCTGTAACCCTTTACCTAACCAAAAGCAATTTTGAAAGAGAATACTGTCTGAAAAAATTAATTTTCAAAATATTTTAACCCTTTTTTACTGGTTTTTTTTGTTGAAACAGAATTCATATAAACGTGTGCATTTTCAAGAAAATCCTCTTTGAAACTACAAGGCCAAATGGTTTGAAAAACTTAATGTGACTGATGACTGTAACCCCCTCTACCAGTGATCCCCAGTTAATCTCCATCAGGTTGCAATTATGGCTGCATTTGTGGCTTACAGTTACTAGAGAAACCCTATAGGAAAATCACATTTTCATCATCTTCACTGAAAGTACTGAGCCAGACTTGGCAGGTATGGTCTATGAGAGGTTCTCTAAAACTGTTACTCATTTTATTCCTGTTGGGTGCAAAACGTGCCCGTCACAAGCATTCTTTGATTCTGATTGGTCAATTTTGAAAACTCTTCTCCTCTGAAACCACAGGGCCAAATGTTTTGAAATTTTGCATGGTTGATGGCTGGGACACCCTCTACCAACAATCCTCATTTAATGTTGATCGTTTTGCAAACATGGCCATAATTGCGGTTTATAGTTACTGTAGAAAACCCCTATGGGAAATCACATTTTCATCTTCTCTCTGAACTACTGAGCTGACGTGAACCAAAAACTTGGCAAGAATGGTCTATACGAGGCCCTCTACAAACGATCCTCTTTTTTGTTCCTGTTGGTTGGAAAATATGGCCACCAGAAACATTCTATGATTCTGTTTGGTGGATTCAAATGTTTTGAAACTTCACGTCATTGAAGACTGGGACACCTACCAATGATCCTTGTGTAATGTTGATGTAATGTTGCAAACATGGCCACAATTGCAGCTCATAGTTACCATGGAAAGCCTATGGTAAATCACATTTTTATATGTAGTTCCAGGTGAGCGATTACAGGCTCTGTAGAGCCTCTAGTTTATAATTATTTCTTTGCCATCAAAAGTTCATATTCTTGTGGGTTTTTTTTGTTTTAGGACTCATAATCAACAGAATATCATGGGTGGTGGTGTATTTCATCCCTTGAGTGCAAGAAGGCATTGCAGTGCTAAAGCATTGCAAAGCCTTCTTGCAATTAAGGGTCACATTTATCAATTTTATTAACTTGGGTAAAATATTTTTACTTTTTCAAGTTTGCATTGGTTATAAAAAGAGCACATTCAGTAGCCAAGATGCCCATGCGGGAAGGCCTGAGAAACAGATTTTTAACTTTTTAGGCAATCATGCCAAAGCGATTTATTTTGGTGGAAATTATGTTAAAATGTAAACAGCACTTCTGGCGAAGTAAAAACAGAGGAGGCGGAAAAGCTTCACGTCACCTTTTTCCTATTGGTTACCTGATAGGGTAGACAAATATTCGAGATTCAGTTCGATATCGATACTATATGTCTGCTTCGAGATCGATCCCGAATCAGTCTCAAGATTTGATTTTTTCGAATCTCTCGTACTAAACTTCAATTTGTTACATTTCCAACAAAAATTGGATAAAATTGACATTAGACAATTCATTCATGTAGGCTCAATTCATATTTAATTGAGTAATTGACAATGATTAATTGTTAGGTAAGTAGTGAATTTTGCCCAGAATATTATCCATAGTTTTAGTTTTTGAAGGCTTAACTTGTTGCTATTCACATTCTTAAGAACGTGAATAGTAACAAGTTCAGCCTTCAAAACTAAAACTATGGATAATAGGCCTAGCTGTTTCAGCAACGGTGCTACAGAGAATATTTATTTATTGGTGTTTAGGGTGTCGGTCAGTCTTGTAAGGGTCATCATAGTGTACCATACCTTCCGTGCAGTATGAAATAACTTGTCTATTAAGATTCGATTTGAGATTCGATTCACTATCGAAATCAGAGACACGATTTGATTCGAGATTCGATTCAAAAAAAAAATGTGTGATTTGCAGATCCATAGGTTACTATCACATTATATAGTGTAACCTGCTATCTTTATATCTTTTGTCTGTTTGTTATTGTGCCTGTTACTTATACATTCCTATATTTTCAGAGATGTTGAGCTGAAAATTTGCACTTGATGTAATTTTTTTCAGTACTGACACAGGCAGACCTATTTTTACATGTTTACATATCAGTCAAGGTCAGCAAAGGCAAAAAAACACAGATGTACAATGCCTTCTAAAAGACCATACATTGTCCAATCATGTTCAAACTACAGACTATCACCATGAGTGAACAACACAATTGGTGTATTACTAACAACATGTCATGACATTTGTTTGAGTTAAAAGCATATATTTTTTGGTGTCCTATACATCACAAACGTCATTTTGCTGTATAGTTTGTGTATATTTATTTGATATTTATAGAATTTCAGACATGGGAATTTCTTAATAAATTGTACTTAGCACCTAAGAACACTGGCCGAATATGACTATTAGGTGATGGATCCGAGTAGTAATGGGAGAGGGGAGTCAGGGGTATAAAAGAAATCACTCAACTCCTGGTATAAGTTAAGCCTGGGAGTTTACAATGTATCATAAATTGTAATGTGATGCTCAATAGTATTGACATTATATATGTAACTACCTTTACGATCATACCACAGTTATGGTGACCTCGCCATATCTCTATACTTTGATGCTCTTCATATTTTTGATTGAGGCAATGGGGGATAACTCTAGATTATAAGCTTCTACTACATTCTGTGAACCATCAGTTTTCATTCTTCTTCCTTATGGGATTTACATATCTTACCCGTGCCATCCTAATTATTTCACTGCATTAAATCAGCATTACACTAACCATCATAATCCCTTCTACATCCACGAAATAAACAGCCAGTGAAAAGTCACTGCACCAGTGGGAACCTGCATCATTTGCATGTGCGTGACCGCTCTTGGACAGACAAAAAACATTAAGCCCCCATCAGCAGCGCATTCAAACACCCATTGCCCACCCCACAGGTGGCTCAAAAAAGTTCTCAGAGCCCATATAGTTAAAATTAATTAAGATTTTGCTGAATCACTACCTGGAATTGATGCGTGATATATAAAACCTTGTTCAAGTCACTTTGTTTCATGTTTCAAAAGATACCCATATTAGTTGAAGTTATTAAAGATTTTACTGTTGGTCACGCAAACAGGGTTTAATATATTTTTCCCATAAGATTGCATGCTATTTTCTCATTGGTTATTCAAGAAAATGCCCTGAAACATCATTTGGCAGAAAAGAGTAGTATCTGCTTAAAGGCTCGTAACTCTGATTATACGATGACATGTGGCCTTCCAGTTTCATTGGCTTAAACTTACCAAGACCAAATTCAGTCACTCTGGTGCTCAGAGTTGTTGATTGATATGCAATAGGATGACCATTGGTCTTGGTATGTCGCTTTAAATATAAATATATATATATATATAGGATGAAAGACTCTGACGCCGATAGGGATCAAACCACTGCCTTGATGAGAGTACATTTCTGCGGCACCAATCGCCTAGCGAAACTGGAACAGCGCCATAGACCACTCGGCCACCGACAAGCCCAAAAAAGGCATGCTGGCAGGTCGAACGTCCATGGAACTGGCACAGTCCACACGTAATTACTTGGTATCCCCCAGAATTAGTTGTTTGCAATGAATTATACCATGTAATGCAGATGAAATCAGTGAGAATTAATCTCTTTTTCAAATTTCCTGCTTAAGGTACAGAATACAGAATTCGGCACTTCTGTTATGCAGTTTTTAGGATGAAAGACTCGGACGCTGGACAATTGGGGTTGATAGTGGCCTTGGTCTGATATTTAGCAGAGTTATGACCTTATTTCGATTTAGAAGACATGTTGATATTTTTGTTTCTGGATTGTAACTTGAGTTATAGGTGTCAGATTTCAATCAAATTTGGAATATAGCTCACTGTAGACAATATACCAGACAGGTTTGATTTTGAGTGTGGTGCGATAATTTTTATCTGAGTCATTCAGGCACGTGGATCAACATACTACTTGTAGGATGAGTTGTTTTTCGGTTTTTACAGTCACTTCCATTTTTTGAGGCAAACCAGAAAACCAAACTGCAAGACCCAGCAAAAAACAGCTCAATGTTTTTGATGTTTATACATAAACTGATCATACTGTCTTACTGGGAGAGAACTTCACTGGTGACCACTAAGCAACTCATCCTCGAGAACCCATAATAATGATCAAAGGGAAGTTAGGCTGAAGCCAATGGAGATACTTACATACTGAGCTTTTGTGGTGAGAGTGGTGTCTAATAAACTATTGTGGGAGATTTTTAGCTCAACTTTGGTGAAGCCATTTTTGAGGTATTGTCATGGCTTGTCGTCCATCTGTCTATCCGTCGCGCTGTACACACAGATCGGGCTAGAGGCCGTATTTATGAACCTATCTTTATGAAACTTCTTCGGTACCTTTGTTATCACCGTTAGACGAGAACGAGTCTTTTTGGGTCCGGTCCAAAATTCAAGACTGCAGCTGGCAGCCATTTTGTACAAAATTAGATGCAATCAGATTTTTGCGCAGAACTTCCATATGAAAGCTCTGATTTGAATAATTTTTTGTATGAATGTTTAGTACCATGGAATACATCACATATAATACAGGTTTTTTTCTCGTGCTTAAATTATGCAAATTAGACTAACTTTGATTTATTTAGTGTTACTTTCAGCACTGTAACTGCAAATGCCAATACGGCTCGGGCTAGAGGCCGTATTTATGAACCGATCTTTACGAAACTTCTTGGGTACCTTTGTTATCATCGTGGGATGAGAACGAGTGTTTTTGGGCTTGGTCTGAAATTCAAGATGGCCACTGGCAGCCATTTTGTACAAAATTAGGTGCAATCAGATTTTTGCGCAGAACTTCCATATGAAAGCACTGATTTGAATAATTTTGTGTGTGAATGTTTAGTACCATGGGATACATCTCATACAATACAGGTTTTTTTCTCGTGCATAAATTTTGGCAATTAGACTAACTTTGATCTATTTAATGTTACTTTCAGCACTGTAACTGCAAATGCCAATACGGCTTGGGCTAGAGTTTGTATTTATGAACTGATCTTCACGAAACTTCTTGGGGAACCTTTGTTATCACCTTGTGACAGGAACAATTTTTTTGGGGTGCCTTTGTTATCACCATGTTTTGAGAACAAATATTTTGGGGTTCAGTCAGACCCACTCTGGGACTCATAGATTTCTTTTCTAGTTTAGCATCTAACTGTCACCCCACTTTTACAATACTTTACCTATATATTTGTTACAGGCTACGGTCAGCATTTATGTACAGACCGTTACAATACTTTACATGTACTTTTGTTATCAGGTCATTACCTAGATGTTTGTCATTGCTGTGTCACATACTATACATGTACATGTCTTAAACAAGTTGAGCTACAGTGTCATTGACACTTTCATTCTAAGGTAAAGAGCCTGAAGTATTATTTACTATCTGTTGTTTACACAGAAAAACCGATCGGAAACCAAGGTTTTTCCTGAAACCAAAACAAAACTTGACACCAAGTCTGAAAAATGAAACCCTCCCAGCTCTAACTACTTGACTGAATCTAAATTTGAGTGGCCCTGTTAATATTTATGGAAAATGATCACAAGAAATTATTTCATTTCAAAACAGTATGCTCCACAAGAGGGACAGAAGGCAGGATTTCTGCTACAATGGCAAAGGGTCCATCAACTGGACCCATTCCCCTGCCAATCGTTTACTGATAAAGCATAAAATCCAGTTGAAAAAGCAACATGACGTAAAATTCTAGTCAAAAACATGTTCATTCTCAGAACAAAGTTGACACATTTTAGGAGCACTGTTTCCAACTTAAGATTGTCGAGTGTCAATTGGAAACTATTGCTATTTTCTGCTGTTTGCTGATTGGGTAAGATGTCACATGCTGATTGTTGTGAAGAAATGACGATAGCTTTGGGTGTTTCATCGAAGATTCGACATAATTATTCTCACAAAATCGTTCACACTAAAACATGAATCACTGTCTCAGATGCAAGGAAATGGCCTTCCAGCAGTGTTCAATTCTAAAATTTTCTTCACCCACCACAGTCCATGGTCGCACCAGGTGATCTGTGATTTTCTCCTACCCGGACCCACTAATTTTTTCCTAGTGGAAACCCTGCAGAAGGGTTTCTTTTTTTTTTTTTTTGGGGGGGGGGGGGGGGGGGGGAAGGATCTGTTTGTGGGTCTTATCCTCAGACTTGCAAAATGACAAGGCATGAATAATCCAGACCATTTCTTGATTACCTTTTTATGAGCTGGTGATATGCTATTTGGCATGACACCAGGGGTTTTAGTTGCAAACACTTTTTTTTTTTTTGCAGTGGAATGTCTTTTTAAAGTCATATTAAAATGAAAGGTGAGTTTATTGATCATGAATTACTATATAGACTTGTGAAAACATTCCATCTTGGTTGCCATTTTTATTATTATTCTGATCATTATAAAACCAGATAATCTTTTGAACATTTGCAGTAACAGTTATATTGTATATTTTTGTGTATTTTGTTAATAAACATTTTTGTGGGTGCTTGTATAATAGTGGCAATGATTTAAAATGCTAGTAGATTAATTATGTTATTTGAGGTGAAAGCTGGAATCCCTTTTTTTTTTAAAGATTCGGATTGACTTGGCCACATAAATATAATTTTTTTTAGTGTTACTTGCCAATTAAGTTCCAGTGACAAGCCTAGGCAGGTTTCCCATGGAGTCTTAGATCAAGGAATAGCCTTGAATTTGACTTAAGAGCTTCACTGTATAAATTTGTATGCCTGAGTTTGTGAAGGTGCAGTCCTAATTAGGACTCTCCAGACATTACCCCCTCAACCCACTTCCCTTGGGGGTAATGATGATCTTAGGGGCCTAGTTAGGACTAGTAAAGGAAGGCCTTGAAAATCCTTGATTTGGCTATTGTAGGGCCTTGATAAATACTGAAATATGTAGAGAAACGGTCTTGAACAGCCTTGAATTTCATCAATCCTTGTCTGCAGGAACCCTGTCAGAAAAGGTGCAGTGCTTGTCTGGTCTCGTAAATCATAGTCTTGTGTTGCATTGATGAAATAAAACATGGAATGTATTTTATAAAGTGATCAACAGTAGAACAAGCTAATTTCCATGTTGTATCTTGAGCATGCATCAAAAGATAAAGATATTTTTTTACAATAGGCTATAGGGCTATGAAGATTTGGCAATAGCTCATGGAATCACAATGTAGACCTTGATAATCAAGTACAAATAAATAGTCCATTTAAGAATCTTGCATTGTGATTTTTGAAAAGACCATAATTGCCTGGTGATTTTGTCGAGGTACTCTTGAGACTTCCTCCCCCACCAAACTCTCTGACATGATATGACACTTGCTGCTGAAAGTATCATTAAACCCCTTGAACAAACAAACTGATATTTATGAAATTTGTCCCACATTTTCCATTTTTCCTTGCTCAAGGCCCAGTAATATCCCATACTTGTTTCATAAATATCTTTGGAGATAAATACTCATTTTATATTGTCTATTTCCGAACTGTTATCTGTCCTTTAGTATCTTGTATATTACATATACATACTTTGAAGGTGCGGTGGCTCATTGGGTGGCACATTGGACTTCAAATTTTGAGCTAGTAGGTTCAAACCTGACACGCATCATCTGCATTGTGTCCATGGCAAAACACTTAATCTCATTTGCCCAAGTTGGAGCATTGTGTTGCAGTGGTCTAAGGCATACTGTCTCCATAGGAACTCTGGGACGTTAAGCAGCGCTTGTTTACTGTGGTAAAGAAGCTGTTTGACTGGTAGAATAGGACCCAGTCACCAGTACTTGGCATGGAAGTCCTCAAAAATGGGCATAAATGATCGACTAAACATTACCTTAATCATCAGTAAATAGAAAAGGCCTGCAAAATGCATTGGTTCATGTGCCTTTTTCCCATGAGAACCCAGGGAAGTGAAGCACTGCTTGTTTACTGTGGGGAAGTCAATGCTTGGGGTGGAAGTCCTCGAAACTCGGCAACATGGGTATAACTGATTGGCTGGACTTGACTTTATTTCCATGTTGCAATCATGATTACCCATTGTGCAGAAATATGTGACCTTAAACACTAATAAATAAATAAATAAATAAATAAATAAATAAATAAATAAATAAATAAATAACACATGCCTTCAACCACTGCTAACCCTGTTTGTTCTATCTTAGTAAGTCTGCATGTCCCATAGTTACTTGCCACTGCTTGGTGATCCTTTATGGGTACTTCAGCTTCCTCTTCTCATAAAGCTGTCCAACAAAAGATGGACCTGGCTTTTAAAAGCGTCATTAAAACACTAGTAAATAAATAAATGCATTTATTATATATAATATATACCTCTCTGTGTTCAGCCCAGGAAGATTAACAGTGCTTAACCCTTTGAACCCGAGAAGCCGCTTTTCCAGCCCATGAACATGATACATCACAAATTTATTAAGTAGGATGGATGCTAAGTGAATGTGTAGGGCAGACAAATCAATATTTTCAACGTGCAGCCCCAAGGCTGCACTTTGAAAATATTAATTGGTCTACCCCCTAATAATGAATATGGACTCTTCCAACTGCCGCCATTGAACTGATATCGAAGATGCCACCAGTGTTCAAACGGTTTATTGCTGTAGTGAACAAGTTATGTTTCACTGGTTTAATAGGACCCTGTAATAAATGATTGGCCAAATTTTACTTCATTTTTGTGTTCTGGTCATGATAGAGATGTTGAAAGTGACCTTAAACACCAATTCTCAATACAAAGTTGAAATTCTGAAAAACCATCAGAACCTTAATTTTTAATGGGTTGCATCTTCTTCCTGTAGCCCAGATATAGGTTTTTGGTACTCCCATCAGCTGAATATGCAATCTGGGTTTGTAAACTTTCACTGGAATAAAATAGTAGAAATCAAACACATTGTACTATGATTATTGTGCGTATTCAGTGCCATGCGGTACAATACACACATTGGGAAATATTCCAGATACACCACGCACAGAATCTGGACAACACAACATATCTGATTGGACATTACGTGTTTGAGTGACATTATGATGTGAATGAAATGTGTCAACACAAAACAGTGTCAAGAAAGTAAGTTATCAGACCACCGAAAGTTTAACTGGTTGAGTGCTGGATGCCACTATCATGGCTCTATTGAAAAGCACAGAAAGCCACTTTAGTGGCTTTATATCATATTCATTAGCTTATTGGCACAGCAGTAGAAACACAAAAATATTTATACTAAGTTGCTTTGTTACAAATTGTTGGAGCATGCCCATGGGCAGTCTCTAATCAATTGTATAAAAACAATTGTTTATGAACAAATACTTGCTAAAATAGGATTGCCTTTGCTGGTACATGTAGCATGATACCCTTGAAACAATAGTCATATTACAAGTCACCTTTGAAAAATAATGTAGCTCTCTACCTGTTAATTCATGTTTAATAATGGTATAAATAAGCCCATTGCCGATTAGCCATCTTTGACGTTAATGATATGCAAGGTCAGAGGTAGCTTCGGGTAAACACTTCGATCAGACTTATGTCAAGACTGTCATACATGCGATAGAAACAACCAAAATGTTTCGCTTGAAACGAGAAAATGTGCATTTTCGATTTAATAATAATAAAGATAGAAAAAATAACACACTTTCAACACTTCATTCAATGGATTACACACTTTCAACACTTCATTCAATGGACAGGGCAAAATAATATTGATTTTTTGTGAATTGAATACCGCAATGAACCCCTTCCCACAAGCGAAGGTAGACTCGGCATTATGGTTTTGTTTTGTTGACGAGTGATAAAACTGTAGATATATCACTGAAATGACACAAAAATGTCTGCGTCAGTGAAAATGCAAACCCTGGGTATCCAAACAACCAACCCATGCAAATATTTTCAAGCATAACACACAAATGTTCCAGCTGAAAGAGGTTGGGGTGGAAGGGGGGGGGGGGCGTGGTCCCTAAAAAGTGAATAAAAATCGTCTGCTAGTAGCAGTGTCGCATGTCCACTAATAATATTTTGTCCATATACAGTACAAGTCAAAATGAGTTGAAAAATAACCACTACCGGTATAAATTATAGATATAATGTTTCCTATACAAATAACACAAGAATCAGACATAAAAATATATGTACATGTATATGTATGCTGTAACCTTTTTTAACATGTTTTGGTTTTATACACAGCATTTAAGAGGGTTAATTGCATTGGAATTCCTCTTGCATTATATTTTCCAACGCATAGAAATTAAAAATGTAATTTATAATTTCCACGAAAGAATATTATTTCAGGAAAACTAATTTTTTTTGGTTGATGTAGCTTTGAAATGCCAAAATCCATACCCATGAGTGGTGGGAATCTACCCTTTTGGTACTGTTAATTCTTTTTTTTCTCAAACATTGGAAACTGGATTGATAAGAATCTCCATAATCTACACACCTCACTGCCTAACCCTTAATTGACAAATTGACTGCAACTTCACACATAATTCATGAATTAGCAGGTAAAATGGTTTTTTTTAAAGTTTTGAACAGGTCACATAATGTGATCTATCATCGGAACAAGATTGTTCCTCCGAGGGTCACATGATTCGATTTGCTTGAGGCGATTTGCTTGAAACTTTAAGATAAAAGGAGTTATTCCCTCTGACATATGAGGAAGCTACTAACTCACCTGGATCAGAATACTGGGAAGCTGCAATAAGAGAATAAATAAATTCTCTCAATGGAAAAGGTACATTCACATTGACCTCTCTTCTGAACGGTCAGAATTTCATTCGGGGGTGGGGGTGGGGGGGGGGGGGGGGGCTGTATACCATTTAGGAAAGTTCAGATGGTACAGAAAATTGTATTGCTAGATATGATGCTGAGGGCTATTTTCTGATAAAAGATGTACATTATCATGAAACTTGTGCTCCAACTGCTAGACTTACCTCAGTTCAGTTTCTTAAGTAAATGGCAGTACAGTTTGATTTAATATTGCATCAGATGGATGTTGTTATACGCCCATTTTGAAAAAAACGATCATATGATGGTATACTGCTGTCCATCCGTCCGTCCATCCATCCACACATCATACAATAACTCGAAAAGGCTTCTAGCAATTTTTGTGATTTTTTAGTGGAAGGTATATGTTGATGGAAGGAAGCTCCCTTTTGACTTGTGTTGCTGTCCAATTTGTCATTCCAGAGTTATGGGACTTTATTCGTCAAAATATAGGCAATTTTCCACATGTCGGACAATAACTTGAAAATGCTTTGAGCAATTTTCATGATTTTTTGGAGGCAAGTATATGTTGATGGAAGGAATCTCCCTTTCTATTTGTGTTGCCATCCGATATGGCATTCCAGAGTTATGGGACTTTTTTCGTCAAAATATAAGCAATTTTTATATGCCCATTTTGAAAAAACGGTCGTATTATGGTATACAGCTGTCTGTCCATCCATCTGTCCGTCCACACATCATACAATAACTCGAAAACGCTTCCATTTTTAGCTCAACTTTGGCAAAGCCAAATCTGAGCTTATGCCATGGCCCGTCGTCTGTCTGTCCATCAACAATTGGATACGGCTTGGGCTAGAGGCCGTATTTATGAACCGATCTTTACAAAACTTCTTGGGTACCTTTGTTATGACCGTGGGACTAGAACGAGTGTTTTTGGGTGCAGTCCGAAATTCAAGATGGCTGCCAGCCACCAATTTGTACCGACGATGCAGAAATCTGTTTTTTGTACAGAACTTCCATATGAAAGCTCTGATTTGAATAATTTTTGGTATGAATGTTTAGTACCATGGGATACATCACATATAATACAGGTTTTTTTCTCGTGCGTAAATTATGCAAATTAGACTAACTTTGATGTTTTTTGGTGTTACTTTCAGCACTGTAGGTGCAAATGCTAATACGGCTCGGGCTAGAGGCCATATTTATGAACCGATCTTTACGAAACTCCTTGGGTACCTTTGTTATCACAGTGGGACGAGAACGAGTGTTTTTGGGTCCGGTCCAAAATTCAAGATGGCCGATGGCAGCCATTTTGTACAAAAGTTGGTGCAATCAGATTTTTGCACAGAACTTCCATATGAAAGCGCTGATTTGAAGAATTTTGTGTGTGAATGTTTAGTACCATGGGATACATCACATATAATACAGGTTTTTTTCTTGTGCAGAAATTATGAAAATTAGATGAACTTTGATTTTTTCAGTGCTACTTACACACAGTAAGTACACATGTCAATACGGCTCGGGCTAGAGTCTGTATTTATGAACCGATCTTCAAGAAACGTTTTGAGTACCTTTGTTATCACCTTGGGATGAGAACGAGTGTTTCTGGGTGCGGTCCAAAATTAAAGATGGCTGCCAGTGGCCATTTTGTACCGAAATTAGGTCTAATCAGTTTTTTGTACACAACTTCTATACGGCTCAGGCTAGAGGCTGTATTTTTGAACCAATCTTTACGAAAATTCTTGGGTACCTTTGTTATCACCGTGGGAAGAGAACGAGTGTTTTTGGGTGTGGTCCTAAATTCAAGATGGCCACCAGCAGCCATTTTGTACCAAAATTAGTGCAATCAGTCTTTTGTACAGAACTTCTGTATGAAAGTTCTGATTTGAATAAATTTTTGTATGAAGGTTTAGTAACATGGAATACATCACATATAGTACAGGTTTTTTTCTCGTGCAGCCATTATGCAAATTAGATGAACTTTGATTTATTCAGTGCTACTTATAGATGAACTTTGATTTATTCAGTGCTACCTATACACTGTAAGTGCACATGTCAATACGGCTCGGGCTAGAGGCTGTATTTATGAACCGATCTTCACAAAACTTCTTGGGTACCTTTGTTATCATCTTGGGACGAGAACGAGTGTTTCTGGGTGCGGTCCAAAATTCAAGATGGCTGCCAGTGGCCATTTTGTACTGAAATTAGGTCCAATCAATTTTTTGTCACAACTTCCACACAGCTCATATTTGTGAACTGATCTTCACGAAACTTCTTGGGTACCATTGTTTTTCACCTTGGGACAGGAATGAGTGTGTTTTGGGGTGCCTTTGTTATCACTGTGCTATGAGAACAAATATTTTGGGGTTCAGTCAGACCCACTCTGGGACTCAAAGATTTCTTTTCTAGTTTAGCATCTGACTGTCACCCACCTTTACAATACTTTACCTATACATTTGTTACAGGCAACGGTCAGTATTTATGTACAGACTGTTACAATACTTTATATGTACCTTTGTTATCAGGTCATTACTTAGATGTTTGTTATTGCTGTGTCACATACTATACATGTACATGTCTTTGTCTTGACAAGTTGAGCTACAGTGTCATTGACACTTTCATTTCTTGAAGTTATGATCTCTATAGACATAAGATATATACATGACATTCATAAGATATATACATGAAATTCAAATAATTTATTTCAAAATTAATGAACACAATATGTTGTTGGTTATGATTATTGTACAAGAATATAAAAAAAAACCTGACAAGTACACATGTATACTCATATTGTGTGCTTCCCTCTTGTAATTAATAACGGGCATATCATGCGCTCATGGCGCAGCTGTTTATTTTTAACTCCTTGCATGCTGCTGGCAGATCTTCCTGCCCATGACAGGATTTCTCTTGCCAATGAAATAAGTATAATCAGGGCACAATTAGTCCAATTTTCTCCCTGTAAATTGAACAGATTTTTTCACCAATGATTTCTTGATTTAAATTTAGATGAATTTTTCATCAACTCTAGTCATGGCTGCTTCACTGCTTCATGAGAAATATGTAAAATACACAGCGAGTTTAGAGTTAAAACTGCTTACATGTACCTCAGTGCTCCAATGGATTGCAAAATTTATATAGAGCAAGCTAAGGGTTTTTAGATACCAGTACCTTCTAGCTGTAATGAGAAACTCATGTTCAGATTGAGCAAGTCTTTGTATGGATTGAAACAATCTGGAAGAAACTGGCCTAGCCTATTACGTAAATATTTGCTAAAGAACGATTTTTGAGTCCAGGTGATTATTGTGTGTACCCAAAATATGTCCAAATTTAGATGCTTCTAATTCTTGTCTGGATTGATGACATGATATTTGCTGTGAGTGATGAATCACTGCAGCATGAAGTTAAACAGGTGTTCAAAACAGTGCATAACTGGTTGAGTGCTAAATTATTTTTCAAAGGAGATTTGAATTGAAATGCGAGTATTTTTTTCAAAGGTGCCATGCAACCCTCAAGTGAAGCCTTAGTTTAGGAAGAGTTTGTTCTTGGAACAATTGTTTTGTCACAATCCCCCTGCGGGAACCCTGGGAAGTGAAGCAGTGCTTGTTTACTGTGGTAAACAAGCTCTTTTTCACTGGTAAAATAGGACCCAGTCACTAATGCTTGGGGTGCGAGTACTCTAAAATAGGCAGCATGGGGCATAAACGATTGACTGACCTTGACATTATCTCCATGTTGTGGTCATGATTAGCCATTGTGCAAAAGTATGTGATCTTAAATACTGGCACTCCAATAAGTTGTAACACAACAATTTTATTTTCAACTGCTAAGAAAACAGTAAGTCTATGCAAAATAGTGTAAAGACACTAAAGTGGCTTTCAGCACTTTTCAATAGAGCCATAATAGTGGCTTCTAGCACTTAACCAGTTAACTGGTTGAGTGCTGGAAGCCACCATCATAGCTCTATTGAAAAGTGCTGGGAGCCACTTTAGTGGCTTTACACTGTATGCATTAACTTGATGTTTCCTCAGCAGTAGAAGAAAAAAATTATAACATTGTTTAGTGCAATTTACAGTAAATTGTAACAAAACATTTGTGAACAAAATCTTACTTATCTAAGGCTGCTCTTGCTGGTAGTACTGTATAATAATAAAAAATAATTTACCACTCAACCAGTTAACATGAAAAACCTGAGGAAACTCTCATGTTTTTCAGGCATACATTTTAATGTAAACAAAAATCAGAAGAGATACTTGTCCAAAATGCTCGACAAGTATGAGATGTCTGAAAGGTTTACCCCTGTGAACAAAAGCTGTATTGTAACAATGAAAATTTGATTGAATCTAATATATATATTTTTTTTACATAAAAAAGATAAGGTCACAACTCTTGAAATTAGGAAAAACACCCCAGTAGGATTAAAAAGTATATTTTATTTCTTCCATAACAATTAGGATTTTAAATGCATTCAAAATTTATTTGATATGCATTTGGCTATCATACAATACTATTTTTGGTGAAATAGCTTCAACAATTGTTGAGATATTCAATAAAATGTTTTAAAAAATACAGAGATTTGGGGAAATGTTGTTTAAATTATCCAAAGATAATAAACAATTACACATAAAAAAAATTAGCTCTGACAGAAACACTCTGCTTAGCCAAACTAGGAGGTATCACCCCCACGATTTATTTATATCCAAAATTATGTATAGGCTAAGTGCTCATCTTCATCTTATAAATACAGAAGCAGTTCATAAGCTGAACAAAGAATGAGAGCACATTCTAACAGCACCAACATAATTTTTTTTTCAAGATCGGAACCTCATATTTTGATTGGGAAATAACAAAGAATTGAATGAAACATTGAGACGTGTACAGTACCTGACCTGTACAGGATTTCTATTGTAAACAAGTCTGACTTTACTGGTACATAGTGTAGCAGGACCCAGTAAACAAAGCTTGTGATGTGAATCTTTTAACATGGGCGGCATAAGTATAAAGAATTTCTAAACTTTACTTAATACCTGTTTTGTGGTCTTAATATAGCCATAGATGTTAAGTGACTTAAAAGGCTTATTTCCCAGTGACAAACTTGTGTAGTGTCCGAACTTTTCTACTAACAGGGGCAGTCTTTAAGGTCAGAATAAAATGCTGGCAACAAAACTTGCCTCAAATAAGCCCAAATGAATACTGGAATAATAGCAACACAGCTGTGGAATTATACTCCATGTGGAGTTTCAGACATGAGATACTCGGTGTTATCCACACCTCGAAGTCAAGGGAATAATTCAGGACATTTTCATCTGGATTGGAACCTTACATATCGATATGGTCTTGCTAGTAATCATGTACTTTGTAAGGTGACTATATTTAATTGCTTCTTGGACTTCCGTTACACATGCATTTGGTTTAATACAGATGGAGATCTGTGACTAATTGTAGATGTTGGTGTCCCAGCATGACCAATTTGAGTCCAGAATGTGTTAACACTTTACCCAAAGTAATGGCCAAAACCGGCCAGCGATATTCACAAAAATCACCATTCAATTTTCATTATGTTTTTTGTATCAAAACCATAGCTTATGACCCTTGTTGGAATGAGCTTATTGAGCTCGTTCCAACGAGGGGTCATAAGCTTTGGTTTTGAATCAAAAAGTAAAAAAAGTGAGTTATTCAAGAATATTATTTGCAAGTGTCAGCTGCTTTTTGTGGTAGGTAATGGGTCAATTAACTCTTAACCCACTGAGTATTTTTTAAAAAATATTTTTATCAAATCTAGTCATGGCTGCATAACAGATTTGATTTTTACTCAAGAAATCATTGGTCATCCCCTTGATTTAATTTACATTTAATTAAATTTAATGGGAGCGCGGTGGCTCAGTAGGTAGAGGTGCAGGCTGCAAGCCGAGAGGTCCTCGGTTCGAATCCCACCTGCGGCAACCGCGTTGTGTCCTTGGGCAAGACACTTCATCTCCATTGCCCATCTGGGGGCACGATGACGCCGTGTACTAAGGCGTACTGCACGTCGATGGTACGCATGTCTTCAACAAATCTAACCCTGCCTGTGCTGCAGTGCGGAGTTACGATGTTGGGGAGCTGGCAGCTGCTCGTTGTTGCTCGGTGGTTCTCTCCGGGTACTCCGGCTTCCTCCACCCGTAAAACTGTCACGATCATGATTAGCCATTGTGCATAAATATGTGACCTTAAACATCAATAAATAATAATAATAATAATAATAATAAATAATTAAATTTAATTAAAAGTGCCCAAGTTTTACTTATTCTATTGGCAAGAGATTTGCTCTCCAGAGCAGGAATATCTGCCAGCATCAGGTAAAGAGTTAAATAAGAAGTTGGGAAGTCCATGCATCATGAATACTGCATGTATTTATCCACAAATTTCCCAAGTTTTTTAAACTATAATCTCTATTGACGAAATATTTCTGGTATTGAACTTTAAACTGAATGGTCCCCAGTACAATCCCCACCAGGGGTAACCGCATTATGTCCTTGGGCAAGGCACTTAATCCCGATTGTTCATGTGGGGCTGCTCGTTGATGGTGCACTTGTCTTCAACCAATGCTAACCCTGCTTGTGTCGAGTTATTACATTGCAGAGTTGGACAGTTGCTCGCCATTACTCAGTGGTTCTCCGGGTACTCCAGCTTCCTCCACCTGTAAAACTGTCCCAACACAAGCTGACTCTGGTTGTCAAAAGTGTCATTAAACCTCAATAAATAAAAAAATAAAGTGAATATTCCAACACCATCAAGGCATGATGATGCAGTTGGAATATTTTCTTCGTTTGGGACTTGAGTCGTGACACACAAGACAAATTGGGTTTACACCCCATCCCCATTTGGTCATTGCCAGTGATGCCATTGCTTGAAGTGTGACCCAAACAATGTTAACACTTTACCCAATGCACACTGTATCAAAATTTTTTATTTTAATTATTTTCTAAAAATTTTCCCAAAAAATTCAACAAAACAATAATTTACCCCTCATTGGAATGAGCTTGAGGAGATCGTTCCATTGAGGGGGTCACATGATATGGTTTTGTTGAAATTTTTTAAATATATTTTCTTCAGCTGCTTAATTGGTAAATTACATGGGCAGATGTAGCTGATTCGTTAGATAAAGAGTCAAAACCACCCACTGAAGGCATAAATAAAAAATAGAGTGGATTTACACTCTGCGCACTGACACCAATCTGCCTGCACAGAAGAATTTTTAATATATTTTTTAACTGTTTGAGTGCTAATTTATCTTTTAAAGGGATTTGAAACATGAGTATTTTTTTTCAAAGATACCATGCTACCAGCAAGAGTTGCCTCAGTTTAGCAAGATTTTGTACATAAATAATTGCTTGGTTACAATTTATTGGAGAGTGCCAATAACACACTCCAATAAATTGCCACCAAACAGTTTTATATAAGAAATTTTTCTTCTAGCATACAGTGTAAAGCCTCTAAAGTGTCTTCTAGCACTTTTCGGTGGAGCCATCATAGTGTCTTCTAGGACCAGGGCTGGAAATGAACAAAATTGACGGGTGCAGTTTTAAGCTCCCGTGAATTCAGAGACGGGAGTAAATTTCACCCGTAAAATGTTAGTATATGAATTTTCGAGGGAATACTTTCACCAAACACCAGACACCTTAACCCATTGAACTTGTGTGGTATCTTCCATGGCAACAATTAGAAGAGTCCATATTCATTATTTGGGTAGAGCAATCAATATTTCCAGCATGCAGGCTCGGGGCTGCACATTAAAATTATTCATTGGTCTACCCCATACATTTACTGAACAGCCATCCTATTTAATGACATTATGACGTATCATGTTCCTGACCAGAAAAAAGGCCGGTCAGGGTCAAGGGGTTAAATGTATAAGGAATTGCTGAATTATGACAGTAACTTGCCACTGGCCGCAGAGAGCTGCTTTCTCAAAACAACACACATTTATATTACAGTATATTAGTGCTCCACAATATTTTTTCAACAAGTGCATTTTTCAGCTCCAGTAAAATAGAAAATACAGGGGCTGACGGGAGCAATTGCACTCACACCTGTCTCATTTCCAGGACTGCTAGGACTCAAACAGTTAAACTGGTTTAGTGCTGGAAGCCCATATTTGGTCTTTATTTGGAAATGCTGGTATTAGAAGGCTTAGTCTATCACTGTACTTCATATTTTCATCATTGGACTTTTAAATAACCCATGCCATCTGGACTGTGTCCCTAGGTAAAACACTTAATCCCCAATCGCCCATGTGGGGTTTCAGTGGTGCTGTGTACAGGCCTGAAAATAAGCAGCCTGACATTTGCAGAATGAGGTCTCCAGAAGGTGAATTTGATAATGCTTTCCCATACAGTGGGCCAATTTATCCTCTGGGTACCTCTTTCTGTTTAGTTTTGAGACCCTGATTCAGATTGAGGTTCACAGAGGGTAAATTTAGTGATGCTATCATGCTGAGCAGGGTAGCATAACTAAATTCACCCTCTGGGTACCTCATTTTGCAGATGACAGTCAGCTTATTTTCTGGCTTGGCTGTGTACTAAAGCATACAACATGGTAATGGTACACCTGCCTTCTAACACTGCATGTGCTCTGTTCGTAGATGGGAGAGTCTGACAGTTCCTTGCCACTGCTTAGTGGTTCTCTCGGTGCTCCGACTTCCTCAACCATAAAACTGACGAATACAATGTGACAATAGATGTTGAAAGTGTCATTAAGCCCCAATAAAACAAACATATTCTTGCAGGGGTAGACTTACTTTTCTGTATGGCTTTGTCTTGTTACAGGTTATTGGACTCTCCAAGGGGGGCGCGGCAGCGTTGCAGTAACCGGTTCCCGACAGATCACTGAAGTTAAATAACGTCGAGCCCGTTTAATCCTTGGATGGGTGACCGTCTGAGCAATAGAGTCAGCCTCCCATGTTGTGTCCTTGGGCAAGGCATTTCACCCCAATTGTCCTCATGGAGGCACGATGACACCATGTACTAAGGCGTAATGCATGTCAATGGTACACCTGTCTTCAACCAATCTAACCCTGCCTGTGCTACAGTGCAGAGTTGCGATGTTGGGGAGCTGGCAGCTGCTCGTCATTGCTCGGTGGTTTTCTCCGGGCACTCCGGATTCCTCCACTGGGCTGCAGTGCGGAGTTACGATGTTGGGGAGCTGGCAGCTGCTCGTTGTTGCTCGGTGGTTCTCTCCGGGTACTCCGGCTTCCTCCACCCGTAAAACTGTCACGGTCATGATTAGCCATTGTGCATAAATATGTGACCTTAAACATCAATAAATAATAATAATAATAATAATAATAAATAATTAAATTTAATTAAAAGTGCCCAAGTTTTACTTATTCTATTGGCAAGAGATTTGCTCTCCAGAGCAGGAATATCTGCCAGCATCAGGTAAAGAGTTAAATAAGAAGTTGGGAAGTCCATGCATCATGAATACTGCATGTATTTATCCACAAATTTCCCAAGTTTTTTAAACTATAATCTCTATTGACGAAATATTTCTGGTATTGAACTTTAAACTGAATGGTCCCCAGTACAATCCCCACCAGGGGTAACCGCATTATGTCCTTGGGCAAGGCACTTAATCCCGATTGTTCATGTGGGGCTGCTCGTTGATGGTGCACTTGTCTTCAACCAATGCTAACCCTGCTTGTGTCGAGTTATTACATTGCAGAGTTGGACAGTTGCTCGCCATTACTCAGTGGTTCTCCGGGTACTCCAGCTTCCTCCACCTGTAAAACTGTCCCAACACAAGCTGACTCTGGTTGTCAAAAGTGTCATTAAACCTCAATAAATAAAAAAATAAAGTGAATATTCCAACACCATCAAGGCATGATGATGCAGTTGGAATATTTTCTTCGTTTGGGACTTGAGTCGTGACACACAAGACAAATTGGGTTTACACCCCATCCCCATTTGGTCATTGCCAGTGATGCCATTGCTTGAAGTGTGACCCAAACAATGTTAACACTTTACCCAATGCACACTGTATCAAAATTTTTTATTTTAATTATTTTCTAAAAATTTTTCCAAAAAATTCAACAAAACAATAATTTACCCCTCATTGGAATGAGCTTGAGGAGATCGTTCCATTGAGGGGGTCACATGATATGGTTTTGTTGAAATTTTTTAAATATATTTTCTTCAGCTGCTTAATTGGTAAATTACATGGGCAGATGTAGCTGATTCGTTAGATAAAGAGTCAAAACCACCCACTGAAGACATAAATAAAAAATAGAGTGGATTTACACTCTGCGCACTGACACCAATCTGCCTGCACAGAAGAATTTTTAATATATTTTTTAACTGTTTGAGTGCTAATTTATCTTTTAAAGGGATTTGAAACATGAGTATTTTTTTTCAAAGATACCATGCTACCAGCAAGAGTTGCCTCAGTTTAGCAAGATTTTGTACATAAATAATTGCTTGGTTACAATTTATTGGAGAGTGCCAATAACACACTCCAATAAATTGCCACCAAACAGTTTTATATAAGAAATTTTTCTTCTAGCATACAGTGTAAAGCCTCTAAAGTGTCTTCTAGCACTTTTCGGTGGAGCCATGATAGTGTCTTCTAGGACCAGGGCTGGAAATGAACAAAATTGACGGGTGCAGTTTTAAGCTCCCGTGAATTCAGAGACGGGAGTAAATTTCACCCGTAAAATGTTAGTATATGAATTTTCGAGGGAATACTTTCACCAAACACCAGACACCTTAACCCATTGAACTTGTGTGGTATCTTCCATGGCAACAATTAGAAGAGTCCATATTCATTATTTGGGTAGAGCAATCAATATTTCCAGCATGCAGGCTCGGGGCTGCACATTAAAATTATTCATTGGTCTACCCCATACATTTACTGAACAGCCATCCTATTTAATGACATTATGACGTATCATGTTCCTGACCAGAAAAAAGGCCGGTCAGGGTCAAGGGGTTAAATGTATAAGGAATTGCTGAATTATGACAGTAACTTGCCACTGGCCGCAGAGAGCTGCTTTCTCAAAACAACACACATTTATATTACAGTATATTAGTGCTCCACAATATTTTTTCAACAAGTGCATTTTTCAGCTCCAGTAAAATAGAAAATACAGGGGCTGACGGGAGCAATTGCACTCACACCTGTCTCATTTCCAGGACTGCTAGGACTCAAACAGTTAAACTGGTTTAGTGCTGGAAGCCCATATTTGGTCTTTATTTGGAAATGCTGGTATTAGAAGGCTTAGTCTATCACTGTACTTCATATTTTCATCATTGGACTTTTAAATAACCCATGCCATCTGGACTGTGTCCCTAGGTAAAACACTTAATCCCCAATCGCCCATGTGGGGTTTCAGTGGTGCTGTGTACAGGCCTGAAAATAAGCAGCCTGACATTTGCAGAATGAGGTCTCCAGAAGGTGAATTTGATAATGCTTTCCCATACAGTGGGCCAATTTATCCTCTGGGTACCTCTTTCTGTTTAGTTTTGAGACCCTGATTCAGATTGAGGTTCACAGAGGGTAAATTTAGTGATGCTATTATGCTGAGCAGGGTAGCATAACTAAATTCACCCTCTGGGTACCTCATTTTGCAGATGACAGTCAGCTTATTTTCTGGCTTGGCTGTGTACTAAAGCATACAACATGGTAATGGTACACCTGCCTTCTAACACTGCATGTGCTCTGTTCGTAGATGGGAGAGTCTGACAGTTCCTTGCCACTGCTTAGTGGTTCTCTCGGTGCTCCGACTTCCTCAACCATAAAACTGACGAATACAATGTGACAATAGATGTTGAAAGTGTCATTAAGCCCCAATAAAACAGACATATTCTTGCAGGGGTAGACTTACTTTTCTGTATGGCTTTGTCTTGTTACAGGTTATTGGACTCTCCAAGGGGGGCGCGGCGGCGTTGCAGTAACCGGTTCCCGACAGATCACTGAAGTTAAATAACGTCGAGCCCGGTTAATCCTTGGATGGGTGACCGTCTGAGCAATAGAGTCAGCCTCCCATGTTGTGTCCTTGGGCAAGGCATTTCACCCCAATTGTCCTCATGGAGGCACGATGACACCATGTACTAAGGCGTAATGCATGTCAATGGTACACCTGTCTTCAACCAATCTAACCCTGCCTGTGCTACAGTGCAGAGTTGCGATGTTGGGGAGCTGGCAGCTGCTCGTCATTGCTCGGTGGTTTTCTCCGGGCACTCCGGATTCCTCCACTGGGCTGCAGTGCGGAGTTACGATGTTGGGGAGCTGGCAGCTGCTCGTTGTTGCTCGGTGGTTCTCTCCGGGTACTCCGGCTTCCTCCACCCGTAAAACTGTCACGGTCATGATTAGCCATTGTGCATAAATATGTGACCTTAAACATCAATAAATAATAATAATAATAATAATAATAAATAATTAAATTTAATTAAAAGTGCCCAAGTTTTACTTATTCTATTGGCAAGAGATTTGCTCTCCAGAGCAGGAATATCTGCCAGCATCAGGTAAAGAGTTAAATAAGAAGTTGGGAAGTCCATGCATCATGAATACTGCATGTATTTATCCACAAATTTCCCAAGTTTTTTAAACTATAATCTCTATTGACGAAATATTTCTGGTATTGAACTTTAAACTGAATGGTCCCCAGTACAATCCCCACCAGGGGTAACCGCATTATGTCCTTGGGCAAGGCACTTAATCCCGATTGTTCATGTGGGGCTGCTCGTTGATGGTGCACTTGTCTTCAACCAATGCTAACCCTGCTTGTGTCGAGTTATTACATTGCAGAGTTGGACAGTTGCTCGCCATTACTCAGTGGTTCTCCGGGTACTCCAGCTTCCTCCACCTGTAAAACTGTCCCAACACAAGCTGACTCTGGTTGTCAAAAGTGTCATTAAACCTCAATAAATAAAAAAATAAAGTGAATATTCCAACACCATCAAGGCATGATGATGCAGTTGGAATATTTTCTTCGTTTGGGACTTGAGTCGTGACACACAAGACAAATTGGGTTTACACCCCATCCCCATTTGGTCATTGCCAGTGATGCCATTGCTTGAAGTGTGACCCAAACAATGTTAACACTTTACCCAATGCACACTGTATCAAAATTTTTTATTTTAATTATTTTCTAAAAATTTTCCCAAAAAATTCAACAAAACAATAATTTACCCCTCATTGGAATGAGCTTGAGGAGATCGTTCCATTGAGGGGGTCACATGATATGGTTTTGTTGAAATTTTTTAAATATATTTTCTTCAGCTGCTTAATTGGTAAATTACATGGGCAGATGTAGCTGATTCGTTAGATAAAGAGTCAAAACCACCCACTGAAGACATAAATAAAAAATAGAGTGGATTTACACTCTGCGCACTGACACCAATCTGCCTGCACAGAAGAATTTTTAATATATTTTTTAACTGTTTGAGTGCTAATTTATCTTTTAAAGGGATTTGAAACATGAGTATTTTTTTTCAAAGATACCATGCTACCAGCAAGAGTTGCCTCAGTTTAGCAAGATTTTGTACATAAATAATTGCTTGGTTACAATTTATTGGAGAGTGCCAATAACACACTCCAATAAATTGCCACCAAACAGTTTTATATAAGAAATTTTTCTTCTAGCATACAGTGTAAAGCCTCTAAAGTGTCTTCTAGCACTTTTCGGTGGAGCCATGATAGTGTCTTCTAGGACCAGGGCTGGAAATGAACAAAATTGACGGGTGCAGTTTTAAGCTCCCGTGAATTCAGAGACGGGAGTAAATTTCACCCGTAAAATGTTAGTATATGAATTTTCGAGGGAATACTTTCACCAAACACCAGACACCTTAACCCATTGAACTTGTGTGGTATCTTCCATGGCAACAATTAGAAGAGTCCATATTCATTATTTGGGTAGAGCAATCAATATTTCCAGCATGCAGGCTCGGGGCTGCACATTAAAATTATTCATTGGTCTACCCCATACATTTACTGAACAGCCATCCTATTTAATGACATTATGACGTATCATGTTCCTGACCAGAAAAAAGGCCGGTCAGGGTCAAGGGGTTAAATGTATAAGGAATTGCTGAATTATGACAGTAACTTGCCACTGGCCGCAGAGAGCTGCTTTCTCAAAACAACACACATTTATATTACAGTATATTAGTGCTCCACAATATTTTTTCAACAAGTGCATTTTTCAGCTCCAGTAAAATAGAAAATACAGGGGCTGACGGGAGCAATTGCACTCACACCTGTCTCATTTCCAGGACTGCTAGGACTCAAACAGTTAAACTGGTTTAGTGCTGGAAGCCCATATTTGGTCTTTATTTGGAAATGCTGGTATTAGAAGGCTTAGTCTATCACTGTACTTCATATTTTCATCATTGGACTTTTAAATAACCCATGCCATCTGGACTGTGTCCCTAGGTAAAACACTTAATCCCCAATCGCCCATGTGGGGTTTCAGTGGTGCTGTGTACAGGCCTGAAAATAAGCAGCCTGACATTTGCAGAATGAGGTCTCCAGAAGGTGAATTTGATAATGCTTTCCCATACAGTGGGCCAATTTATCCTCTGGGTACCTCTTTCTGTTTAGTTTTGAGACCCTGATTCAGATTGAGGTTCACAGAGGGTAAATTTAGTGATGCTATCATGCTGAGCAGGGTAGCATAACTAAATTCACCCTCTGGGTACCTCATTTTGCAGATGACAGTCAGCTTATTTTCTGGCTTGGCTGTGTACTAAAGCATACAACATGGTAATGGTACACCTGCCTTCTAACACTGCATGTGCTCTGTTCGTAGATGGGAGAGTCTGACAGTTCCTTGCCACTGCTTAGTGGTTCTCTCGGTGCTCCGACTTCCTCAACCATAAAACTGACGAATACAATGTGACAATAGATGTTGAAAGTGTCATTAAGCCCCAATAAAACAAACATATTCTTGCAGGGGTAGACTTACTTTTCTGTATGGCTTTGTCTTGTTACAGGTTATTGGACTCTCCAAGGGGGGCGCGGCGGCGTTGCAGTAACCGGTTCCCGACAGATCACTGAAGTTAAATAACGTCGAGCCCGTTTAATCCTTGGATGGGTGACCGTCTGAGCAATAGAGTCAGCCTCCCATGTTGTGTCCTTGGGCAAGGCATTTCACCCCAATTGTCCTCATGGAGGCACGATGACACCATGTACTAAGGCGTAATGCATGTCAATGGTACACCTGTCTTCAACCAATCTAACCCTGCCTGTGCTACAGTGCAGAGTTGCGATGTTGGGGAGCTGGCAGCTGCTCGTCATTGCTCGGTGGTTTTCTCCGGGCACTCCGGATTCCTCCACCCGTAAAACTGCCACCGACACGATATGACCTTGGCTGTTAAAGTGTTGTTAAACTCTAATAAATAAATAAATTGGACTTTCCAAATTGTGACAAATGACCCAATATTAAGAACCAAAATTATTCAGCACTTCATCAATTAAAAGTTTTGTGCTGGCTGTGGTTTCTTGTCATGTCTTGGCCGCCATTACAGGGAGCCAAGACTGGACAAAAAAAAAATCACTGTCGTGGCACTAAACTAACTGGCTTTGATGTGTCAATCTGGGAAAAAATTTGAAGACTTTGATGCTGAACACCAATAAACTTACAAAACATGATAAAATTATTGAAATTGAACTTCATGTTAAAATTATTGAAATTGAAACTAATGTACACCCTCAATTAAAAGATCAGAAAATGACTGAATAAGTGACATGAAAAGGTCATGTGGCTGACTTTTGAAACCTCTTCTTGTAGATGGTGGGAGGTAAAAATCTTCTGACTTTTACAGTTTCTCTCAGAAGTGTGGGACCAACGAGTTTCAAGTTGATCCAGAAAGATCACATGCTAGAGTTGAAGGGAAAATTGATATTTTAATTATTTACATCTAAAGCTAACATATATTTTTGTATTTAATTTGTTTTGATCAAAAGTGTTGTCTGTATATTTGTTGTATTTGTATATTGTTCTTTATTTTTTAATACATGTATAGAAGGGCAAATTAAATTATAGGAAATTTTAAGGGCAAATTAAATTATAGGAAATTTTAACACAAAATAATTTTTTATTGTGTTTGTCCTCATATTTTTATACCCCCAACGGGGGTATATAAGAATCACCTTGTCTGTTCATCCATCCGTCTGTCTGTTCGTCCTTCTATCAGTCCATCCGTCCATCCCAAAATTCAATCATGAATAACTTGTAAAGTACTTGGTTGAGTGACTTGATATTTGGTATGCAAGTGTATCCTATTGCTGTATACCCATAGTGAAATGCAGGTGTTGTTCGAGATTTTATGGCCAGAGTCATTGCCCTTTATGGACTTGCAGAGTACTCAATGGAATGACTTCATGTTTGATGTGCAACTCTATCTTATTGATGTCTACCCACAGTACAAGGTCCGTCTGTCCGTCAATCCATCTGTCCATCCATCCGTCCTGAAATTCAGTCATAAATAACTTGTAAAGTACTTGGTTGAGTGACTTGATATTTGGTATGCAAGTGTATCCTATTGCTGTATACATATAGTGAAATGGATGTGTCGTTGGAGATTTTATTGCCAGTCATTGCCTGTCTGCCCATCTGTCCATCTACTCCATCCATCCTGAAATTCATTCATGAATAACTTGTAAAGTACTTGGTTTAGTGACTTGATATTTGGTATGCAAGTGTATCCTATTGCTGTATACCCATACTGAAATACAGGTGTCGTTCGAGAATTTATTGCCAGAGTCATTGCCCATTATGGACTTAGTATTTGTATATACCCCAAAACTGTAGTCAGGCTTGCATTGTTAAATAAGCGGGGATATTTTTCGTGTCACCTTATGGTGACACTTTATTTTCCTTTCTTTTTCTGAGTATCATAATGAAGCACCTACCTATACAATGTGCTAACATATTTTTAAAAATCGACTTGATAGCAATCTTTATTTTTGGTTGGCCTGCACATTACGGGGGTATTTCGTTAGCTGTGCTTACGAACAGGTCTAGTGTTTTTGTACTTTCAGCCATGGTGATGCTCTCAGTATACGTTGCTTCTGTCAGCTATTTTTAGCTCACCTGACTGAAAGTCTGTGGGAGCTATTGCCATCACTTGGCATCCGTTAACTTTTCAAACTTGTCTTGTTCAAAACCACTGGGCCAAATTCAAACATATATGGCACAGACCATCTCTGGAGTATACCCTTTCTGCTTTGTTCAAATGAAGCCCCAAAAGCCTAAAGATCTTCACAAATCTTCTCACGAACCACCAGAGAGAATGCCTTGATATTTGGTATGGAACTTCCTTTGTGAATGAAGTTTAAAGTTTGTTCCAGGGAAGTTTGTAGGTCAGTATTTGGGCTCTCTGTGGAAGCATTCCCTTTTTGGGCTCTACCAAAATTTTTATTTCATGAACCAATGATTTGAAGCAAATTTGGCATGTCGTTTTAATGGGTCATAAGTACTTGATTCGTGCCTGAAATTTTTTTTTTAGCAGCCCCGTGGGTACAAAAACTGCATGGACCAGAATATTGTTTTTTGGTATGAAGCTTCCTCCTTAGAACCAGTGGAATCAAATGGTGCAAAAAAAAATTGCTCTCGATTTTGTCATGGGGTGCCATGTGAGGATGCCTATATTAACACTGTTGGCAATTTGAAAATGCTGAATCATCATCTTTTTTGAATTTCACCAACTAATCTTCTTTAAAATCACTGGGCCAAATTCATACATATAAGGCACAAACTATCTTTGGAGTATACAAACAACAGCCATATGTTGCTCTTATCTCCATTGTCCCCATTTAACCAATTCCTAAGAAATAAATAAAATGACCCTGTTGGTACATAACCAATTTTTCATAAGGTAGATTGTAGGTTTTTTTCGGCCGTTCATATTATGAGTGGGCCGTATTATGGTATGGCAATGTCCGTCCGTCCATCTGTCTGTCTCTCCGTGGAATTATACGGGAGTTACGCGGTCGTACTAAATACCGAGCTATACTGAGCAGAACCGAGCAGTAGAAAAATAAGGCATATTAGGAAAAATAAAGAGCATAATATGATATATAGAGGCCATTTAAATGTAAAATATCAATTTGGGGCAAGTTGGGGGTAAAATTGGATGATTTATAACATTACAGCATAACGTGCCTGACGAAAACTTCAGCTCGGTATTTAGAAGGTTGAGCACGGAAATCCAATTAACACACAATCGCTGCTCGGTATTTAGTAGATTATTGTGTGGGTTTTTAGAGGTTTTTCGCATATAAATCATAAACTCCCCTCATCCTTTGCCCGGGCTTGGGACCGGCAGACTAAACAGAATCAAGTCAGGCAGATTTAGAGTTTGTTTTTTTTAGCTTAACTTGACATAGTCAAGATAAGGTATTGCCATCACGCGTGCGGAAGTCTGTCAGTCTGTGAGTCTGTTCACATTTTCCTTTAGCACGGGCTACACCCCGCCGTTCTTGTCTGATCATCACAAAATTTCATATGCAGGTTTGGGGTCATGTCTAAATGAGAACGTCCCCTTTTGGTCGCGATCGGGCAACCGGTATGGCTGCCCGAGCCCAAAACCCGAGAACCATTAGCACAGTCTACAAGTTGTATTTATGAAGGGATTTCATTGTAACTTGGTAGGATGCCCCTGTATAATGCCTAGATGAGAACGTCCCCTTTTGGGCATGATCCGTCAACCGTGATGGCTGCCCAAGCCCAAAACCCAAAAACTTTTAGCACAGTCTGCAGGTTATGTTTAATATGGTGGGAGTTCATTGTAACTTGGTAGGATGACTCCTTATTATGTCTAGATGAGAATTTCCCCATTTGAGCATGATCTGCCAACCGTGACGGCTGCCCGAGCCCAAAACCCGAAAACCTTTAGCACAGTCTACAGGTCACATTTATTGAGGCATTTCATTGTAACTTGGTGAGTGGAATTCATATATTGTCTGGATGAGAAGGTCCCCTTTTGGACGTGATTGGGCAACTGTGACGGCTACAGGGGCCCGAAGCCCGAAAACCTTTAGCACAGTGTACAGGTCATATTTATGAAGGGATTTCATGGTAACTTGGTAGGATGACTCCAAATAATGTCTAGATGAGAACGTCCCATTTTGATCGCGATCATTCAGCCTTGATGGGTGCCCGAGCCCAAAAACCTTTAGCAAAAGGTCATATTTATGGAAGGATTTCATTGTAACCTGTTAGGTTGACTCCATATAATGCCTATATGATGACATCCCCTTTTGGTCGTTATTGGCCAACAGTGATGGCTACAAGTGCCAGAAGCCCGAAAATCTTGAGCACCGTCCACAGGTCATATTTATGAAGGGATTTTATTGTAACTTTGTAGGATCACTCCAGATAATGTCCAGATGAGAATGTCCCCTTTTGGTTGCGATCATTCAACCATTATGGCTGCCAGAGTCCGAAGCCCGAATACCTTTAGCACAGTCTACAGGTCATATTTATGAAGGGATTGCATTGGTGCGCGGACATTTCCCCATCGGACATTTCCCCATCCGGACATTTCACCATCGGACAATTCCCCATCCGGACATTTCCCCATCGAGGGCGGACATTTCCCCATCATCATTCCCCCATCGGAAGTGGACATTTCCCCATCGGATATTAACACCTTTCCCCATCGAGGGTAGACATTTCCCCATCAGACTTAACCCATCGGAGGAGGACATTTCCCCATTGGACATTACCCCATGTCCAATGTAGCTGACAGCTTTCACATGTGAATGAGTGACAAGAAAGAGAAAGAATGAAAGGTTTTAGCGCGCCGAAGGCGTGCAGGGACGATGTGGGATTTACAAATCCCTTGCGACCCGGTTAACCTTATTTTACTTCACTTGGATCACACAGGCCTAGCTTTCCTATTGCCTTAAATGGGGTCTGAGGGGGGTATACACGCGGTTAGAATTCCCGGCAGTTTACGTTGGCGTGTATATGACATTTCCCCATCGAGGGCGGACATTTCCCCATCATCATTCCCCCATCGGAAGTGGACATTTCCCCATCGGATATTAACACCTTTCCCCATCGAGGGCAGACATTTCCCCATCAGACTTAACCCATCGGAGGAGGACATTTCCCCATTGGACATTACCCCATGTCCAATGTAGCTGACAGCTTTCACATGTGAATGAGTGACAAGAAAGAGAAAGAATGAAAGGTTTTAGCGCGCCGAAGGCGCGCAGGGACGATGTGGGATTTACAAATCCCTTGCGACCCGGTTAACCTTATTTTACTTCACTTGGATCACACAGGCCTAGCTTTCCTATTGCCTTAAATGGGGTCTGAGGGGGGTATACACGCGGTTAGAATTCCCGGCAGTTTACGTTGGCGTGTTGGATTGTCAATAATCAATTCCTCAACGCCATTAAAACTATTAGAGAGTGGGCTCTATTCGGTTCCAGCTCGGCGATGGTAGATCTACCATGAGTGACAAGTTTTCATTCTTTTATACAACTCGAAAAAACAACATCTCGGCATATGGAATAGGCAATAGCACATTTTAGCACAATCTGAATTTCACAACAATAAAAACACAACATCAATAATAAAAAACAAGAATGTTTGTCTGGTTACAAGTGTGTGTATATATATGTATATAAATATGTTTGGTTATAAATCTCTTACACATGCTTCTTGTTGATTTGTTTGATGAACACTGATAAATTCATTGACATTTACTTCAATGAAGACACGACTGTTTATCAATCAACTTAACAATATTTTTTAACAAAAGCAGCTTGACAGAAAGAACAAATTTTAAAGTTGGAATGAAAACATCCATATTGTTCAATCCACTTGTGTGATACAAAGTGAAGACATGACCGTTTATCAGTCATCTCAACAAAAAGTTAACTGTAAATTGCTACGAAAACAGAACACAAATGTCTTATAAACACTTCTTATAGAGTTGTTTGATAAACACCGATGCATTCATTGACATTTACTTTAATGAAGACACCACTGTTTATCAACCAACTCGATTGAATAACGGAACCACAAAAAATTAAGAAATGGATGGTGAAAAGTCCGTATGGGGAATTGTACGTTTTTTCCATTAAGCAGAATGGGGTAATGTCCGATGGGAAAATGTCCAGTCAAAATGGGATGGGGTAATGTCCGGATGGGGAAATGTCCGATGGGGAAATGTCCGTCGACCATTTCATTATAACTTTGTAGGTTGACTTCATATAATGTCTAGATGAGAATGTTCCCTTTTGGACACGATTGGGCGACTGTGGCGGCTACAGGGGCCCGAAGCCCGAAAACCTATAGAACAGTCTACTGGTCATAATTATGAAGGGATTTCATTGTAGCTTGGTAGGATGACTCCAAATAATGTCTAGATGAGAACGTCCCTTTTGGTCGCGATCATTCAGCCTTGATGGCTGCCCGAGCCCAAGACCCCAAAACCTTTAGCATAGTCTATAGGTCATATTTATGGAAGGATTTCATTGTAACCTGTCAGTTTGATTCCATATAATGCCTAGATGATGACATCCCCTTTTGATCGTGATTGGTCAACTGTGACGGCTTCAGGGGCCCGAAGCCGAAAAACCTTGAGCACAGTCTACAGGTCATAGTTATGAAGGAATTTCATTGTAACTTCGTAGGATCACTCCAGATGATTCCCAGATGAGAATGTCCCCTTTTGGTTGCGATCATTCAACCATGATGGATGCCCGAGCCCAAAGCCCAAAAACCTTTAGCACATGTCATATTTATGAAGGGATTTCATTGTAACATGGTAGGTTGACTTCATATAATGTCTAGATGAGAACGTCCTCTTTGGACCCAATTGGGAAACTGGCGGCTACATGGGCCTGAAGCCCGAAAACCTTTAGCACAGTCTACAGGCCATATTTATGAAGGGATTTCAATGTAACTTGACGGGATGACTCGTTTTGGAATAATTTCACTGTAACCTGGTAACTTTCGTTAATATACGTTAACTGTGAGGGCCACATACATTAACTGTGAGGTCATATTAACCCACCCCTCAGCTCTTTAGTACAGTGTACACCTCATATTATTTTTATCAAAAACATAGCATACAGGGACCAAAAATGAACATATTCCCAATTATCACAATTCTTGTCTTATTTCATAACCCTTTCATAAACATTGAACATTATCCTTTTCATCAAATACAACACACAAGTTAAGCTACAGTGTCACTGACACTTTCATTTCATTCATTTTTAGCTCAACTTTGACGTTAGTCAAATTTGAGGTTATGCCGTCAACAATTCAATACGGCTCTAGCTAGAGGTCGTATTTATGAGCCGATCTTTACGAAACTTCTTCAGTACCTTTGTTATCACTGTGGGACGAGAACGAGTGTTTTTGGGTGCGGTCCAACCTTCAAGATGACCACCAGCGGGTAATACTTTTTGCCGGTAAAAAGGACGGTATCCGGTAAAAAGGACGGTAAGTGTATAAAACTACGTTTTAAAGTACTAAATGTATCTCTGAATGTGTGAAAAGTGATTTTTTAAGGAAGCTTACGCAATAATAAGTATATAGAAGGAAGATTAAGTATTGTTTGTTTTATTGTAGCCTATTTTCAAGACAAAATAGATCATTTTTCCATCGACACTGATCGACACGCCATTTTTGTGCAAGGAAAACAACGATTTCGCTGAGGTGCACGACGGGGTGAATATTATCATACCTGCTCGATGGAGGTGCAGTTAATTTTAGATGTTTCTGTTCACCACGAGGGGATTTGACAGAAAGTGTTTTTGGAGAGAAACCATTTATAATTTGAAAATAGTCTACAATAAAACAAACAATACTTAATCATTCGTTATATATTGCGTACCCTTCATTAAATTGTCACTTCACACTTTCAGAGGTACATTTAGTAAAACAGTTTTTATACACTCACCGTCCTTTTTACCGGCAAAAGGTTGTGTTCAAGCTTTTTTTTTTTAAACGGGCGTTCATATTTTATTTTCAGTTAGCGTTTTGCCAAACACATGACAGAAAGTGTTTTTGGAGAGAAACCATTTATAATTTGAAAATAGTCTACAATAAAACAAACAATACTTAATCATTCGTTACATATTGCGTACGCTTCATTAAATTGTCACTTCACACTTTCAGAGGTACATTTAGTAAAACAGTTTTTATACACTCACCGTCCTTTTTACCGGCAAAAGGTTGTGTTCAAGCTTTTTTTTTAAACGGGAGTTCATATTTTATTTTCAGTTAGCGTTTTGCCAAACACATGCCGAGATGATAATAAATATTAAAACCATACATACATCAGTGGATACTAGTTCTAGATTTCTGTAAGTCCCACGTCAGTGATACCCACATGAGCCTGTTAAGACTAGGACCCTTTGTGCTCACTCGACCAATCCCCATGATATTTGGAACCAGGGCTAGACCTCCCCATAGACAAATTATCGTAAACAATTCATTAGTTATTAATTCCAATCGCCCGCAATAGATTTGGAATGCTTCCAATTACTTGATGCCCAATCTTGGAGTGCGAGTTCAAGATAGCCTAAAGCGCCAGTGTGTGTCAGAGAAAAGCAGTAGGGATTGTGTTCAGATGCCAGTTTCAATGTAATCGTGTGTGCTTACTGGGTAGGGAATATAGAGAAGGGAATTAACATGTACAGGGATTGGACACTAGCCTAGTCTTCAATTTTGGTCGTCATGCTGGCTTACCAAGCAACTTATAAAAAACAACAAAGATCTTTGTGAACATAATTTATTGAGCAGAGTTTATCATCGTGTCGAGTAATATCAAAATAACAAACAAAAAAAACCATGATTTTGTACAAGACGGCCAAAACTGGCCAGCGCTATATACGAAAATCGCCATTCAATTATTTATATATTTTAATTTTCTGCTTCCAAAACATAGCTTATGACCCCTCATTGGAACGAGTACACCTACACCAACCCAAGGGCCACTTTCCTCCATAATGCCCGCAGTATCACTTTTCGAGCAAAATCTTTTAGCCCCCCTCCAAAAAATTGGGTCCGTACACCTATGAAAATATTGTTTATTTATTGGTGTTTAACATCGTTGTCAGCATCTGGGCTATATCATGACACAGCATTATAAGTTATTCTGTTTGTTGACAGAAGACTTGGTCTCACGTTCCCTGCATGAAATTTATATTCTACCGAGGCGTCTGCCGAGGTTGAATATATGTTTCATGCAGGGAACGTGAGACCATGTTCCCTGTCAACAATACTAGATAATAAAAAAAATCCACTTCATATTTTCGAAATGGTGGGAGGGGGACAAGATCGATATAACGCTTGAACTATGGAATAGGGCGTGTTCCCTCCCACGATTATGATCCCTTCCCAGGATTTTTTTTTCTTCAAATTCTGAATCTCTGAGCTCGATTCTAGTGCCTCCTGGGGAAACGTGGCCGGGGGTTGAAAACAGTTAATTATGGTTTGCATTTGCATGGGGGCCCTCAGCCCCCCCCCCCCCGGCCTACCACTGGGGGCTCACACATATAGGGATTGGTGGAGTGAGAACAAGGCACTCCAGTCTTAACAGGCGCCTGTGAGTATCATTGGGGTAGGACATACAGGAATCTAGAACTAGTATCCACTGATAAATGTGTGGTTGGTTTTAATATTTATTATCACCTCGGCATGTGTTTGGCGAAACGCTAACTGTAAATAAGTCATGAACCCCCGTTTACAAAATAGGTTGAACGCAACTTTTGTCGGTAAAAAGGACGGTAAGTGTATAAAACTATGTTTTAAAGACTAAATGTACAGCTGAATGTGTGAAAAGTGACAATTTAATGAAGGAGACGCAATAATAAATATATATAACGAACATTAAGTATTGTTTGTTTTATTGTAGACTGTTTTCAAATTATAAATGGTTTCTCTCCCAACACCTTTCTGTTAAATTCCCTCGTGGTGATCAGAAACATCTAAATGTTACGCACACGAATTAGTTACACTTAATTACACCCCCCATCAAGCAAGTATGATAATATTCACCCCGTCGTGCACCTCAGCGAAATCGTTGTTTTCCTTCAACAAAATGGCGTGTTGATCAGTGCCGATGGAAAAATGATCTATTTTGTCTTGAAAATAGTCTACAATAAAACAAACAGTACTTAATCTTCCTTCTATATACTTATCATTGCGTGAGCTTCCTTAAAAAATCACTTTGCACACATTCAGAGGTACATTTAGTACTTTAAAACGTAGTTTTTATTCATTTACCGTCCTTTTTACCGGATACCGTCGTTTTTACCGGAAAAAAGTATTACCCCCACCAGCAGCCATTTTGTACTTTAGTTAGTGCAATCAATTTTTGGTAGAGAACTTCTATATGATGGTTCTGATTTGAATAAATTTTTGAATGAATGTTTAGTGACATGGAATACATTACATATAATACGGATTTTTTTTTTCTCGTGCAGAAATTATGCAAATAAGATGAACTTTGATTTATTCAGTGCTACTTATACACAGTAAGTGCACATGCCAATACTGCTCGGGCTAGAGACTGTATTTAACACCACTGCAAATTTGCTTGTATTTTTATAAATCCTAGAATTTTCTTCACTTCTGGTTTTGTGAAAGGATAGCCCATGGGTGTTTGGGGACACTTTGGTTAAGGGGACAGATGGGTTGACTTGCCCGAACGTTGGATAGTGAAATCCCGACACGTGAATGCCGTAGGCGCAAAAGCTTCGATGGGAGAATCTGGGGGATCTGCCCCAGATTTTTTTTTAAAATTGATGTGTTTAGATGCGTTTTCCTGGGTAGGATAGGATGTCGTGTGTAAAAAAAAAATGTGGTACGCCTATCTGGTTGTCCTAGAATTCCAAATACCCTCCCTCCACCGTTCCAAAAAAAAAAAAAAAATGATGGTCAGTCAGTCAGGCATTTCCCCCGCCTAGTAGAGAAAGTTTTTTACGGCTGTATGCCTGCGGGGAACGAAGTGGTACTGTGTGCCCCTTGCGACCCCCGTTAGCAATATTTCACTGTTTTGGTTTTTGTCAGCTAGGCTTGTGGGACAGATATCTGTAGCACTGCTCTAGGCTACCACAGAGAGATCTTTAGCGTGCACAGGCTGTGTCTCTCCCTGCACAGAAGCCAGCCATTTTACGTCCCCACCCGATAGCACGGTGCGCAGTGACAGCATCAGGCCACTCAAAACCGACAATTCCATTAGGAAAAACGTATAATTTATTTGAGGTCAGATTCGGTATTTGAAGTCAGATTCGGTATATAGGGAGACCCTTCTTGGCGAAAGCTGCTGTTTTCCTCACCTGCCCACAATAATGGGGACAGACTCGGTCCAGTGCAATCCGAGAAGGCGGGATGCCTGTACATCCCTGATGTAGGATTTCATAGGATGGTATCGATGGATGTTTGATATGTGAGCAAGCGGCGTAAAAAAATTGATTCCCGTTTTACAGCTTCTTCCAACTTACCATCACCTAAGGCAGCCACCAATCGCACGCAAGCCAAGTCCCAGTCAAACTTACCTTCATGAACCAGACAAAAACTGCAAACAAATCTAGACAGGACTTCGTGGAGAAGCCAAACTGTTGCATTCTCATACTTTCACATTGTGGATGAAACCCCCGACTGCATAAGTCACACCCTATACTTTTGATATCATGACACTCGTCTCCACACACACCGCAAAGATACTTTGGAGAAGACATTGTAATAATCAGATCGATGATCAGACTGAAAAGTTGAATGAATGAAAGATTTTAGCGCGCCGATGTGGGATTTACAAATCCCTTGCGACTGAAAAGTTTGGAAATCAAACCATGTTATATACTTTTGAGTGCCCACATGAGCTTGTTATTGCCAGAACAACCAAGTTCCACATCAAACAGGCTCATATCCTTTGTTCATTAGTCCAGAGTTACTGTTATAAAAACAATCAAGCTGTACTTAAAAAAAACACATGTTATAATCAAACGTGCATCACTTATTACAAAAACAACTCCGTTAAAGAGCAGAAAAATTGGCTGACAACAATGCAAAACGAATACAGAAAGATAGGCAAAAAAACCCCCAGATTTAATTAAACCAGCCATGTCATGCAAGCGACTGGTAAAAATAACATTTTATATTTATATTGTCTGCAGCGCAGACACTAAAAACCGAGCTGCGATAGCGTTTTAACTGGATTTCTGTGTTCAACCTCCTTAATACCGAGCTGAAGTTCTCGACGGGCGCGTTATGCTCTAACATTTATAAATCATCTAATTTTATCCCAACTTGCCCCAAATCGATATTTTACATTTAAATAACCTCTATATACCATATTACGCCCTTTATTTTGCCTAATATGCCTTATTATACCCCCGCTTCGAAGAAGTGGGGGCTATATAGGAATCGCCCTGTACGTCCGTACGTCCGTCCGTACGTCCGTCCGTACGTCTTTCCGGACATGAAATTCTTGTGTGCGCATCTCCTCCTACATTTATCAATCAATTTGGACAAAACTTTTCAGACATCATCACTACTAAGTGAACATGCGCATATTCCAAGATTTTTGATCTGTGACAATTTTAACCAGGTTATCTCCCTTTGACTTAGATTTATTATGTCTTTCCGTTCGAACAAATTCTTGTGTGCGCAACTCCTCCTACATTAATGAACCGATTTTGATGAAACCTTTCAAACATCATCTCTACTAAGTGAACATGTGCATATTCCAAACTTTTTGATCTGCGACAATTTTAACCAGGTTATCTCTCTTGAACTTTGATTTAATATGGGTTTCTGCATGAAATTCTTGTGTGCGCAACTCCTCCTACATTTATCAATCAATTTGGACGAAAGTTTACAGACATCATCACTACTAAGTGAACATGCGCATATTCCAAAATTTTTGAGCTGTGGCAATTTTAACTAGGTTATCTCCCTTTAACTTAGATTTATTATGGGTTTCTACATGAAATTCTTGTGCGTGCAACTCCTCCTACATTTATCAATCAATTTGGACAAAACTTTTCAGACATCATCACTACTAAGTGAACATGTGCATATTCCAAGATTTTTGATTTGCGACAATTTTAACCAGGTTATCTCCCTTTGACTTAGATTTATTATGTCTTTCCGTTCGATCAAATTCTTGTGTGCACAACTCCTCCTACATTAATGAACCGATTTTGATGAAACCTTTCAAACATCATCTCTACTAAGTGAACATGTGCATATTCCAAACTTTTTGATCTGCGACAATTTTAACCAGGTTATCTCTCTTGAACTTTGATTTAATATGGGTTTCTGCATGAAATTCTTGTGTGCGCAACTCCTCCTACATTTATCAATCAATTTGGACGAAAGTTTACAGACATCATCACTACTAAGTGAACATGCGCATATTCCAAAATTTTTGAGCTGTGGCTATTTTAACTAGGTTATCTCCCTTTAACTTAGATTTATTATGGGTTTCTACATGAAATTCTTGTGCGTGCAACTCCTCCTACATTTATCAATCAATTTTGACGAAACCTTTCAAACATTATCACAACTAAGTGAACATACGCATATTCCCAAATTTTTGATCTGCGACAATTTTAACCAGGTTATCTCCCTTTAACTTGGATTTATTATGGGTTTTCAAATGGCATTCTTGTGTGTGCAACTCCTCCTACATTAATGAACCGATTTTGAATACATTGCACATTGTAAATGTGTTTTTCCAAATGTAAACCATATATGTGTGGGCTCTTTAAGTATTCAGTGCTGTTCTGTGGAAGGCCACATGCAAATACAAATTTCAACAACAAAAAATGATCTTTATGTATACATTTCCTTATGGCCTTCGCCTACATGATCAGAAGTGCATTCCTCTAAAAACCCAAAGCGGGGGTATTAATCACCTTCAGTGATAGTTCTAGTTTTTCTACTGCTCGGTATTTAGTATGACCCGAGTTACGAGGTTTTTTAGCTCACCTGACTGAAAGTCAGGGTGAGCTTTTCTTATCACTCTTCGTCCGTCGGTCGTCCGTCCATCCGTCGTCTGTCGTCCTGCGTGAAGGTGGTGTTTGAGCCTCTTTCTCCTAAACCATTGGCCACATTTTAATTAAATTCCATGTAAGTAGTGGTTATATAGGGACATTTTGATTTTTATGCAAATTAGGTTTCGGCTCATATTGAGCAGAGGTTGGGGAAAAAATGGCCGATTATTTTGAAAATCTTCTTCTAATGAACCACCAGTAGCAGAGACTTGATATGTGGTATACGGAGTCCTTTTGAGGTTTAGAATCAAGTTTCAAGGGAACTTTGTCAGACATTTTTTGGCTTCGTTATGGGAGGGGCAAGAATTTTTGCCACTCCCAAAATTTCTATTTTCCAAACCGAGAGGCAGATTTGAACCAAATTTGATATGAGGGCTTATTGGGTCATAAGTACTTAATTTATGCCGAAATTTTGTTCCCGTCGCCCAATGGGAACCGCATGAGCTAAAAATAGAAAAAAATTAAAACGCCCATATCTCCAAAACTACACGGCACTGAGAATTCTTATTTGGTGTGAAGCTTCCTTAGGACCAACAGAATGGAATGGTAAAAAAATTGCTATCGGTTTTATCATGGGGTACTTTTTGGGGACTTTGAAAAAGTGCCGAGTCGGTATGTTTTAACACTGTGGATAATGGGAAAAACATGTAAGACTGCTTCTCCCAAACCACTGCTCCAAAAGCTTTCAAATTTCACTTATAACATCTTTGGAAGATTGTTTCACATGTTTATTGAAATCAATTCCCTGGGTCCATATTTGGGCTCTCTATGGGAGCCCAAATGTTTAAATTAGTGCAGTATGAGGAATATTCTTTAAAAATCTTCTTCTTCAGATCTACCAATAAGAATCTTTTGATATTTGGTATGCAGCATCCTTGGGGGGGGGGGGGGGGGGATTCAAGTTTGTTCAAGCCAAGTCCCTGGGTTCATATTTAGGCTGAAAATTGGGGGCCCCGTTTCGGACTTAGAAATTTTGGACCAAAATCCGGAATTTTTGTTGTGTTTTTTATGCGTTTCGGTCAATTTTAAAACAAAACCAAAATTTTTTTACATTGAAAATTTGGGGTCCGGTTGGGAAATCTGGAAATTAGTTTTTTGTTTTTTTTATGCTTTTTAAGAAAAAAAAAAATTATCCTGAAAATATTTTGTTTGGGAAAAAAATCTGTTTTTTATGCGTTTATCTCAATTTTGGGACGTAAAAGTGCAGGAACTGAAAATAGAAGGAAAATCCTGTGTGTTGTGTGGGCACAATCGCTTCATCCAGTTGGTATATGCTTTTCTAAGGAGGGGCGAATGCAGCTTATTCAAGTCAAGTCCCTGGTTTGATATTTAGACTACCATGTCAGGTGAGCGCCCTCAGGCCCCTTGGGGCCTCTTGTTTTGTGTCCGGAGATTTTTGAAGGAATTATTGACCTTTTGTTCAACTAAACATTTCTTCACAAACGCAATTTCTTCATATGCGGCCGTATATTGATCCACCGCCTGGCGGTGCACTTGTTTTATTAATACTTTTATTATTCAAAAATACATATGCATCATCTATAAAAACAAAATATCACAATGCCAATGCACAGTGAAACAAGAAAAAGGATATAACAAAATAGATAAGAGCAGATTGAGAACCAAAGAGATAACCCACAAATACCTACATGACAATAAGGCTCACTCGGAAGGAGATAATTATGTATGTATTGGTGTTGAAGATCACATATTCCTTCACAAAGGCTAATCACGACCACAAAGGGAGATAAGACCAAGTTTAGACTCGTTTACTATACCTATGTTGTCCATTACGAAGGCCTTCCACCGCACACATTGTTTGCTGGGTCCTATTTTACAGTAACACAGCTTGATTACCATTGTAAACGAGCACTTCTTCGCGTCTCGGGGTTCGCACAGGGAACTAGGAAGGAAATGAAACTCAAGTGTATGCAGGAAAGGGAAAAGAAAACAGGAATAGGATGGGTTAAAAGGACAGAACTAATTGATCGTGAAGAATCCTACACAAATCAGGGGTTTGAAGCAAATATGACTGAAAGAAAGCTCAAGGGAGGGGTGTAAAATCGATCCGAAGGCGATATCGTAAACTGCCATGGAAATACGTTAGTAACACAGGGGCGGTAAAAGCGGTGTCTGGTTGAAATCGTTACGCTTACACCATATTGCATACTGCTTCAGAAACAAGGCATAGAGAGGAATCAGCAGAAAAATGGGTCACACACAAGGGAGAACGAGAAACTAAACAGCCTCGTTTGTCAAAACGACAGACTTTATGAGACCTGTGATCTAGCGGAAAATCAGATCCCAAAAAGGCAGAACCAAAGGACAGCTACAAAATAAGTGACGATAAGTCTCAATAGTAGTAGAAACACGACATAACTGACACTTAACAAGGCTGGAAAGACACAATTTGACAAGACGCGAACCCACAGGAAGAATCCCCGGCGAGGGTTTCCAAAAATGGACGACAAAAAGGGTCAATAAAGGAATGTTGAAGATTACGCCACACGGTAGCGTAATCGACAGAGCGATTTTTCACCATTACCCGAAGGGGGGGGGGGGGGGGGGGGGGTTGTGGTGAGAATATAAACGGAGACCATAAATAAATAATATTGCCGAGTAGACAAATTAGTGAAAATATCAAGGGTGCTGACAGATTTGTAATTCTTAAAAGCCAGCCAACAATCCGAATAAAAACTAGGAATCCAAACGTGTGTGGTATTAAATTAGATGCCAAAGCAAAATCTAAAATGCGAAAGGAGAAACCCATCCAGTATTTGGCAAATTGTTTCCAAGTTAGCAACGCATTCGGGATTAAGAAGAGCTCGAAGATGAGAGAGCCTAAGAACCAGAATTTTGGCAAGTATGTTAATAATACCAGTTCCACCTTCGACTTTGGGCAGATACATGGCAGAACGGTCAAGGGGTCCACACTTACTATTCCAAAAAAAATGAAAAATTGCACACTGCAACAACTTGAGGTAATGTACACCCATTGGAATAACGAAGCATACGCACCACAACTTGCTAGCAACTTAACAATTAGTCACAGTCACCCTGCCAAAAAGGGAAAGGTCACGCCGTTTAACGAAACCATGAGACTGCTTAATTTTGGTATATAGTAAATGAAAATGATCATCCATCGTGAGTGACAATCCAGAGCGAATACCAGGCCTGGCATTTTCAGGAGAGCGATTTATTCGCTCGCCTACTGCCCGCTTTAAAAAAATAAGGAGGGCGAAAACTAGCCCTCCTGGCCTCAGAAAATAATGATTACCATAACAACTTGTTCATAAAACCCATATCTTTTCAGATCTCTGCTTTGTTTGTGGTCTCTGTAAGACGGCCACACTGCCCCTCCCACACCGCCTTGTCTCACAGAGACTACCTTGTTAGCAGCACCAAATAAAATGTACAAAGCCCAGTCGGCAGATTTCATTAATAGTAAAACTTCATTTTGCCACTTTTAGCTTTTGTGAACTTGAGGAGAGCTAACTGCTCCCCAAGACCATGTGAGGGAAGCGATTTTTAACCCTCTTGCATTTTTAAGAATGCCAGGCCTGGAATACCAAGAATTTGTAAGTTGTCGGCCCACGATATACTGAAGCGATGATCAGAGCTGGAGCACCATTTCCAAAAAAAAACCATGTCTTTAGTTTTAGTAAAATTAAACTTAGAACCAGAAACACGACCAAAATAATGACACCAATAAAGGGATCGTTGCGTTTTGAAGTCAAAATACCTGTTCTTTCATCGGCATATAGTGAAATCTTAGCCTCCTCCGTGGTACCGGGGTAGTCATGCCCTTAATCTTTCCGTATCCGAGTAGCAAAGGGTTCCAGGCATAGGACATAAGGGAGATAAACTGCAACCTTGACGTACCTAACTCGCCACAGAAAAGGGCTCTAAAGGCGAATTATTCACAAGAACACTGGACGATATATCACGATACAGCAATTGTATCCATTGGAGAATACGATCTCCAAGCCCGAATGTCTTTAAAAGTTGGAACAAATATTGATGACTAATCCGGTCAAAACCCTTGGCCTGATCTAAACAAATGAAGGAACAGGCGAAGTTCTTGCGTTCAGCATAGTCAAAAATATTCCTCACCCCTTTGATATTTGTGTGCGTGTTATTACATACGAAATCTTTTTTTCAATTAAAGAACGACCCGGAACACCACTTGTTTGATCCGGGTGAACAAGGGAACCCATCACGCCATTTAGCCAATTAGTAAGACCCTTACTAAGAATCTTATAATCACGATTAAGGAGACTGATGGGTCGATAATTTGAAACTAGTTCGGGATGCGTAGCATCTTTCAACAACAAAATAATAAAAGACAAACGTTGCGTAGAGGTCAAACGATGAACCTCTCGAGTAAGATGTGCAGAGCCCCAAGAGTCATTGTGCATAAAACGGCTGTAGCCTAGAGGTCTTATAAAATTCAGCAGGTAATCCATCCGATCCTGGTGCCTTTTTCGTGAAAAATCGACGATAGCCTTTTCCATCTCTCCTACCGTAATGTCATCACCCAAGGCTTTGGCGTCGACGGAAGACAATTGCGGGAGATCAGATAAGAATTCATCTACGACCAAAGGGTCAATAGGCTCTTCCGAAAATAAACCCGAAAAAAGGAAACAAAAGCATGGGAAATTTCAACAGGAGATTCAGTAAGAGAATCATCCATCTTAATTTTCTTTATTAATTTAAACTTGCCCCTGTGTACTTCCAATTGAGAGAATACCTGGATGGTTTTTCCTGATTATCAATACATGGACCACTCTTGTTTATTCTGTACACTTCTTCTCTAGGTCGCCTTCTTAAAAAACATAGCATACCATATCATCTGTACGCAGACGACACCCAACTGTACATCCGACATTCAACCCATCTGTTCCAAGTGACTCATTCACCGCAGCCAATAACATGGAAACTTGCATAAATCTCGTGCGGGAATGGGTGATAGACTTTAAACTGAAAATGAATGACTCTAAAACGGAATTCTTGGTGATATCCGAGGTTCGCACGCCTTCTCCGTCTGTTACATCAATTGTCACGGGTTGGAAACAACATCACTATGAAAGGTAAATCGCCCAGGAATATTGGACTGATTATGGACTCAAATTTAAAACTAGACACCCATATCAATAAAATATGTCAAAAATGCTACTGGCAGCTTCATAATGTTGGAAGACTGCGACCTTATCTTAACCAGTCAGCACTTGAAAAACTTGTGCACTCCTTATCACCTCACAACTAGACTATTGTAATTCAGTGTTAGTAGGGCTGTCCCAGTGCCTGATTCAGAAGCTTCAAAAAGTTCAGAATACTGCTGCTAGGATAATTACTGGTTCCAAACGCTCTGAACACATAAAACCTGTTTTAAGACAACTACATTAGCTTTCAGTTAAACAGAGAATTGATTTCAAAATATTGATCTTAGTATTCAAATGTATCCACAAACTGGCTCCAGTTTACCTGCAAGAGCTCCTCACTGTATATACACCATCACGCAGTCTCAGATCTAAAAACTAAATTCAACTAGTTGTACCTTTTAGCAGATCTAATCTGGCTAATGATCGTGTGTTCTCCATCGTGGATCCCAGATTGTGGAATTCCCTGCCAATTAGTATCAGAATTTCAGAAACTCTCGATGTCTTCAAAAGAAATCTTAAAACTTTCCTATTTACTGAAGAATTCTCCTGAACCTCTCTATTAGGCAATCGAAACAGATGTGACTCTTTATTTCAGAAAAGTGTATTTATTTCTGTCAGGCGTTTTAGAGCACTATTTGTGGTTTTACGCTCTAGTAAATCAATTATTATTATTATTATGATTATATAACGAATAATGGAACCACGAAGGAAAGTAATTCCTGAATAAGACTTCTAACCGTCACAATTTATCTTCAGAACATGAACCGGGATTAGATTGTTCAACCAAAAGTAAATCACGATGAAAGGATTCCAGTTCACGTAACGGTAACGAGAAGAATGAGCTTTAATTTTACAATAATTTTGAATAAAAGTTTAAATTTTTAAATTAGATTTCTCCCACCAAGCCGAAACACCAGTGACTGTAGACTCCGTTAAGGACCCACAAAAAACAAACAAACATGTTTTACAAACTTCGGCAAAAATAGAGGAATTACATTTCCAACAACCAGGCCCTAAAGAGTAAAAAGGGAGGTAATTTATCACCATCGCAGGAAAAAAATATAGCATCATGATCAGCTAAACTAACAGACTGACCGAACGAACGGCAGGCCGATAATAGTTTACGCGAAACATAAAAACGGTCTAGACGCCTTGCTACACCCAACCTTATCCAGGTAACGTTCACACTAGTTAGATAGGTGAATGTGACGATAAAGATCACAAAGGGGAAATTCACCTAAAATACGTCGCTTGCAGGAGCATAGGGGACAAGATCGAGTATCACCACCTACCTTGTCTGAGGAAAATATCTTCAATAAAGTTAAAGTCACCACCAAGAATAATAGGCGGGGGTAAAAAGGGCAACAAGCTATTAAAGAACGGTTTACGATGCTTATATAGGTTAGCACCAGAAACGTTAACAATACGATAAGTATAGTCAACAACAGAGATGCCCAACACGATATAACGGCCGAAAGGGTCTAAGTGGAACTGCTTAACAGTGAAGGGCCGTGCTCGAGAAATCAATACCAATATAAGTTATTTCTGCCAGCATGGATGGAATGGAGATTTAATACCTGTCGGTTTTTAAACACCGAGCCGCAAGCGAGGTGTTTAAGGGGACGTCCAACGTAACTTTGGTCAAATTTCATGTAATTTTCTTTCAAGTCTAAAAAAGGCCCAAAATGAATAACGCCAATACATTATATACCAAAATGCTTGGAATGAAACACAGAACATGTGGAAACTGAAATTTGCCATGGAACTGCTGCCATGTGTAAATAGCACCACCTGAAAGTCTGCTATGGCATAAGTAAGAGAACAAAATTTTTACAATAAAATACCTCGAAATAAAATAACAGCTGTATTCTATAAACATTGAAGTACATACTCGAATAAATCTTTTCCTAATTCATGAAAATAATAAAGATTGAGACTAAATGTTATAAGTGGAGTGCTGACTGACTGAAGGCAGACATTTTCTTTCGTTTATGTTTTGATTTGGGGAGTTCAACAAAGGTCAACTTGAAGGAGTCCACCAGAAGAAGTATGGAAGGACAAAAGAGTGTCTCCCAACATAAAGATGTATGTCTCACTGTGGTGGTTTGGAAAGAAACTATGATGATATCCTATGTAGAATGCACTGCAAAGTCATACATTGTAGTTGAATAAATATATTTACAAACCCCTTGCACTGTAACCCCTTTTATCCCATGCATCAATTTGATACTGATTAAATTGTTAAATTTGTCTGGTTTATCAATAAGTATAATAGCTTTGTTTACGCTTGGACACCAATACACTCATGATATCTGTTGGATAAGAAATAAGGGTAACTGTAACCTGTCTCTACAATAAACCATCTAATGTACTTAAAAGTACATTGTTATTCAAAACACATCAAATCAACCTTACATAACCATTATTGCATGTCCTTCCCCTAAGGAGGCTTATTGGTATATTGAGATCAGAAGGGCACATCCAGAGGGTCTCACATATTTTTTTCAAGATTCAAGAACGCAGTACACAAAGCAATCCCCAAAAGGTGACAAGTGAGCTCCATTTGACACAACAAATTACCCGGGTGGGGGGGGGGGGGGGGGGGCTCTCTTCCTTGTATGACTCTACCTCTGGCACTCATGGCATATGCATTTTTTCTCAAAGTTTAACTCTTTTTTTATTTTTGAAGATCCTGGCCACACATATTCCAAACACTATCAGACAGGTAACCCTCCAAATAAGTGCATCTACAAAAATCATGGTACATTGCAACACATTCTTTTTAGACTTTACGTTCTGGACCTTTCATGCTTCTTACTTCCAACTATAAGACTTAATTTATCGATTAATGGGTGAATAGAAAAGTCCTGCCATAATCAACATTTTGAGTTCCATAAGCCTTCATAACGGCTCCAATAAAAGTGTCAAACATCAGATTGGTGGCTTTATACAGAATATTCATTAGGTTGTTGCTTGATAAGTAATAGGAACAAAATCTTCACCAGAAATATTTTGTAGCAATACATTTGAGGGTATCAGCAGGCACTTTCCAACAAATTGTAACAAATCAACTAGTTATAAACAGAATTTTCTAACTCAAAAGAGTGAAAAGGTACCACAACTCTGAAAAAATGCGGGAAGAAACACATGATACAGCAGCTACACAGGCATTGTTTCCCCATGATGCTCGATCACAACACCAAATGCCCTTCAAATTGAAGTAGCAGTGGTTGAGATACAAGGGAGAATGTTGGTACATGTAATGATGAATGGGTAAGATTAAACTAAGAGGACAGAGGTCACCACTGCACGGCCCTAGATGCACCTTTGAATTTACAACTTCCAGGTCTGGGGCATAATAATCGCCACACACCCACCCTTATCAATTCATAATTTAAGTAAAATAAAAGGAATTATCAATTTTAATTAATTTATAGATGATGGGAAATATTTGGCTTCTTTCGCCTTCTCGTACTATTAATTATCACAAACAATATCAGTTTGATGCCGACAAACGAAACTGAACGCATGTGGCCTGGTTAAAAAGTAACTCGGCATGGATAATGAAGAAATTGCGAATATTTCGTGTATTTCATTTGTTTAAAAGCCAATTGCAGCTAATTTTGACCGTGGATTCGATAATTTGTTTCGGTTTTGACCACACGGTCACGTTGACAGCGGTTATGTTTATTGTGATATGCAAATTGGGAGATAGTTTCCGGTGAAGGAGATTTGTCACATTTGTCAGTGTAAAACGATGACAAAAGACACTGATCGACGCTTGTGTTAGTATGGTTGGTTGCAAGAAACCACTAAATTCTCAGCATCGTCCAAACGCACCTTTTTTAAAAACGCGAATGCATCATTTTCAACCCATCTTGAATCGGTCCTTTGCCGACATCAACACAGTCCGTGGCGAAGATCCATGGTAACTGTGAACTAAATAACTTCACAACATCGGGGAAATCAACACGCTCAATATAGTTCCAGGTCACTTGGAATATACTTCGTGAAAAAGTGATTTCTGAAGCATTCTGCTTACTTTGTTATGAATATTGCCTTATTTTATGTGTATCGTCCCGATTTTATACACTCGGTTATTTGTTTTACAAGTGGTTCATGTTGTCTTTCTAGTGCGCAATAATTCAGATTTTTTGTCAACGAAAAAGTCCAGACGGCCTGTAAACACGAGAGGGAATTTCGAACCATATTTTGCAGTTATGACATTAACAGCTCAAGTGTTTGCTGTCACCTGTTTGCAAATCCGCTCATACATTGCCTCGAACAAATAACGGGCGCGTGATCACGTCCTTGCATTCTTTCGATTGCCCAAATTGAGTATTTCTGCAAGAACCATATCGTAATCACATGACCAGAATAAACATCATTGAAACATGGCCACATCCGGAACATCCAAAATTTGTGTTGAAAAAAAATTCATTGAAATTCAAAATTCATTGTTTCATTTTAATTATTCGACTATTTAATTTATAACGACAATATATGATCGAATTGACGGAAATCTGATGATATTTGTGACTATTTTCAGGTTTTTTGGTTCGATTTTTATATCGAGGCGAGCAAACGCGGAAAGCTTTCGTTTAAACCATATACCCCGATGTTTCGCGTGCGCTTATACCATGGATGTTGCCCGTTCTCATATACCTTGGATACTAGGTGCACCCTTTGCCATGGCTATTTGTCCAAGGCATTCTGACCAATCAAAAGACAGAATTTATCGGGGTATTGGGACAAGAAAGATTCAACTCTCTTGCCCATAGAAAGGCTACTAATATGTGTCTCTTAGAGAAAAACCACGTCACACGATGGGTTATCGACGAATTCTCGAAGAGACAGTTGTAAGGAATACGGCTAATATTTGAATCTGCCATCCATAGACAATGGGACCTCGAATTATTTGTAATAAATCGGATAATTGTCGCTCGTAATCCACATTCCACTGTGCACTATCTTGTCCGGCTAAATGTTTTTCGGCCTTTTCTGCGACTTCTCCCAGTTTATCATGAACAACCCAAGAACACCCAACGGTCGTGTAATACACCACTGTAAAGCTTATTCATTCCCCTTTCCACTGATGCCGAATACTGTTGGATACGTTGTGTGAATCAAATTTGAGGGGGGTATAACGAAGATGTGTGCTATCGTTTTCGAAAAGGGAGTTGTGTACCTTGTTAATATTTATATACCATTATAGGGGCACGTCAGCATCGATTCAAAAATGGTATCAAATATCATTTTTCTTTCGATTTCCCAGCTTGTGCCGAGTACCTGTGGAAGAAACGGACAGAACAGTGACCACACAGCGGATTATTCATCTAAACGAGAGACTAAATCGAGTCATGGCAAATTTACCGATATACGATTGTAACCTTTCTCAGTCTGGTTCGAACACTGGTAGCATTGTAAATTTGTGCCCGTTCACTTTTATCGAGCTTGCGCCTCCCCTGGGTGTAAAACACAATCACTGGGTGAGAGCGGACAGTCGGCTGAAACTGAATTGTGAGCTGTCCGGCGAGACTCACCTAACTGAAACGTCGGAAATTGAAAAATTACACGCGGGTTGGTGGTCATTTTTGTGAGATTGTCTTCATTTAGTGGATGAACCTCGAAAATCCAGCCTACACACAGTTAGTAGAATAGTTTACTGTTATTTCTGGAACAAACTGAGATCAGATTCTGCGTGGATTTGTCTTTAAGCGTAGAATTGGTTGACTTGACTCACGACAATATTTGTATTTTTTTTGCGAACGAGAATGTGATAAATAATATCGAAGAACAAGACCAGTGGCGTTTTAATAAATTTGACTCTCAAATTGCTTAATTGAGTTACTTTCCGCTTCATTGGGCACTTTACGGAAAACTCCAACACACGAATCGTAAATCGAGCTCATATCTGGGACCACTGTCGCCTCCCTGACTGTACGACTAATTACAAAAACAGATTTTTTAACTGTATGACCAACTGCGTTTGCACTGTCCGACAAACTGAAACTGTTGTAACATAACCGAAAAGATGTCTTGGAATAATATGCAAGAACGCCTTACCGTCCCTCGTAAATAGTATTGTTACTTGCAAGGCAAGTCGTGCCAGACTAGTCGTGCCCATGGTTGAACAACTCCTATCCATTTCCGTTTGGACAACTCGTACCCACGTTTGGATAACTCGCACCCACGTTTTGACAACTCAAACCCATTCAAAGATAAATGGATACCAGTCGTCCAGCCATGTACACAAGTTGTCCAGCATTTGGGCTCTAGTTATCCTGACAAAAACGGGTGCGAGTTTTTCAGCTCAATCGAAGTGGAAAGGTTACCTTTACTGCCAATGGCCATACAACAAATTATACGCATTCCTCCACCCTCTCCATTTACTCTACAAACTCACATATTGACCTAAGCTCAGTGTACAAGTCCAACCACATCGCAGAATAAACTCAACCCAGTACATCTTTTCGTTGTTGTTATGACCGCCGTTCCAGTCCCACGACAGATGCCCATAAAAATGTCCATACAACCACCTTTACACAAGTAGTGGTCTGAGGCTAATTCAGAATACGTTCCACACACAGTATGTCCATACTGAACTCCACCTTAACCCAGGTTACTGTTACGATGCTCAAGGTAACTGTTCCCAGAATGTCGGCCCATAAAAATTTCACACTAGCGACCTAAGCTCTACACGCCCCCCCCCCCCCCCACACACCATCTCGGGCCAATCACTCAGTGAGACTTCCCTTCTCCAACAATTCCAATATAGTTTGAAAATGACGTTATAAATACAATTACACCAGTTTTGCATAATTGGGCAAAACAAGCTTACAGATGAGTGTGATCAGTCTGTTCGATGGGAGAAGAAAAATGTCCCCATTTTGCCCCAGTTGATAAATACAGGAGAAAGATGAATTCTATATAAAAAAAATAATAGTTTTGGTGACTGGGGATTTATTTTTATGATTTATGTGAATTTTCTGCTTGGCGGTTATATTGAAAGATACCCAGGTGACGCAAGCCAGCTGAAAATTGTAAACATCAAGACGAGAGGTCTCTGAAATAAAGAGGACTTAATCACGGCCGATTTGGGAGATTTCGATGTGGTTGCTATAACAGTCTTCTTTCTGAGGACGTCTCATCGGATCATATTAAAATACCTGTTTTTCATTTCCCTCCGATTCGCAATGATCGTGACAATGACCCGGGAGGTGGGATAGTAGTTTATATCAAATGTAATGTAGTTTTTAAACACTGGCTAGACTTAGCAGTTCGTGGGTTAGAAGTGGTTTGGCTTGAATTGGGGTACGGGAATCAAAAACTGCAACTGTGTGTCCTGTATCGACCACCATCAGCAAACAATTGTTATTGGGATCTAAAAGATGGATCTCTAACAGCCGCTCGAAATAGCATGTCTATAAAACAATCCTAGTTGGTGATTTTAATGTCAATTGTTACCCGACTACCCACATCAAAATAAAGTATTGTGGGGATTCTTATGTTCTTGTGCAAATTGTTGATTCACCAACAAGGATCACTGACAACCATAGCAACCTCATTGATCTTATATTTACTCCGAGTCCGGACTTAGTTTTGTAGTGATCACCATACCACGATTGTGGTCTTGGGGAGTAAGTCCCAACAATATACTCCCCATAAATGGTAGTGTTTAACTACGATGCCATGGATATCGAGGGGATGAAGTCAGCCCTTTCCAACACAGATTGGAATTCATATTTTGAGTCTGCTGACGCAAACATTATTTATAAACGTTTAATTACTCGTGTCGCAGAAGTATCAAACATGTTTATTCCATCGAAGACAGTTCTCATACGACCTAAAGATAAACCGTGGATGACTGCGTCGGTTAGAAGGCAAATGTGTATTAGAAATAAGGCACACAAAAATAGCAAAATGGACTAACAACCCTGATGATTGGGGGAACTGGGAGACAATTTGAAATGAAACTATAACATGTGTCCGAATTGCAAAATTGGAATACGATATAAAAATATTTCCATCGGTGGCCGTAAAAAGTTCTCGTCAAAGCAGTGGTGGAAAACACTCAAAAGCTTTTCTGTCCAACAATGTAATACCAACCTGCAGTTCCCTCCTCTCCTTGAGAAAGATGAAGTTATAAGAAATCTAAATTTTATAGTAAATTTCCTTTCTTATTATACCTACCACAATTGTTTACTACAGGCTTGCACTACAGTGGAAGTCCCTAACTCGGATAAAATACTCTCTATTTTTGTCTTTCCCAAGCAAGTTGGGAAAGAAAAGTGGTGCAAAAGCACCAATAAAAATAAGCCAAAACTGGGTCGAGTGCAACCGGCGCAGACCCAGTACGGGACGCTCTCTCCCAAGTACAACTCCACGACTTCCGTTGCCAGTGCGCATATACCGTCTCTAAAGACTCATTCTTTTTGAATCCGTAAACGTTAGAGTTATGTGATCAGCGGGGAGGAAAGATTCTTTACCTGTAAAGAAGACGGGAGGGCCTCCATGTAAACAATTGTGGTAGGTATAATAAGAAAGGAAATTTACTATAAAATTTAGATTTCTTATCAACCTACTCACAATTGTTTACTACAGGCTGAATAGACAAAAGGCTGGAGGGAATCGCATAACCAACCCCCACATAACCCTAGTGCACTGGAACCGTGAAGTAGAACTAAGAGGTCCCGAGGCTTATCAACCATAATGTCGCAATCATTGGTAAAGGACAATGAAAAGAGACATATGAGCCTGTGTGACACACAGACAGAAAAAGGGCAGTAACAGCACAAGGCTGAAACTGACCTTCAAGAAGCCTAATGGCTATGGCAGACAACAGCCTGAGCAGAAGAAAGAGGACCCAGGGCAAAAAGATCCTCCGACTGCTCCTGCAACTGGCGCAAATAAAAGGTGGAGAAAGTAGAAGCATTTCTCCAGTAGGCTGCCTGCATAACATCCGACAACTTGACGGAGTTAGAATAAGCCCAAGAGGTAGACAGTGCCCGCACCTCGTGGGCAGAAATACGATTGGTAATACAATCGCCAGCTGCTAAACGACTATAAGTCGTACGAATAGCAAGACAAATCCATCGAGAAATGGATTGAGGAGAGATCTTCTGTCGACCCGGAATGAGAGACAGAAAAAAACGTTTTCTGCCTTTCCGTATGAAGCGTGTCCGATCAAGATAAATGCGAATAGCACGGACCGGACAGAGCAAAGGGCGAGTACCCTCAACAGAGGGAAGAGCCCTGATACAGATAGGAGGAGGAGTAGTATCTGGTAACTGATTCTTAGCCAAAAAGGAGCAATCAGTGGTAAAGGTAACACTGTTGGGAGAGCTCCTAAAAAAGGCCGGGTCAACCGAGAGGGCGTGAAGCTCACTAACCCGTCTGGCCGAAGCAAATGCCATCAGAAAAGCCGTCTTATATGTGAGAAAATGCATATCCACCTGGGATAAAGGTTCGAACGGCGCCCCCCCCCCCCCCCCCCCAAGCAAAGCAGCACCCACGAAAGATTCCATCGTGGAGTAAGCTGCAAAGTCCGAGGCCTTTTCAAAGAAAAGTGCCGAACAAGCTTGGAGAGGTAAGGATTAGTGCCGATACGACGCTTTCCCACATAAGAAAAAGTCTCTGAAAGCATAGACCTGTAACCCTTGATGGTAACAGGCTGGAGACCCCGAGAATCAAACAGATATACCAGAAACTCCGCAGTCTGTGAAATCGAAGGATTGGCATAATCAACAGAGTGATCAGCACACCATCGACAGAAGACCGTCCATTTAGCTGCATAAGCTAAACCAGTGGAGTGCCTCCTTGAAGAAGAAATGCACTCCACTGCTCGTCTCGAAAAACCTCTACGGAGGTGACAGGACCTGACAAAAGATATGCGTGAAGGCACAATGAAGTCGGGTCGACGTGAAACCTCCTCGGGCGACCTTGACAAAGAAGGTCGCGACGTAGCGGGAGACGTGCCGGAACCGCCGCCATCAGCGAGCGGAGCTGATTGATCCACACCCGCTGAGGCGACAGGGGAGCGATCAGAATGATTCGACAACTGCAGGTTCGAATTTTGGCGAGAACCTGAGGAAGAATCGGAACCGGCGGGAAGGCGTAGCCGACTAGACCGTTCCAATCGAGTGACAGAGCGTCCACGGCAAAAGCCAGAGGATCTGGACACGGGGACACGAAAGTGTCCACCTGATGGTTCCAACCAGTCGCAAAGAGGTCGATGTGGGGACGTCCCCAGAGATCGCAAAGGGACTGGAACACTGTCCTGTGAAGCATCCACTCGGTGGAAATAACCCTGCCCTGTCGGGACAGGGAGTCGGCTAGGACGTTCCGACGACCGGGAATGTGACGAACAACCACTCCGGCGTGAACATCCTGAGCGAGCAGTAGAAGATCCCGAGTTAACTCGTACATCGGAAGCGAGTGCGTGCCGCCCTGGTTCCGAATGTAAGCAACCACTGTCGAATTGTCGGATAGTAGAAGGACCTGGCGATTCGACAGGTGAGGGATCCACTGCTTGAAACTCAGAAGAAGAGCAAGAAGCTCCTTCTGGTTGATGTGTAGAGCTGCTTGATCCTGGTCCCACATCCCGTGTAGGGAAAGACCGAGAGGATCCAACGTCGCACTCTATCCGAGATCGCTGGCATCTGCCGTCAGAACGCGATCGGACGTGGGTAAGTCCAGCGCAACACCCTGCGTAATCCACTGAACATCTGTCCAGGGAAGAAGGTGAGGATACAGAGAGTCCGGAAACGGAAGCACCTGATCCAGAGAATCTACATTCGGCCTCCAACGACTGAGCAGAAAGTGTTGGAGAGGTCTGACACGCAGCCGACCTAGAGGAATGAGATCAGTCACCGAACCACAGAGACCGATCAGCCGGAGAAAACTCCGAGCGGTCGCGGACCTGGACTGGGACAGAGTCAGAGCAAAAGCTGAGAGAATCACAGCCTTGGCCTGGGGAACAGCCACCAAATTGAATTTGGTTTGGAAAGACATCCCCAGATGACAAAACGACTGAGAAGGGACCAGGTCCGACTTCGCCTCGTTGACTCTGAATCCTAGCGACGTGAGCAAGCTCAACAGAGTGGCGACATCCGATTCCAGTAAGGCAGCATTAGAATGCCTCTGGAGGATATCGTCCAGATATGCCGAAGTAGTCACCCTGGACTGTGTGCGATGGAACGCTATCACATGCGACATCAGTCTGGTGAACGCCCAAGGAGCCAGGTTGAGGCCGAAAGGCATGGCCCTGAACTGGTAAACTCGCCCCAGAAAAGCGAACCTGAGATACTTCCGTGACGCCCGATGCATCGGAACGTGGAAGTAAGCGTCTCGCAGGTCGATGCTGGCTGCGAAATCTCCCTGGTGAATTGATTGGCGGACCGACCTGAAAGTCTCCATGCTGAACTTGGGAGCAATGATAGACTGGTTCAGGATACTCAGATTGATAACCGGTCGGAGTCGGCCGCCCTTCTTCGGCACCAAGAACAGGCGGGAATAGAAACCCACTGACTAAACGTTCTTGACGACCTCGATCGCCCCCTTTGCCAGGAGATTGGCAATCTCCGTGGACAAAAGTTCCCGACGTAAAACGTCTGAAGGAACTGTGGTTGGAAGAGGCACCCTTGACAGAGTGGGGTGCCGTCGGAAGGATATGCGCAGCCCGGACCGAACAACATCTAACACCCATGGATCGGATGTGATGGTGGTCCAATGGTCTGCGAACTCTGCTATCCTTCCTCCAACCTGGGACGAGTCGAGGTGAGGACCTTCATTTCGAGCCCCGACGAGGCCCGCGAGAGGAGAAACCACCTCCTCTGCTAAATGAAGAATCCTGAGACTTCCCTCGATTCTGCCGACCCCTACCTTTACCCCGTGAGTAAGAAGTAGAGGCGGCGGCAGAAGGACCAGCCTTTTGTTTCACAGAGGAAGCAGAAGGGTACTTGTTAGGCTTGGAACGGCCCTTGCCTCCCCGAGAAGGCTGATCAAGCTGACGAAACAGCAGCTGATCTTTGGAATGACGTAGGACGTCATCCCGGACCGTCGACACGGAACCATGGAAAAGTTGCGGACCTGCCAAAGAAGCAGATCGAAGAGTAGCACGCTGCTCCTCGGGAAGGGATCGTCCTGTGTCCAGCACAGCGTCCCTTCGAACTAATTCGAAATTAGCCGTGTTACAGGCATGCGTGTGAGTAAGGTGCATAAGCGCATTGGACAGCACACGCAAAGGAGCCTGTACCTCGTCAAACTTATCTGGAGGCAGATAAGCAGCCAAAGCTGAGACGACGTGATCTGAGAGAGAAAGCATGCCAAGCATCTCTCTAGATAAGCCCAACGTGGACTCCAGAGTCGTCATTGGAATGACGGCAGACTTGGGCTTAGAAAGCCCGAGGGAAGTGGAGTCCTGATCCAGAACCGTCAAAGCCTGGCAGACTGACGGATTGGCGGAATCGTAGGAACGATAACGCACAGGAGGCAAAAAGGTGTCAACCCTGGTGAAGAACGAAGTCTTCAAAGCCTTGGAATTCAGCTTGGCATCCAATGCTGAAAAAGCTTCAACCACCTGTACCGACTGGCACGGTCGAAGGCGCCCAGAAGCAGGTTGCTCCATAGGCTGTTGGCGCGCGACCGATGATCGCGGCCAGGCTGACACCGTCGGCTGGTTAGCAGGTTTGAGCTCAGGCAGAAACCCAAACACAAAGTCAAGAGCCGCCCCCAAGTCCGAAGACTGCTGGCCCTCGACCTCAAGCATGTCGGACTCCTCCCAAGAGTCGGAAGACACATAGCCCATCGTGGGCAGACCAGCCGACGCCTCCCATGGTGTCGGGACACCAGAGGAATCGGAAACCGGCCTGTTTCCAATCCCGGGAGGCGGCGCCATAGGAGGCGCCTGGAAACCACCCATAGCCTCGCTGGAAGCAACTGGAAGGCTCTTAGAAAGAACCTGAGTGAGTAAGGAGAGGGCCTCCCTAAGCTCACTGCCTGTACCGACCGGTTCGACAGGGGAGCGAACCGGCAAAGTGGCTTCACCTCTGGCCCTCTTAACCAGCGAAGGGTCACGATCCTCCAAAACACCCGACGCGGGACGACGGGCGGCAGCCGAAACATCTGAAGGCAGACGTGTATAGGGGTACGATGCACCCCGAGGATCAATATTGTGAGAACTCATGAGAGTCACCGCGGACCTCTGCGGGGCAGAAGGTCCAGGCTGCACAAAAGGCGTTGGTCCCCCAAAACTGGTCGTGTGACCAGAGTGAGTAGACGGAAACGCCACGGAGTTCATAGTGTTTCCACTACGAACATCCGAATCCAAAGACACAACTGTGGTGCTCGACGGCGAAGAGACCACAGCGATGGGCTCGGCCGGCAGCCCCTTCCGACTTCGCCGAGTTGAAGTCAGGGAAGGCTGAAGCCGATATCCCACGTCTACAGTATCGGACAGTCCTGCAGTCCCCATGCAGCGAAAAGCCGAGGCCGGCTGAAACAGACAACGAAGCAGACGGGCCAGCGGCAGTAGTAGATACGTCGAGAGTCGTTGAGGCTGGTGAAATAGTGGAGAGAGCACACCGGCTCGGCTCCGAAAGAGGAGTCACAACCCTAGTGACAGCCTCAGATGTCGACTGGAGGGGGACCGTAGTCCCGGAACCAGGCATCTCTACACCAGAACACTCAACGGCTCCCGCAGTATCCACCACAGGAAAAGACTGCACATCCCCCACGGAGGAGGAATAACTCTCACCAGACAAAGTCGGCTCGGGAGGCCCCGAATGACCACGTTCTCCTTTCCCGCGGGAGCGGGAGGCACGGCCACGAGAACGAACGACACGGTTTACTGACGCCCAGAAGGTGGAAGACCATGTTCCACAGACACCACACGGCCGCTCGGCCGAACACCCATTACAGGAGGAACAAGACGAATGTACATCGTCCACATGCTTTGGCAGCAGACATTGCCCACAAGGAATTGTCCTGGGCATGATAGAGGTGAGAGGAGCAGAGAAGGTGAGATGAGAAAACAGAACACCCCCAAAGAAGAGAGAAAGGTGACAGAAACAAAGACCCCAGACGGTCGACCGGGAACCACCCAACAGGAAGACTACTCTCAAAAGAAAGAAGAAACACTGTAGGAGTGGTACCCCCGCTGACACCTAACTCTAACACAATTAGAAAATTTTGCAAAAAAAGCATTAACAATAATTGTGAAAAATCTAAGTCCGAACCGCGTGGCACGCGAAATTCGCGCGCGACTCGAGAGAGAGCAAATAAATATACATTATGGACATATAATAGAAAAGAGAATATAAAACACTGTTCCTGAGAATACAAAGGATACACTGTGGTATAATGAATCAGGAATCATCAAACATCGAGCTGGTGGAACACTGATAAGCGTGCAAAAACATCTCGACACGAAGCTGATTTTAAAAAGAATGAGTCTTTAGAGACGGTATATGCGCACTGGCAACGGAAGTCGTGGAGTTGTACTTGGGAGAGAGCGTCCCGTACTGGGTCTGCGCCGGTTGCACTCGACCCAGTTTTGGCTTATTTTTATTGGTGCTTTTGCACCACTTTTCTTTCCCAACTTGCTTGGGAAAGACAAAAATAGGGAGTATTTTATCCGAGTTAGGGACTTCCACTGTAGTGCAAGCCTGTAGTAAACAATTGTGAGTAGGTTGATAAGAAATCCCTGTTTGATTGCAAGTTGCAACCATATTTAATGATTATTTTGTAAGTCAGTTTCAGTGTAAGACTGTACAAAATAAAGATGTTCTTCATGTTACTGTATTGGATCTATGTATTGATCCAATTTCAACAGAATCAATCGAGGTGGAAGTTCTTTTTTCCAAACTTGATATTAAGAAAGCAAGCGGGTCGGAATATGTGCATTGCGGAATACTGAAATTGTTCTGAGCTGTACTTTCCAGTGCCTTTACTCGATTATTCACATTCAATACATCCTTCTCCCAAGGTGTTTTCCCACATGCAAAATTGTAAATGTGACAGAGAGAGAACGATCTGCCAATTAGCTGATATCGATAATGATATCAGATGTGCCCTCGATCAGAATAAAGAAATTAGGCTTATCTTCTGTGACATACGTAAGCTTTTTGGCCGTGTGTGGCACGAAGGCTTGATTTACAAGTTAAATACAATAGGTGTCAAGGGTACTCTGCTGAAATGGTTTAAGGACTATCTTACGAACCATCAGACGGTGGTGATAAATGGCCAAATCTCAGAGAGAAGATCTGTAACTGCAGGTGTTCCACAGGGGTCCGTCTTAGCCTCCCCCTTCTGTTTAATATATACATAATATTTAATTATTTATTTATTGTGCTTAAGGTCACATACTTATGCACAATGGCTAATCGTGGCCGTGACTGTTTTACGGGTGGAGGAAGCCGGAGTACCCGGAGAGAACCTCCGAGCATCTGTCAGCTCCTCAACATTCTAACTCTGTTCAAGCTTCGCTCAAGCTGGGTTACAGCGGTTGAAGACATGTGCACCATCGACGTGCAGTGCGCTTTAGTACACGGCGTCACTGCACCCCCATGTGGGCAACCGGGATAAAGTGCCTTGCCTAAGGACACAACGCGGGTCGTCTCGGACGGGGATCGAATTCGGGACCTCTAGCATAGAAGTCGAACAGCCTACCACTGAGCCACCGCGCTCCCAATATATACATAAACGACATCGTGAATGATATACAATCAAATATACGACTTTATGCGGATGATACCTCATTGTCACTAGTTGTAGAGAATGCTATCCTAGCTGTCGAGATACTTAACTCGGATCTTCGCCTTATTAGTGGATGGGCAGAAACTTGGCAAGTCAGTTTTAGTCAAGACAAAACGGTAACACTTACCATCTCCCGTAAATACATTCCAGACCCTAAACTCACTCTATACTTAGAATAATAAGATAATAAAAAAAACGTTGAAAGCCACAAGCACTTCGAAAATATATACCTCTCAAGTTCTGAAAAATGACCCCCGCCCCACCCCAGCCCATCCCGCACACAAAACCCAATAGCGTCAATAGGGTAAGAATGTGCTTGGCACAAAATTTGTCTAAGACCTTGAAAAATAATATTCAAGCAAAATTAAAACCACACAATGACCCATTCACTACCCCTTCCGGACCAGGGGTCGGGAGGGGGTAGTGCGGCCCGGTGGGCTTATTTAACAAGTGTCCTTTGCACCCACATACACATCTGACTATATTTATTTGATCACAACCCCCATAAAGCCATGGTACATTGATCAAAAGTTAACTTTTCTTTAAGTCTCTCTCTCTCCCTCTCTCTCTCCCTCTATCCAATCTCTGCCCGCCACCCCTATCTCTCTGCTTCTTTCTATCTCATCATATCTCCAATATCTTGACCTCTCGTTCTCAGTGAGCCATTGGGTTACTTCTACAGACCTACATTTTCATCCAAAAGAGAAGAATCCAAATAGTTAGTGCTCAAATACAATACAAATCAGCTTTTATTAACACCGTGTTCGGAAATCAGGGTTTATATTTCGTTCACCTTAGGGAGAATCCAAATGAGAATTCTGCTACAAACCACACGATTAAAATCAAGATTTACGCAGAAATATAAGTCTTGTGTTTTCAGGGGATGTTGATATGCTGATTGAATATCAAATATTACACGTGTATGTTTTAATATGACAGAACCAGTTCGCATTAGCAAGTAGGCACTATCGAATTTTCCAAGATTCCAGTGGAACTGTTGATGAAATATGTATTAGGCCTACAAGTGCTTATGAAGCTAATAACTAGATTTTCTACCAGTGTGACATGACTAACCTGCAAAACAGAGAAACACTGCCATATATGCCGGGATTCTTACAGTTATATTAGTACAGTTAGGCGGTCAATAAATACTGTGTGGCCTACATTTTAGTTAGTCGGACAGGTACTTTGTAATTAGTCGTACAGTCAGGGAGACTACAGTGTCCTCAGATATGTGCCCGGTTTACGAGTCATCTGTTACAGATTTTCCGTATGAAAGGCCCAGTGAAGTGGAAAGTGACTCTATTAAGCATTTTGAAAGTCAAATGTATTTTAAACGCCACTGGTCTTGTATTTCATTTATCACATTCTCAATCAAAAAATACAAATATTGTCGTGAGTCAACAAATTCTTCGTTTCAAGACTAGTCCACATGGAATCGGACCTCAGTTTATTCTAAAAATAACAGTAAACTATTCTATTAATTGTGCGTAGGCTGGATTTCCTAGGTACATCCGCTAACTGAACACAATCTCACAAAAATGACCGGTAACCCGCTTGTAATTTTTCAATTTCCGACGTTTCAGTTAGGTGAGTCTCGCCGGACAGCTCACAATTTCCGTTTCAGTCGACTGTCCGCTTATATCCTGTGACAATGGAGGGAAAGGGAAGGGATGGGTGAATAAGGGAATTGGCGGAAAAGGCGTCGGGGCAACACCCCCCCCCCCCCCCCCCCCCCCAAAAAAAAAAAAAAAAAAAAAAGATTCCACCAAGGAATTCAGAAACACGCCGAAAGGGTTCAAGAGACCCGTAACTCAAGAGAAGAATGGGAAACAAAAATACTTCAGGGCAGGGGAAAGAGGCGATAAAAATGAACGGTCTAGCGCGCAATCCCAGAACCGAGAAACCCAGTGGACGAGTGTTCCTAAAAGGGTTACACACGCACCGAAGAATCACAGCAAAAGGAAGATTGTAGTGCACTAAAAGAAAAGGTCCCTTAGAAGTAAAAGTTATGAAAATGTACAGAGCCACGAACATTTTGATTCACCTTTGTAACAACACGTAGCAACCCGGTAAATATTTTGTGTTTTGAATAATTTTATTCTACAAAATACGAATGCTTAAAAAATAAAATCATAAAACTTGGAACGCTTTTTCGCCGGAATTATTGGAGATATATGTGCTGCCATGCCATCGATGATAACATGTCAGAAAACGAAGGACATGAGAACACGGAATAATATCTGCGTGGAATCTCGGGCAACACAGAAAGGTAGAGTTTCTCCCCTTTGACAGTGTACACAAAACCACGGCAAAGCGTTCGAATATTCTTGAAGTGCTGATCATAGTTCGATGTGACAAATCAGTACGAACAGCATCTGACATCGTCCAAACATGGGCTGAAAGTCCGTAATATAATTTGGGGGTTTGGTACGTCCTTTCAGTCCAACCTGAACAGTCGATCAAAATCGTAAATTTTAGAAAAACGAATTTGTTTTGTGATAAAGGTATAAGCATTTCTGAGAAGAATGTAAAATTACCTTTTCATTTGCAATATCCATGGTGCCAGTATTTACAATGTAACCATCATAATGTTATTTTTCTAAAAAAGTGCGTTACAGTTTTGAAACGCAGCCTGCCATTTTCAAGCTACGTTTTGAATGTTATTGGGGAGAATGTGATTCGCGGAAAGTGTAGACGAAACGCATCGGCGGAAAAGAAGGGTGTGCGAGACTGCAAACACACGTTAAGTTTTCTTTTTCCTACGCGAACTTTTTAACATTTTAACATAAGGCGGGGAGTTAACCAACAGACAGAAAGACTTTATCTGGTACATTTTAAAAGACACGAGATTGAGGGAAGACAAAAAGGTAAGTCGAGCTCAATAAAAAAAACCCAGTTAATTTAGCTCCGCTACACATGCCATTGTTTTCAGTGAGCGGGGATGGGGAGTGGGGTTATGGGGACTTTAGGGGGCCTACTTCCCACAGGTGGGGGCGGGCGTTCTGACTAAAATCGTAATATTAAATAGCATGGGATATTTTGTTTATATATTGTATACAGTGTGCTGTCACTTGACGGTTTCATATTATAACAGAGATATCCAGTTTTCATGACCTCCTCTAAACCAAGTCAATCCGGCCCATTAGGCTAACCAGAGCAAGAGTCGACACTCACTAAACAAAAATTTCCAACCAGTAAGTTTTTAACCCTTTACCTAACGTAACGGCCAAAACCGGCCAGCGCTATTCTCAAAAATCGCCAATTAATTTTCATTATTTTTTTTCATTTTTTGTCTCAAAAACATAGGTTATGACCACTCGTTGGAACGAGCTCGTCGAGCTCGTTCCAACGAGGGGTCATAACCTATGTTTTTGAGACAAAAAATGAAAAAAATTAGTTATTCAAGAATTATTTTTGCAAGTGTCGTCTGCTTTTCAGGTTAGGTAAAGGGTTAAATGTTTTTTTTTTTTTTTGCTTCCAAAACATAGTGGGGCGGTAGGAGGGTTATGTTTTGAATGCAAAAAAATGAAAAAAATGAAAGAGAAATAAAATTTGAATAGTAAGTTTAGTGTATAACGTTGGCTGCTGTGGGACTATTCTTAGATAGAACCATTTAATTCAATACGTATACACCCTGAAATGATACATGAAACCCCCTTTCAAAGGACGTACCAAACCAAAAACTTATATTACGAACTTTCAGGACATGTTTGGACTAGAAACCCGCCATTTGAATCAGCTTGCAAGAAGCTATCTGTTCCAAGTATCTATCAAATCACTTCCGCGTATCAGTGATTCAATACGCTGTTTACTTTTATGCATTAATTCAAGGCTGAAACGAGTGGAATTATCAGATTCTTAAAAAAAATCGTATAATAAAAAGAAAATCTAGTGTTTTTAAGTGGATACCGAAAATTATCTCACTTGTGGCTGAGACAAATGTTAATTTTCGCTCGCCCAAGCGCTCGCGAAAAATAAACATTTGTCTCGGTCACTCATGAGATAATTTTCGGTATCCACTCAAAAACACTAGATATCCTCTATTTATTTCCAAATGAAACAAAATACTGTGTTTTTGATTGGCTGAGAGGTACGGTGTAACTTGCAATACACAATAGCAGGCTATATGGCTAAAAAAAAGTACCCATTTTAAATTATTAATTCATACCTTCTGCTCGGTTATGTTGGAACAAAAATAAAAATACGGGAAATTTAACATGTATGCGCAATAAAATATTACATATATGGATGTCATTGGGCCAGTTCCAATGACATCCATATTTGTCTGGTTTTATTAAGAAACTTACAAAGTACAAATTTTCTGTCAGTTTTTGCCCACAATGTATATTAAAGTATTAAGTACGCCAACATTCCTGGAAATAAATCCGTTATCCGTGTGTTTCCTAGGGTGTATGAATTCCAAAACCGGTGTAAATCCCCATACACCCTGGAAAACACAAGGGTAACTAATATCATCTGTCTCCAGTATTTGTTACAACCGACCCCACTGCATGGTCAAGTAAAGAAACCGTTTGCAGAATATTTACAGTGAAAATATATTAAAAACGCATGCTCCCGCTTGAAAGAGAAAGATATAATGTTTCGAAAGGGTAATTCAATCTTTATCATTATAAACCTTTCTGGTGGCCATCACGTTTCTTAGAAAAGTGCCAAAATTTACTCGACAGGCAGGGAGGGGGCGAGAAAAATTGTGTGAACATAGATGGAAATGATTATTTTGCAGATTTTTGACCCACCCACCCTTTCCTGCATATTTTTTCCATGACATTTTTGGGGCCCACCACCTTCTCATACATTTTATATCCGAAACTTCGGCACTCGAACACCAACTTGAAATGCGTAGTGCACAATGATTCAATGCATATTTTTATATCTTCAAACATGTTTCCAAATACTCTATCAGATGCATTTTTTTAAGACTTGCCAGATTCACATCAGTTCAAAAAGACATTACTGTATAGTTTGAACCCCGTGTGGACCCGGGTGTAATAGGTCCACATGTGGTGGCGAGATTGTTAATGCACAGCAGTGATGCCCTGGCTGTTCACGTAGACATTTCACTATAGTGATGTAGCAAATTCTGAGGAATTTATTCCATCATTATATTGAGGTCTCTGTGTGTATGAGCTTGTTAGTTCCTCACCAGTGGTTGGTAGATTCCTTAGGCCATCCAGTGGATCTGTTTGAGTAACTCTACCTTCAGCTTGGGAACTAACAACGTCGTTATTTTGGCATCACATAGCCACAGGTGTTGAATGCGACGTAAAAGCCCAATCAAACCAGATCAGACAAACAAAATGTATAGCTAAATATTCTTACAAATCTAGTTTCTTTGTGTGTACCTTGCAAATGAAACTCAATTATTCTTTTTCCCAGAAACATTTGATTTTAAATCAAATTTAAAAAAGCTTTTCTTAATTTTCTCTCTGATATGCAGTGATATGCACTTTGAACAGTCTAGTTTCTGTAAATCATGCCATATGCATCATTAGCACAGGAGGATAGCTATCAAAAAGATATTTTTGTTTTTGTTAAATCAGACGTTTTTGTTTTTTGTTGAAATTAAAGTTAATATTTTCATTTTGAAAAATCAGTCCCACCTTGCTGTTATGACTCGAAAAAACTCGAATATGAATGTATTATGTTATGAATGGATATTTTAGTCGATTTAGGGGATAACTGTCAGACAATTTTCTTTCCGTTCAATATCGAACACCCACCCCCATCCTCAAGCCAGGTTTTGGTGAAATTCTCCAATATTTTTCATATTAAAGGGGTTACTTTTGTTAATAATGCTTCTAAATGGGCTTTTATGGTCAATAAGTCCATTGCCGATTCGCCATCTTTGACGTTAATGACACGCAAGGTCGGAGGTCGCTTCGGGAAAACACTTCGATCAGAGTGTCTGTCAAGACTGTCATACATGCGATATAGAAACAAACAAAATGTTTCGCTTGAAACGAGAAAATGTGCGTTTTAGATTTAATACTAATAAAGAAAGAAAAAATAACATACTTTCAACATTTCATTTAACGGACAGAACAAAATAATTTTGATTTTTACTTCAAATGAATACCACAATGAACCCATTCTCATAAGCGAAGGCAGACTTGACATCACGTTTTTTTGTTGACGTGTGACAAAATGGCAGGTAGATCCCTCAACGACCCAAAGATGTATGCTTGAATGAATATTCAAACCCTGAGTATCCAAACAACCAATCAATACAAATATTTTGAAGCATAACACAAAGATGTTCCAGCTGGAAGAGTTTGGGGAGGTGGCGTGGCCCCTAAAAGGTGAAAATCGTCTGCTGGTAGTAGTGTCGCGTGTCTAATCAGGCCTTTAGATTACCCCAAATTCACACCGTTTCCAGGTGTGCCCAAATTAGAGAAGGTGTGAAGACATCAAGAAATATATATAAATTCTCTGTGCTTCTTCTACATTTGACAATAACGTCCATCATAATATGGCCAAACCAACACAAAGAAAGGTATAGCAATAAAACATAACAGGATAAGACTGTTATTTCTGGTTTTAATGTGCCCAAATTAGGGCAAAACGGAGTGCCCTAAATAAAGGAATAATTTAAAGGCCTATCTAATAATATTTTGTCGAGATATAGTACAAGTCAAAATGAGTTGAAGAATAACCACCACCGGTATAAACTATAGATGTAATGTTTCCTATACTAATAACACAAGAATCGGACATAAAAATATATAAATTCTTCTTTTGACCATTTTCCACGCAGGGCCGGGGAAAGGAAATTCGAATCCGGGGTTAATTCTGTGACGGCCCCCTTTCAAATATGTCGGTATACTACGCATGCTCGAATGTCAAAGACGTGTCTTTCTGGTCTCTCAGTTCTTTTCCTAAAAAGTGGTTCAAAAACTTTTTCAAAGTGATTTTTATTGTGAGATGCTTATTGTATTCATGTCCTGGAAGTAGAAGGTGAGATGAGAGACAAGGCAGAACCGAAAAAAAGAAAAGATAGAGGGTCGGTAGATGAGACTCCAAAACCTGAACAAAAACTGGTCAAAATGGCGGAGAAGGAGGATTCACTAACAGGTTTATGTGAAAGTGGTCATGAGCAGTCAACTGTAGCTCAACAATTAACTGAGATTGTGAAAATAGTTAATGATGTTAAAAGGGGTCAGGACGGACTTCGCAAAAGTGTGGACAGCAAATTAGATAAATTGAAGGGTGAGTTGATGACTTCAAATGATAATAAGTTAAGGGCCTATATAAGTAATGAAATTTTGTTTATTTTGAAAATTCTCACCTCTGATATTCCTTCAATTCAAATTAAATATACACAAAATGTACATCAAAATGAAGGTTGGAGTGTATAGAACACGAAACACATATGTAATCAACTCATAGAGTCGAATGCAGGCACCACTGGTTCCTGGAAGTCTGCTGCCGTATTCGCACCAGAACTGATAATTTAATAATAGTTTGCGAAAACAACTTGTGGCCAAATGTGCTTTACATATCCAAGAACAAAGTCAGGGGATAAAAATTCTTCAAAACACGGCGACAGAGCTGCATTGGGGAAAATTCAAAAGCTTTGCTTTTGTTTACGTATGAGTATACTTTCGATTTCCTGTCGACGTCATCGGACAGAAAAAGCATGTACAAACAACGCCGTCTAAAATCAAATAATGAAAAAGATCGCCTTCATACAGTATACTGTTATTAGATAGAGATTGCACAGTTGCCATATTCAATGCAAGGTATCATGATACCTGTTGAAATTTCTTAGAATTACGATTTTGTTTTTCGATGGAAATTCGTGGTAACGAGTGATTTGCGCATGTCTGTCGAGCATGGAAACCATCTTCAATAAAAAACACAGACAGCGTTGTCCTTTTCCAAAATGCAGTCCTATCGCTGTATTCGAAAGTGCTTTGAATGCCAAGCTTTGTTCTTGGATATATGAAGCACGTTTGGCCACAAGTTGTTCTGATGAAATATTATTTTATTATCAGTTCTGGTGCGAATACGGTAGCAGACTTCCAGGAACCAGTGGTGCCAACAGTCGACTCTATGAGTTGATTACATATGTCTTTCGTGTTCTATACATCCCAACCTTCATTTTGATGTATAATTTGTGTATATTTAATCTGAATTTAAGGAATATGAGAGGTGAAAATTTCAAAATAAACAAAATTCCATTACTTATAAAGGCCCTTAAGGGGACGTCCAACCTAACTTTGGGCAAATTTCATGTAATTTTCTTTCAAGTCTAAAAAAGGCCCAAAATGAATAACCCTAATAAATTATGTACCAAAATGCTTGGAATGACACATAGAACATGTGGAAACTGAAATGTGTCATGGGACTGCTGCCACGTGTAAATAGCACCACCCGAAAGTCTGCTATGGCATAAGTAAGAGAACAAAATTTTTACAATAAAATATCTCAAAATAAAATAACAACTGTATTCTATAAACAATGAAGTACATACTCGAAGAAATCTTTTCCTAATTCATGAAAGTAATAAAGATTGAGACCAAATGTTATAAGTGGAGTGCTCACTGATTGAAGGCAGACATTTTCTTTTGTTTATGTTTTGATTTGGGGAGTTCAACAAAGGTCAACTTGAAGGAGTCCACCAGAAGAAGTATGGAAGGACAAAAGAGTGTCTCCCAATATAAAGATGTATGTGTCACTGTGGTGGTTTGGAAAGAAACTATGATATTCTCCTATGTAGAATGCACCGCAAAGTCATACATTGTAGCTGAATAAATATATTTACAAACCCCTTGCACTGTAACCCCTTTTATCCCATGCATCAATTTGATAGTGATTAAGTTGTTAAATTTGTCTGGTTTATCAATAAGTATAATAGCTCTGTTTACTCTTGGACACCAATACCCTCATGATATCTGCTGGAGAAGAAATAATTGTAACTGTAACCTGTCACTGCAATAAACCATCTAATGTACTTAAAAGTACACTGTTATTCAAAACACATGAAATCAACCTTACATGACCATTATTGCATGTACTTTCCCCAAGGAAGCTTATTGGCATATTGAGATCAGAAGGGCACATCCCGAGGGTCCCACATATTTTTTTCAAGAACGCAGTACACAAAGCAATCCCCAAAAGCTGACAAGTGAGCTCCATTTGACACAAAAAATCTCCCGGGGGGGGGGGGGGGGGGTGGGAGGGGGGCTCTCTAACGTGTATGACTCTAGCTCTGGCACTCAAGGCAAATGCCTTTTTCTCAAAGCTTAACTCTTTTTTCTTTTTGAAGATCCTGGCCACACATGTTCCAAACACTAGCAGACAGGTAACCCTCCAAATAAGTGTATTTGCAAAAATCATGTTACACCGCAAAACACTCTTTTTAGACTTTTAGTTCTGGACCTTTCATACTTCTTACTTCCAACTGTAACACTTAATTTATTGATTCATGGGTGAATAGAAAAGTCCTGCCATAATCAACATTTTGAGTTAAGCCTTCAAAACCGCTCTGATAAAAGTGTCAAACATCAGATTGGTGGCTTTATACAGAATATTCATTAGGTTGTTGCTTGATAATAGGAACAGAATCTTCACCAGAAATATTTTGTAGCAATACATTTGAGGGTATCAGCAGCAGCACTTTGCCACAGATTGTAACAAATCAATTAGTTATACTTATAAACAAAAGTTTCTAACTCAAAAGAGTGAAAAAGTACCACAACTCTGAAAAAATGTGGGAAGAAACACATGCTACAGCATCTACGCAGGCATTGTTTCCACATGATGCTCGATCACAACACCAAATATCCTTCAAATTGGAGTAGCAATAGTTGAGATACAAGGGAGAATGTTGGTACATGTAATGATGAATGGGTAAGAGGACAGAAGTCACCACTGGCACTGCACGGCCCTAGATGCACCTTTGATTTTCCAACTTCCATGTCTGGGGCATAATAATCGCAACACACCCACCTTATCAATTCATAATTTAAGTAAAATAAAAGGAACTAGACTTTATGATTCTGGAGAATCATGGCTTTTCCCGATGAGATTCCATGATTCTTCATGACCCCACAGTGCCTGAATTGTTTTTAACTGTCTCACTGAAGTTCCTTCATTGATGTTATGAGAAAGGTGAGTATAGTAGTCTCAAATGACTTGGCTCGATCCTAATTAACACCATAATTATGGAAACACTGGAACTACCAGCGCGACTGAAGAGAACAATAGCAGCTCTGGGCATCTCTTGCCCTGTCACCTGGACTGTCCGGGAGACAGGCAAGAGAGTCCATCTGAACTTGGAGTTCGTCATTGAAGAGCACAACACCGCCACACCTTCTTCGGGGAGAGGTAGCACCTTTTGTGAGAGGAACCCCTCTCACACTGGTCCTCACCCGAAGAAGCCTGGACCTGGCCCTGTAAAGAAGAAGAGCAAGAAGAAGAAGAGTCCGTCCACCAAGCGCCGGGATTCCAGGCGCCTGGAGGCCTTCCGGAATAGGAAAAAAGAGGTGAGCGAGAGGATGGAGGTCCTGGAGGCAGCTGCCAGTTCCCCTCCTAGTCCCACTAGTACACCCAACCAACTGCCAGCTCCTGAGCCGGTACTGTTGGATGAGGAACGTCTGGTGGAGACTGAGGAGGAACCAGAGGTTGCCTTTTCACCACCTCCCACCCCTCACTCCCCACTTCCTTCTCTACCGGACAGCCCGGGTGTGTCACTCTCACCAACACAGCCACCTAAGTCTGCAGTCACCGCCGAAGAATTAAGGAGAATAATAGAGATGGGAAGGCGGGCAGTTGAGATGGGAAACCGAATCGCCTCCGAAACCCACGAGTTCAGGGAACAATCCAAAGCAGATCTCAAAAAGGAATTAGACGCAATCCATTCACCAAACTCAACACTAAACTCAACATCGTCGACTTCCACATCACAATCTCAACCACCTCCAAAGAACAAGAGCCGGAAGAAGCCTAGACGGGGTTAAGCCACCTCCCTCCTTCCTTTTCCTCCTCCACCGCGCCTTGACATCCTACAACAACAACAAACAGCTAACGAGGGTTGAAAGGGGCTTGTCCTCCAAATCGTCCCTGCGCGCCTTCGGCGCGTCAAACCATTTCGTTCGTCTCAAATGACTCAGTTGATAAAAAAATTGTTTAGGTAAAAACCATCATTAACGGTGGAGTGGGTTAATATCAATATCGTCGTCCGACAAGTTAATGACCCACAAAAGGAGTTATGTTTGTTTCACACATACCCACTGAGTGCTGTGTCTATTTGAAAATGGTCCATTTTATCTCAAATGTATCCAAAATATTGATGTCTGGCAGCTTGTAGAGGGTTAACAAGTCTTAACAGGAATATTTTTCCACGCAACATGTAATGTCACACTAAGAACTGCAAATGGCCATTTTTTCTTTAAAATATTCCAAGATGTTTTCAGAGAAATCCCTGCGCAAACGCTCTTTTCCAATTCGACGTGACGAAATTCGAAATTCATGTCGCTCTTCATGGAAAGTGATGCCACAACTATTCATGAACAAGGAGTGAACATTTCATGGAAATCTGCCTAGAATTGGCTGAGATATGGCGTTTTGGAGAGAGGAGGTAATTGTTTGAATTTGATCCTTCCTTTTCAAGCCAGTTCGAAAAAAGACGTCGGGAATGGGCGCAGATCCTTCCGTGCCTCCTCGCTGGAGTAAGTCCACTTAAATGTTACAATTGTGTGTGACTGGCGGAGAGTTGACTGTAAATGGAAGTTGCTTCCTTAAGACAGCCACCAGGGATCCCAATACAACCATTAAACCTACGAGAATCTCAGAAGTTTAAAGTCAAGAGAAATTGGCGGTGATTGGGTTTCTGGCAGGCAGAAAAAGATTGACGAAGATTTGCATACTGGACATTAAAATAGCACTTCAGACATACACGTACGGTGTTCAGACCGCTGGAGGCAGCGACTTGAAATTTTCAGAACTTGTTCTACGAACCCTGGCCGACATTTTGGGATCTATTTGGAGTGTCCGGGCCGCGTGGAAAACACCACGCATCGCTTGGAATGTGAGAGTACTATTCGTCCCGACTCTATCAGTTTAGAATGGACACTGGCAGTGTTGTAGACGACTGTAGAGCTGCGATTGAGCATAACGTCCCAGGTTTCGGTGCCGCATTGCCTAACCAGCTCCAAAAAAGCGGCGGGGGAGGGGTATCATGCCACTATCTTTAAACCTTAGATAATCGTCAGAAGTTGAAGTGAAAAGAAATCGGCGGTGAGTAGGTTTTTTGGCGGGTAACGATTAACGAAAATTTGCCAATTAGACATTAAAATTGCACTTCTCACAAACATAAAGTGTGTCTAGACCGCTGAACGGCAGCGACATCTAATTTTCAGAACTTGTTCTTCGCACCCTGGCCGACATTTTGGCATCTGTTGCGAGTGTCGAGACCGCCTGAAGAACACCACGCATCGCGTGGAAAGTGAGAGTACTATTCGTCCCGACTCTATCAGTTTGGAATGGACTTGAGGACTGTTGTAGACTACTGTAGAGCAGCGATTGAGCATGAAGTCGGAGTTTTTTGTGCCAAATTGCCTAACCGGCTCCAAGGTATGATTTTTCGTCTGTACATCGCCCAGATCGACTGTAGTTTATACCGTTACCGTACGTTGAGGTAGCCTTTTGTCATTTTTGCCACTTTCGCCCCAGATTTGAGGGTACCTTCCTTCAACCCCATTTTATAGCAAAATCTAGCCATGCTCCCAACAACGCCCTCTCCCCGTCGGCCCGGGTGCTTCTAAAAATAGAAAGGTCAATGGGTAGGGGCCCGTTAGCAAACAAACGGGGGCAGGACAGGTGTACTTGATGAAAAAACAGTTGTGTGAACATCCCCAGAAGTGAAAACCTGTGCTCAGTGGTTGTAATCAAGATGTTAATTTAGACTCCCATTACGGCCAATATACTACAGAATGCAATTGGGTGGGTGGCGGGCATCATCACTGGATCTAATTAGGCTTTTCCCTCTGGAAAAGACTATTGTTTTTCTACGGATTATTATTTTTTTTTTTTTTTTGGGGGGTTTTTTTTTGGGTTTTTTTTTTTTTTTTTTTTTCCACACATTTTGTCCGTACGATTCAGAAGCCATTTTCGAACCGATTTTCACGAAATTTTGCACACGCATAGAGGGGCAAAAAATCTAAAAATGTACCGAAGCGGAATTTTCGATTTAACCCTTATTTCGCCAGAATTGGCAAAAAACTGCCAAAATTGGGGTTTATCGGCACTTTCTCGAAACACGTCTTTAGGATGTTTTTTTAAACATCCATCATTACTAGACCTACCTATGACACAACCTTTGATACACACGACATATTTGGCGATGCATATGGTAACCCTCCACAGGCTGCCAAACATCGAAATTTTGATGAAATGGGCCGGTTTCAGACCCCCACAACACCCAAACGATACCCGAGTGGTAAACATAACTTCCTTTATTGGAAGTGGAATTCACCGAGGATCATTTTTGTAAGTAATAAGGGTGTTCAGAAAACCAAGTGTTAACCCGTTTTGGGCTGGTTAAACAGCAATACCCCAAAAAAGCTCAAAATTTCATGTTTTCTGTGGATTTCTCTAAACGAGTCTTGTAGATTTTCAAGAAAAATTGGTCACTCTCAGGTCTTGGTGTGACATTACAAGTTGCATGGATAAAATATTCCGGTCAGCATTAGTTAACCCTCCCCGAGCTGCTAAACATAAAAATTGTGATAAAATGGGCTGTTTTTAGACGCCAACAGCACCCAAACGGTATTCCAGAGAGAAAGGGACCCTCATTTAGCGGACGCAAAATTGATCGGAAAATATTTTTGAAAGTGGTAAGGGTATTCAAAATTTGACGTCTTAACCCATTTTGGGCTGGTTAAATAGAGATACCCATTAAAATCTTAAAATCCCCGTTTTCTGTAGATTTCTCTATCAACATTTTGTAGGTTTTCAAGAAAAAATTCGGCTATTTGCAGGTCTTGGTGTGACATTACAAGTTGCATGAACAAAATATTCCGGTCAGCATTAGTTAACCCTCCCCGGGCTGTTGAAGGTCAAAATTGTGATAAAATGGGCTGTTTTTGGACACCAACAGCACCCAAAGGGTACACCACAAAGAAAAGTGCCTCCTTTTATCGAGCGCACAATTTATACGGAAACATTTTTGTAAGCAGTAAGGGTATTCAAAAGTCGACGTCTTAACCCATTTTGGGCAGGCTAAAGCGAGATATCCCTTGAAAGCTTTAAATTGCCATTTTCTGTGAAATTCCCTAACGGTAACTTGTAGAGTTTCAAGACAATTTGACTATTCGTAGGTCTTTATGTGACATTACAAGTTGCATGGACAAAAATACTCCGGTGAGCGTTTATTAACCATCTACAAGCTGCCAAGCATCGTAATTTTGTTAACATGGGGCTGTTTTCAGACACGCACAGCACCCAAGGTAGACATGAGAGATAAACATAATCTCCTTTGTTGGAAGTGGAATTCACAGAGGACCATCTTTGTAAGTAATAAGGGTATTAAAAAAACCAAGCGTTAACCCCTGTTGGGGAGGTTAACACGGATACCCATCGATAGCTTAAAAAATCGTTTTCCCTGGATGTCTTCACAAACATTTTGTGGGGTTTCCAAGAGAAAATGGCCGTTGATAGGTCTTGGTGTCATATGACCAGTTGCATGGATAAATTATTCTGGTAGGCATTTGTTAACCATCCATGGGCTGCTAAATGTAAAAAAATGAAGAAATAGTCTGTTTTTGGACACCAACAAATGGAAATGCCACAGAGAAACGTAACTTCTTTTACCGGACGCAAAACTGATAGGGAAACATTGATCTTGATATTAACCCATTCTACCATTAATGATGGGTTTTACCTAAACATTTTTTTTTATCAAACCCAAACTGAGTCATTTGAGACTACTATACTCACCTTTCTCATAACATCAATGAGGGAACTTCAGTGAGACAGTTAAAAACAATTCATCAGACACTGTGGGGTCATGAAAAATCATGGAATCTAATCGGGAAAAGCCATGATTCTCCAGAATCATAAAGTCTAGTGTTGTATTTCATGTTTTCTTTATATTCTATTTATTTTTTTGATCCTCTCTCTCTCTCTCTCTCTCTCTCTCTCTCTCTCTCTCTCTCTCTCTCTCTCTCTCTCTCTCTCTCTCTTTCTCTCAGTTTAATTTGTGTTTGTTAGATTTTGCTAGATTCTGTTATTTATGGAATACGTTCTGCCATATTGTAAATTATTAGTCACCGTACAGGAACGGAGGGCCTTCTAAGTGGTAAGCACTTGTCCTCCAATCCTGATTTGCATTGTCAAGTGGCAAATAAAATATGTTTAATCTAATCTAACAGTAGGGGGGGGGGGGGGGGGCATGTGTCCTAGGTAAAAAAAACAGCAGAGGGCAGGTGTCCTAGGTAAAATAAACAGCATGGGGGGGGGGGGGGGGGGGGTGTCCCCGCTAATTAATTTTAATAGCAGGCAGTTGTTCATGGGGCAGGTGCCCTATCCCACTGCCCAGTATTCCAAATTTTCTATGGTACCTGGCCTTGACGGAAATAACATTTCAACAAGAAACAACGGGAAACCTATTTGCAATAAAGCTGCAAATATAAAGTTGATTTTAGGACCATTCCATGGACATTTTAAAGCCTACTGCGATATCAGCGTTTCTTACCGCAGTATTTTACCCGAGTCGAGTTCTGACGTCATGCAAGTTTGACGGACATGCTTTCAATTTTGTTATTGACAACAACATATTTATAATTTCGTGCTTACTGATCCGAATTTTGAAAACGACACACGCAATCGCGAAAGCGTTTTCTGAAAAACACGATTCTGTAAATGTTTTAGTGAAATTTGATTATTTTTTTTGTTTTCAATTTCCATGGCTCTTGTTGAAAAGGTGCTAATCACTGATCGTCCCAAACGAGATCAATAACAGACAGAGAATCTTCTAAGAATATACATGCGCAATCCTAAAATGCAATAAATCAAGTGTTTTTTCACGTTTTATGAGAGAAATATGTCCAATTGTATCATTGAATCATTTTTAGGTATATGTTGGTGAGAAATTTTCTATACGGACAAAATACAGGCTAAATAAAATATTTGCCATTATTTTCCGCAGACGTAATTTTGTCTTTGCTTCTTGGGGAAATTTCTTGCTGCTAAATACAACGAAGGTGTGTTATTTGATGTGGTCAGAACCGTCAGGTGGTCGGGTCCGAAACCGCACCTCGCAGGAGATTTAGTGGGGAGGGGGGGGGGGGGGGTCGATTTTACAAGTAATGTAGGCAGCGTACACGGCATGGGCTGTCTGTCTTTAATCCGACAAAACAGGGTTAAGGCTTGGTTTTTTGAATACCCTTATTTATTTATTTATTTATTTATGTATGTATTTATTATTTATTTATTGGTGTTTAAGGTCACATACTTCTGCACAATGGCTAATCGTGACCGTGACAGTTTTAGAGGTGGAGGAAGCCGGAGTACCCGGAGAGAACCACCAAGCATCGACGAGCAACTGTCAGCTCCTCAACATTCTCACTCTGTTCAGGCTCCGCTCAGGCAGGGTTACAGAGGTTGAAGACATGTGTACCATCGACGTGCAGTATGCCTTAGTACACGGGGACATCGTGCCCCCATGTCGGCAACCGGCAAAAGTGCCTTGCCCAAGGACACAACGTGAGTCGTCCCGGACGGGGATCGAACTCGGGACCTCTAGCATAGAAGTACAACAGTCTACCACTGAGCCACCGCGCTCCCTTGAATACCCTTAATACTATTATACATCATCCCTCAGGAATTCTAAGTCTGATAAAAGAGGTCATGTTTATCTATTGCATACCCATTTTGCTGCCCGAAAACAGCCGATTTTATTAAAATTTTGACGTTTAGCAGCCTGTAGAGGGATTAACAAACCACTAGCGGAATATTCTATCTATGCAGTTTGTAAGACCTGCCAATGTCAAATTGTTCTTGAAAATCCCCAGCAAGCAGTTAGCGAAATCCACGGAAAATGTAAATTTTAAGCGTTTACGGGGCATCTCTCCTTATTCAGTCCAAAATGGGTTAAGTTTCATTCTTTTAAATACCCTTACTACTTACAAACCTTAAACACCAATAAATAAACAACATCATGCAGTGCAGTGTGGAATATGAAGTGAGGCGGTCCAAAACATTTTAACAAGAAATAGGGGAAACCTATTTGCAGTAACGCTGCAAACATGAACTTGATTTTAGGACCATTCCATGGACAGTTTAAAGCCTACTTCGATATCAGCGTCCCTTATTCTCAACCTTTCAGTGCATGACTGCAGTATTTCACCCGAATCGAGTTCTGACGTCATGCAAGTTTGGTCGACATGCTTTCAATTTTGTTATTGCTAACTACATATTTATAATTTCATTATTTCTGATCGGAATTTTGAAAATGACACACGCAAAGGTGTTAATTACTGATCGTTCCAAACAAGATCAAAGACCGACGCCGAAGATTAAAAACAGACAGAGAATCTTCTAAAAATATACATGTGCAATCCTAAAATGCAATAAATCAAGTCTTTTTTCACGTTTTATGCATGTTTTATATGAGAGAAACATGTCCAATCGTATCATTGAATCATTTTAGGTATATGTGGGTGAGAAATTTTGTATACGGACAAAATACACACTAAATAAAACAATTGGCATTATTTTCAAAGCAGCCCCATTTTATCAAACTTTTGATGTTCAGATGCTGGTGTAGAGCTAACAAATCCTGACCGGAATATTTTGTCCATGCAACATGTAATGGCACACTAAGACCTATGAATGACCATTTTTTTCTTGAAATTTACAAGATGTTTTAAAGAAATCCAGGGAAAACTTGACATTTTAAGCCTTTGATGGGTATCGCTGTTTAACCAGCCCAAAACGGGTTAAGGCTTGGTTTATTTAATACCCTTATTACTTACAAAAATTATCCTCGGTGATTTCCACTTCCAAGAGAGGAAGTTATGTTTATTTCCCAGCTACAGGGGCTGTGAGGGGCTGAAAACAGCCCTATTTTATCAAAGTGTTGATATTTGAGAGTCTGTGGAGGGTTAACAAATGCTTATCAGAATATTCAGTCCTTGCAGTTTATAATGTTACACCACGATCTGCGACGGACCAGTTTTTTCTTGAAAATCTACTTGACATTTTTAGAGAAATCCACGTAAAGCATGATTGTTTAAGCTTTTGGGGGAATCACTCTTAAACCACCCAAAACGGGTTAACACTTGGTTTTTTTAATACCCTTATTACTTACAAAAATGGTCCTCGGTGAATTCCACTTCCAACGAAGGAGATTATGTTTATTTCTCAGGTACACATTGGGTGCTGTGTGCGTCCGAAAACAGCCCATTTCAACAAAATTACAAAGCTTGGCAGCCTGTGGAGGGTTAATAAACGCTCACCGGAATATTTTGTCCATGCATTTGTAATGTCACACAAAGACCTGCGAGTAGTCAATTTTTCTTGAAAACCTACAAGATGTTTTTAGAGAAATCCACAGAAAATTCGAATTTTAAGATTTTAAGGGGTCTCTCTCTTTATCCTGCCCAAAAAGGGTTAAGACTTCAACTTTTGAATATCCTTACTACTTATAAAAATGTTTCCGTATAGAGTGTGGGCTCGATAAAAGAACGCACTTTTCTTTGTGGTGTACCCATTGGGTGCCGTTGGCGTCCAAAAACAGCCCATTTTATCACAATTTTGACTTTCAGCAGACCATGGAGGGTTAACAAATGCTCCCCTTAGTATTTTGTCCATGCAACATCTATTGTCACACCAAGATCTGGGAGTAACAAATTTTTCTTGAAAATCTACAAGACTCATTTAGAGAAATCCACGGAAACATGAATTTTTTAGCTTTATGGGGGTATTGCTGTTTAACCAGTCCAAAACGGGTTAATGCTTGGTTTTATGAACACCCTTATTACTGACAAAAATGATCCTCGGTGAATTCCACTTCCAATAAAGGAAGTTATGTTTATCTCTCATGTATTGTTTGGGTGCAGTGGGGGCCTGAAACCGACCCATTTCATCAAAATTTCGATGTTTGGCAGCCTGTGGAGGGTTACCATATGCATCGCCGAATATCTCGTATGTATCAAAGGTCGTGTCACAGGCAGGTCTAGAAATGATGAATGTTTAAACAAAATCTACAAGACGTGTTTCGAGAAAGTGCCGATAAACCCCAATTTTGGCAGTTTTTTGTCAATTCTGAGGAAATAAGGGTTAAATCGAAAATTCCGCTTTGGTACATTTTTAGATTTTGTGCCCCTCTATGCGTGCGCAAAATTTCGTGAAAATCGGTCCGAAAATGGCTTCTGAATCGTACGGACAAAATGTGTGGAAAAAAAAAAAAAAAAAAAAAAAAAATAATCCGTAGAAAAACAATAGTCTTTTCCAGAGGGAAAAGCCTAATTATCAATTTTAATTAATTTATACATGATGATACTGATGGGAAGTATTTGGCTTCTTTCGCCTTCTCGTACTATTAATTACCACAAACAATATCAGTTTGATGCCGTCAAACGAAACTGAACGCATGTGGTCTGGTTAAAAAGTTACTCGGCATGGATAATGAAGAAATTGCGAATATTTCGTGTATTGCATTTGTTTAAAAGCCAATTGCAGCTAATTTTGGCCGTGGATTCGATAATTCGTTTCGGTTTTGACCACACGGCCATGCTGACAGCGGTTATGTTTATTGTGATATGCAAATTGGGAGATAAGTTTCCGGTGAAGGAGATTTGTCACATTTGCCAGTGTAAAACGATGACAAAAGACACTGATCGACGCTTGTGTTAGTTTGGTTGGTTGCAAGAAAAAACTAAATTCTCAGCATCGTCCAAGCGCACCTTATTTAAAAGCACGAATGCATCATTTTCACCCCATCTTCAATCGGTCCTTTGCAGACGTCAAACATACCCGCCTCAAATTCCATGGTTACTAGGAAGTAAATAACTTCACACAATCGGGGGGAAATCAACACGCTCAATATAGTTCCAGATCACTTGGAATATACATCGTGAAAAAGTGATTTCTGAAGCATTCTGCTTACTTTGTTATAAATATTGCCTTATTTTATGTGTATCGCCCCGATTTTATACACTCGGTTATTTTTTTACAAGTGGTTCATGTTGTCTTTCTAGTGCGCAATAATTCAGATTTTTTGTCAACAAAAAAGTTCAGACGGCCTGTAAACACGAGAGGGAATTTCGAACCATATTTTGCAGTGATGACATTAACAGCTCAAGTATTTGCTGTCACCTGTTTGCAAATCCGCTCATACATTGTCTCGAACAAATAAAGGGCGTGATCACGTCCTTGCATTCTTACGATTGCCCAAATTGAGTATTTCTGCAAGAACCACATCGTAATCACATGACCGGAATAAACATCATTGAAACATGGCCACATCCGGAACATCAAAAATTTGTGTTGGTGTTATTACATTCAAACATCAAAACCCACCAGAGTGTGTGTCAAAAAAATGCTTTCTCCGAGTCTGTAGTATGTTATCATTATATTGAGGACAAGTCTTTCGAATTACCGATTATTTTGTGGTTTTACCGGTTCGTTACTTATGCCATTTGCAAATTAATTTTCTTCAAAATCATAAAATTCACTTTTTTTCCTGAAAAAAGTTGTATGTACCTTTTCTATGCACTTTACTCATTATTTTGATATATAATTTGCCTTTCCTTACTTCTCTTATCTGTTTCTGAGGCATTGTGAAAAATGTCAAAAAATTGACCAAAGTTAGGTTGGACGACCCCTTAAAAGTATTCAAAGATGATATTGACCTTCAGATCGTTGCCCAACAGTCACGAGTTGATCAGCTCTTCACAGAAGTTCATGATTTGCAAATACGCACTAAAGCCACTGATTTGAAAATCATAAACATTGGGAAGACAATTGAGGCAGATACCCATGACAGAAGTAATGTTGATAGGGATAGTGATACAGTTCTGTTAGTAACTAATATCCCGGAGAATGCAAATGAGAATATAACAGAAAGTGTGAAAAGTTTAGTGTGTGCCCTGGGTGATGATGATGTGTTCAGCTCGGTAACTATTTCTGATGCGGTTCGTCCCCGGAAACGTTATCACGATAAGCCTGGCCTGATTAAATTTCGAGTTGGTTCACTTGAAGACAAAAAGTTACTTTTAAGGGCCTATATAAGTAATGGAATTTTGTTTATTTTGAAATTCTCACCTCTCATATTCCCTAAATTCAGATTAAATATACACAAATTATACATCAAAATGGAGGTTGGGATGTATAGAACATGAAACACATATGTAATCAACTCGTAGAGTCGACTGTAGGCACCACTGGTTCCTGGAAGTCTGCTACCGTATTCGCACCAGAACTGATAATAAAATAATATTTCATCATAACAACTTGTGGCCAAATGTGCTTCATATATCCAAGAACAAAACTAGGCATTCAAAACACTTTCGAATACAGCCATAGGTCTGCATTTTGGAAAAGGACAACACTGTCTGCATTTTTTATTGAAGATGGTTTCCATGCTCGACAGACATGCGCAAATCACTCGTTACCATGAATTTCCATCAAAAAACAAAATCGTAATTCTAAGAAATTTCAACAGGTATCATGATACCTTGCATTGAATATGGCAACTGTGCAATCTCTATCTAATAACTGTTAACTGTATGAAGGCGATCTTTTTCATTATTTGATTTTAGACGGCGTTGTTTTTACATGCTTTTTCTGTCCGATGACGTCGGCCGGAAATCGAATGTAGACTCATACGTAAACAAAAGCAAAGGCTTTGGAATTTCCCCAACTGCAGCTCTGTCGCCGCGTTTTGAAGAAATTTTATCCCCTAGCTTTGTTCTTGGATATACGAAGCACATTTGGCCACAAGTTGTTCTGATGAAATATTATTTTATTATCAGTTCTGGTGCGAATACGGCAGCAGACTTCCAGGAACCAGTGGTGCATACAGTCAACTCTATGAGTTGATTGCACATGTGTTTCGTGTTCTATACATCCCAATCTTCATTTTGATGTACATTTTGTGTATATTTAATTTGAACTGAAGGAATATCAGAGGTGAGTATATTCAAAATAAACCAAATTTCATTACTTATATAGGCCCGTAATTAACAAAACGGTGACATGTAGTGGAATTAGAAAACCATGTTGTATTCTTTCGTTGTCGAAATATTCGTAAACTGGTTGCTTTTTCACTTCTTTTAATCGCAAATCGGGGGAACTATTGTTCGTCATGTAATATTGATGGTTAACTTTATTGGTCTGTCATTGGGTCCCGTTTCGGTCTGGTTTCGGTGACTTCCAGAAATAATGCTCCTAATTTTGCGATCTGGTGTGATTTACATTGCGAATCATTGTAAATGAATTATTTCATTAAATTTGTTTGCAATCCCCAAAGATCATCGATAATTTCGAATAATTTGTGGGCTATTAGACTCATGCTTGCAAGTATTTGTTGATCGAAGTTGTTGTCACCGGAAAGTCACATGCGTTGGTAAGTCGCTTGTTCAAAGTGCGAAAAATAATATTTTTTCTTTCTATCCACCCCACTAGACCTCCTAATCACAAATAAAATATGACAGAAGTGTGAACATGAAATTTTTCTCCAGAAAATTATTTTATCAGTCGTTGCAAAGAAATTCTCAACGAAAGTGAAGTACGGCAACACATACAAGGCACAATCGAGCTTCAAATTTTTGGGAACGGGTCAACTCGCTACTGGGTCAACTCGCCACCGGGTCAAGTCGCCACGGGTCAACTCACCACAAAAAAAATTAATAATACAAGGTAGGTTTCTGACACAACATGAGTTTATTCATGATCCAAAACAGCATTTAGCACATGAAAAATACTTTTATACATTAAGCACCTTATCGGATTTTTTCAATAGTTGGACGAATATTTTATACTTTGAGCACTGTAAGAAGGGCCGGCGGAAGCAGCAAATGACAAGGGGAGCGAAACTGTCTGATGAGGGCAAGTGCACGTATATCACCTAAAAATTGAGAGGGGACGCCTCAGATGCCGAATGCATCTGCACTGAGTGCTGATGGCACGAGGTATTAGAGGGTGGTGTGGAGGGGTTGTCCCCCAGGAATTTTTTTTTAATGGAGCTCTCAAATTGTGCATTCTGGTGGCCTTTGGCCTGAAATTCCTCTTGTATTTTATAATAGAAAAAAATGTTTTTTTTTACAGCCTGTTTTTTTTTAAATATACTACTCAAAGTTTGCTAAGCACGAAGTATATCCAACTACCTGTTTTACGTTTTAGTTGAAATATTGTTATGAAAAGTGTATATATTTTTTATTTAATTATATCTTTAATCTTTAATGATTTAAGTACAGAAATTAATATTTTATTTGCGCTTGACATTATTTTTTAGCTTTTGAATACGATAACCATGGAAAATGGATATTATTAGTAAAAGAGGAAATTATCCAAATTTGCCAAAAAGTTGACTGAGCGAACTGGTATGGGTTCAATATCGAGTATGAGACCCATTACTGTTAATTATCCTGATGTCATATGTTGGGTGATGTTCCATTCTTGGACCATCATGGCACCAAGCTCCTGGACACTTCTTGGCTGGACTGGACGGGCTGAAAATGCAAGCTGCAACTCATTCCAGACATGTTCGATTGGATTGAGGTCATGGGTTCTTGCTGGCCAGTCCATAGCTCAATGTCCTCCCCCTGTCGGTACTCCCTGACAGCATAGGCAACAAAAGGACGGGCATTATCGTCCATCAGAATGAATCTATCACCCACTGCACCTGCATACAGTCTGACGTGGGCATCCAGGATCCCATCAATATACCGCTGTGCAGTCAATGTACCACGTTCAAGGACATAGATCCCTGTACGTCCATCCCAGCTGATGCCGCCCCAGACCATTGTTGACCCTGCACTATAGCGGTCATGTCCAGCAATGTTGGCTGCATGAAATCGCTCTCCTGTGCAGTCGAGGCAGTATCTTGACTCATCTGTAAAAAGGACAGGTCGCCGATCGTCTCTGGTACATCCAACATGGCCCATTCATATTGTGTCTGGCAGTGGTTCTGGGACAGCGGAATTCGAATACATGGTCTTCTCGATCGGAGACCACCTTCGTGCAACCTTGCCCGGATAGTCGTCGGCAAAACATTTATCCCGGATGTATTCTGAAGGTCACTGCGAAGCTGGGTTGCTGTTGCAAAGCGGTTCCTATGGGCCTGAATGATCAAAAACCGATCTTCAGCTGCAGATGTTGCCCTGTCTCTGCCACCACCATGCCGTCTTACTGGTGTGCCATACTGCTGAAATCTTGCTCAGGCTCTGGTGATCAGCGTATGGTGTACATCAAGGGCTTCACCAACCTGACGATGCGTAGCCCCTTGCTCCACCACCACAACAGCCCGCCACATTGCTGCTTCAGACAAATGTCTTCTTACATTCCCTATTCAATCATTATATCACAAGGTTTGGTGTTGAAATGAACATTGAATACCCTAGACATGTCATGTACATGTAGACAATACACGAAAACATCATGAAAATCAAGGGGTACATGCTTTCCATGACTGTCACGAAAAGTCTGCCTGTCAAGAGAGCTAATGTAAACACTGGGACCATCGCAATACATTCCTAAATCATATCCACAAAAAAATATCGCAAATATGTCACAAGCAAATTTCACAATGATGTGTCAAATATGTGGGACTTAGCAAATTTTGAGTAGTATATGAATGGACAACGGTAAACTGGTCGGAAAATGACGGCGATGAAACTACATACCGTTTCCACCTCCATCAGCGGTTGAGACCTGCATGACCTTTACGGCCGTACCAAAAGGTCCCTGCCCTGCTGGGCGGACCCTGGGGCAGTTGCCCTGTTTACCTACCCCCTCTCGGTGCTAGTATAAGTCTCGGATTATCTAGTGCCATAGGCTTCGAACCAGTTTTGTTGTCGACAAACTCGGCTTTTGGCCATCTCACTAATAAAACAGTCAGGCTGAGCAGGTAGGCAGAATTTGCTGATACATAGGCCTACTATCCCTTGAATGTCATGCCCATGGGCAATTAATGTATACATATACATCCATGCAGGAGAATTGGTTATTCAAAGATACAGCTGAATAATAGGCTGATCAGTATGATCCTGGTTCTTTTCTGATAGTTGAACAATAATAATGCTAATTTTTTTATGTTCGGACACTTTCGGACCCGTGAGCGAGGGCAAGGAGGGCAACCGTCCCCTTGTTCCGCTGACCCTGACTGTAAGTATTGGTCAATCGATACGACTTATTGGCGGAATTCAATTCCATAACTTCCCTTCGAGCCTGCATGTAGTCCTGGTAGGTGATTCCAGTGTCACACTTTTTCAACTTTGAAAACACATTTTTTTTTAGTTTCCAACCAATAACTGTAATTGACAGAATCAAATAAAATTTGTTTTGTAGGTGTATCAACATAAAATGCAGGTCAGGTCAGATCAGGGTTTGATCCGACAATTTTTGCCAGAGTTATGTCCCTTTTTCAATTTTTTTGTGGTGGTGGTGGTGGGGGGGGGGGGGGGGGGGGGGGTGGCCACACAGTCTTTTATTTTCTATTATTGGGATTTGACGATACCCTTTCAACAGGGTCATTTCATGTCAAGATAGTTTTTCTTGTGGAAGAGGGCAGAACAGACATATCACTTGTATGGCTAATATTTCCAGGGTGAGGTCATCTAGATTACTGATTAGTGTGGTGTGCCATACTTTTGAACAGTAAATAGGTCCCTGTGAAAAAATGGCTGGACCAGTGCATGCTGTGGTCCTTCAAAAATTTAAATAAACATACAATTGGATTTATTTTTAGCTTAACTTGACATAGTCAAGATAAGCTATTGCCATCACGCGCGCGAAAGTCTGTTAGTCTGTGAGTCTGTTAGTCTGTGAGTCTGTGACGTCTGTTCACATTTTCCTTTAGCACGGGCTACACCCCGCAGTTCTTGTCTGATCGTCACGAAATTTCATATGCAGGTTTGGGGTCATGTCTAGATGAGAACGTCCCCTTTTGGTCGTGATCGGGCAACCGGTATGGCTGCCCGAGCCCAAAACCCGAAAACCATTAGCACAGTCTACAGGTCGTATTTATGAAAGGATTTCATTGTAACTTGGTAGGATGCCTCTGTATAATGCCTAGATGAGAACGTCTCCTTTTGGGCATGATCTATCAACCGTGATGGCTGCCCAAGCCCGAAACCCAAAAACTTTTAGCACAGTCTGCAGGTCATGTTTAATGTGGAGGGATTTCATTGTAACTTGGTAGGATGACTCCTTATGATGTCTAGATGAGGATTTTCCCTACAGGCCATATTTATGAGGGGATTTTAATGTAACTTGATAGGATGACTCGTTTTGGAATAATTTCACTGTAACTTGGTAACTTTTGTTGATATACGTTAACTGTGAGGGCCACATACATTAACTGTGAGGTCATATTAACCCACCCCTCAGCTCTTTAGTACAGTGTACACCTCATATTATTTTTATCATAAACATAGCACACAGGGAACAGAAATGAACATATTCCCAATTATCACAATTCTTGTCTTATTTCATAATCTTTTCATAAACATTGAACATTATCCTTTTCATCAAACAACACACAAGTTAAGCTACAGTGTCATTGACACTTTCATTTAAAAAGTTGTGACTCAACCGTTGTTCTCTAGTGCACATAGAAAACATATTCTTCAATGTGAGATTCATATTTTAAGTTTTGGTGGCAGGAAGTTGACCGTGAGTTAGGGATTTTTAAAAGCATTTTTTTTGGTGAGTAAATTCTTTTTTTAGAAATTTTTATCACATTTTTGTAATCTATTAGGTAGGAAGCAATCAATCATGTATTAAATAACCATTACTATTGAAAAGTAATGAAAAAAAACATCATGTTTTCGACCTGTCCACTCAAACTACAATCTTCAGTTTAGAATCACCTTAAATGAGTTTAGGGATTACACCGATACTGCAAATGTGTTAGCTCAAGCTGGAAGTAGAGCACTCGGCGCCATGATTTCTAAGATATACCCATACAAAGATATTGGATTTGCAACGTATCAGAAATTGTATCAAAGCTGTGTTACACCAATACTTGATTACGTATCCGGGGTATGGGGGTACAAAAAATTAGCTTGTATTGACACAGTACAAAATAAAGCCTTAAGGTATTACTTAGGTGTTCACAGGTTTACACCAACGCTGGCGGTAATCGGTGAAATGGGATTAACTCAGTCAATTGAAAGGAGATGGCTTAAGGGCCTATATAAGTAATGGAATTTTGTTTATTTTGAAATTCTCGCCTCTCATATTCCTTAACTTCAGATTAAATATACACAAATTATACATCACAATGAAGGTTGGGGTGTATAGAATACGAAACACATATGTAATCAACTCATAGAGTCGAATGTAGGTACCACTGGTTCCTGGAAGACTGCTACCGTATTTGCACCAGAACTGATAATAAAATAATATTTCGTCAGAACAACCTGTGGCCAATTGTGCTTCATGTATCCAAGAACAAAGCTAGGCATTCAAAACACTTTCGAATATAGCGATAGGACTGCATTTTGGAAAAGGACAACACTGTCTACGTTTTTTATTGAAGACGGTTTCCATGCTCGACAGACATGCGCAAATCACTCGTTACCACGAATTTCCATCGAAAAACAAAATCGTAATTCTAAGAAATTTCAACAGGTATCATGATACCTTGCATTGAATATGGGAACTGTGCAATCTCTTTCTCATCACAGTATACTGTATGAAGGCGATCTTTTCATTATTTGATTTTAGACGGCGTTGTTTTTACATGCTTTTTCTGTCCGATGACGTCGACCGGAAATCGAAAGTATACTCATACGTAAACAAAAGCAAAGGCGTTGGAATTTTCCCCAATGCAGCTCTGTCGCCGTGTTTTGAACAATTTTTATCCCCTAGCTTTGTTCTTGGATATGTAAAGCACATTTGGCCACAAGTTGTTTTCGTGAAATATTATTAAATTATCAGTTCTGGTGCGAATACGTCAGCAGACTTCCAGGAACCAGTCGACTCTATGAGTTGATTACACATGTGTTTCGTGTTCTATACATCCCAGCCTTCATTTTGATGTACATTTTGTGTATATTTAATTTGAATTGAAGGAATATCAGAGGTGAGAATTTTCAAAATAAACAAAATTTCTTTACGTATATAGGCCCTTAATATGCTTCGGCTTTGGAACCGACTGGTAAACCTTGATAGAAATCGTCTATTATATAAAATATTTCTATGGGATTATGAAAACAGTGAAAAGGGATGGTGTTACGAGGTGAAGAGTATATTTGAAAATTTGGAGAAATTGTCTGTACACGAGCATAAACTCCCGTATAATATAAAGGTGTCTGAAACCAAGCTCAAAATTAATAGCAATTTTAAATGGTTAAGTAGTATTACTTTTGTTCCAAAGTTTCGAACATATATTACTTTCAAAAACTCTTATCAAACAGAAAATTATATTAAAATGGCCTTAAACCGATATGAAAGGTCTATAATGGCCCAATTTAGATGTGGAGTTCTTCCACTGCGGGTTGAGACTGGTCGATATAAAAATGAAAAAATAGCAGACAGATTATGCCTGTTTTGTACTAGGAACGAAATTGAAGATGAATTCCATTTCTTACTGAAATGCCCATTTTACTCTGATTTGAGAGAAAATCTTATGAAATACGTTTTAGATACCCATGACCAGACTATACTTCCTCTTGGTAGTGGCACTTTGAAAATGTTACTCGTAAATTACCCTCGACAAACTGCTACTTATCTCACAAGAGCTTATGATAGGAGAAAACGGTCCCTTTATAATGCGCCTTAAGACATAATCGCGTTGTCATTTATGTGAAGTATTTGGCTTTTATGTTTCTCGTTCATCGAAACCCCATGGTGAATTAATGACCCGGCTTGAACGTTGACCCGGTAACCTGACGCAACGGCCAAAAATGGTCAGCGTAATACATGAGAATGGCTATTTAAACTTTAGTTGTCTCCTAGAGCCCATCTTACTAAGGCGATGACCTGTATTCCCGACTTCTGCTTGCCACGGATGGATGGTTTGTAGGTATCGATAGTAAATGATGTTTGTGCAATGACCCTGTTAGACAAAAAACAAGGCATGACTGCCTTTATACAAGGCATGTGTGTGTGGAAGGATGAATGTGTGTAGTAAGAGACTGAGTGAGAGAGAGAGAGTGATGGGGGAGGGGGATTGGGATAAAATACTGAGTGGGGGAGGAGGATACAGAGGGGGGTTGGGGTGGTAGTCGAATCGGGGTGGGGTGGGGCTGTATGATTGTGACGAGCGTACATTCGAGCATGCGAGTTAGTAATGGTTAATCTAACGTGACATATAGGTCAAATTGGCCGGGTGCATTATTGTAAAGGTAAAAGGTATTGAATCTGTTGCACATGTCACACCAATAAAGAATTACTTACTTACTTACCAGTCGAAATAAGTTGTAGAATAACCACTATAAACTACTAGTATGCATCTTCAGCTACACCAGTAGTATAGCTCGTATGTTTGAGGTGGAGGTTGCAGGACCTCGGTGCAGGACCTCGGAAGTGACGTCATGTCACGTGACGTAGTGGCGCCATGTTGTGTTATGGTAACCCGCGTGAGCGGCCATGTTGTGACGCCATCCCCATAGTGATACGTGGTGTTAGTGCGCATGCGCAGCGCGTGTTGTTAGGGTGATACGTGTTTCCGTCGTCCATTTTGTCTACTGGAGGCCGCCATCTTGGTTTCTATGGTAGCACGTGATTGCTATGTTACCTAAGGCCTTCCAGTAGGACAGGGGTATGTTCGGAGGGTATGTTCGATTGAATCGGAGTATTTTCTGGAACAACTTCCCTGGATAATTACCACAAACAACCCGACAATCCTTCCAAATCACCAAAATCCACCCCAAATCACCGAAATTGACTTTATTTCCCCATTTTATCGGCTTAGCACGTAGTGCTATAGTACTAAGGGGTACAAGGGGGTGCATTCGATTGAACAGGAGTAATGTTCTGGATTAGAATTCTCCCAGAATCCCTTTTTTGATCCCTATCCCATGACGTTTTTCCCCTATTAAGAATAGCACGTAGTGCTATAGGACAAATTTACCCAGAATTCTCTGCTTCTATCTATATATGCAATAGTTATCGTCTATCTGACCCTGTTCCTTTGTTCTAGAGTATACTCCAGTAGCGTAGAAGAGCCTATCAACTGGAACAGTATACCTTATTACTGCTATATTTAGCAATTTCTAGTCTATTCTTGTTAGTTCTGACCCTATTCCAAGTACTCTTGTTGTTTCATTTATCTAGATAATAACTAACCAATCAGATTGCTTGATTTCCCATAACCTGTATGCAGAGTTATCTCCCTTCTGTATAATAAAAGCCTATATCCAATGGCCATATCCCATGGAATCTTATTTTTTGCAAAACACCTGTGGCTATGGAATCCCTTTTTTGTCGTATGAGGCCATGAGGGCTATGTAAAAGCCCTCAATGAGTCCTAATTTATTATCCCTCATAGCCTCATTGAATTTTGAGGTTATGAGGACCATTAAAAATCCCTCAATGAGGTATAATTTACTACGACTCAGCCTCATTTCAGTATTTGAGGATACCTATGGCGTGGTATTGTATTATTCGAGGATACCTATCGAGGATATCTTTAGGAGAATCCCTTTTTTGTCGTATGAGGCCATGAGGGCTATGTAAAAACCCTCAATGAGTCCTCATTTATTATCCCTCATAGCCTCATTGAATTTTGAGGTTATGAGGACCATTAAAAATCCCTCAATGAGGTACAATTTACTACGACTCTTAGCCTCATTTCAGTATTTGAGGATACCTATGGCCTGGTATTGTTATATTCGGGGATACCTATCGAGGATACCTTTAGGAGAATCCCTTTTTTGTCGTATGAGGCCATGAGGGCTATGTAAAAACCCTCAATGAGTCCTCATTTATTATCCCTCATAGCCTCATTGAATTTTGAGGTTATGAGGACCATTAAAAATCCCTCAATGATGGATTTTTAATACGACTCTTATCCTCATTTCAGTATTTGAGGATACCTGTGGCCTGGTATTGTATTATTTGAGGATACCTATTGAGGATACCTATCGAGGATACCTTTTGGAGAATCCCTTTTGTGTCGCATTAGACTATGTAAAAGCCCTCAATGGGTCTAATGTGGTCTTACCAACCGCTCCCATCTTGTCGCCAAAGCTCCAAAGCCATTACAGGTCTATGGCCTATCTGACCTATCATCAGCTTCTACAGCAGTCTTGTTCCATTGTGGCCTTGTACCAGTACTATTGGCTTCTGTTATTCTGCCCCATATCTCATCCGTTACTTCCTAGGCTATACCTATCTCAGTCTCGACTATAACATTGATCAAGGTTGAATCAGATTTCCCCTGTATACATATAAGGCATTCCGTTATTGAGATTCCTAGCCGAGTCCGTAAAAGTTGGATTCCGTGTTTTAACATAAACACTCGAGGGTATGGAAAAGGATTAATAACCCCCAATTCAACAATGACTACAAGACTCTGAATAGAGATAACCAACCACTACAAAACAATTAAGTACAGATCCAACAGAACCAATTGTGAACAAAACAAAGTGAAAGAATGTAAACTAGTCGGATTGATCGAACTAGATGGAAAGACTGAACAGATCTGATCGAATGAAGTGAACTGACCATAAGAAGTGAACAAAGATCCAACACAACCAAGATCGAAGTGAACATAACAAAGTGAGCAGAGTATTGAACTACAACCCCAAATATAACCCAATGTTAACCCTTTGAACTGTTTGAATGGACTTTATGTAACTAAAACTCCTTTGAACTATTTGAATGAACTTTATGTAATTAAAACCCCTTTGAACTGAATGAACGAACTATAACCTAAATGAAGGTATTAACACTCCCTTTCGAACAAATTTTACAGCCTTAATGAAAATATAACGAAAGGTGATCTGAATTTTTAAACTACAACCCATTAAACTAAATTCTTCCAATAGCCTACCCTCGAGTGTTGATGTTAAAACACGGAATCCAAATTTTACGGACTCGGCTAGGAATCTCAATAACGGAATGCCTTATATGTATACAGGGGAAATCTGATTCAACCTTGATCAATGTTATAGTCGAGACTGAGATAGGTATAGCTAGGAAGTAATGGATGAGATATGGGGCAGAATAACAGAAGCCAATAGTACTGGTACAAGGCCACAATGGAACAAGACTGCTGTAGAAGCTAATGATAGGTCAGATAGGCCATAGACCTGTAATGGCTTTGGAGCTTTGGCGACAAGGTGGAAGCGGTTGGTAAGACTACATTAGACCCATTGAGGGCTTTTACATAGCCTAATGCGACACAAAAGGGATTCTCCAACAGGTATCCTCGATAGGTATCCTCAATAGGTATCCTCAAATAATACAATACCAGGCCATAGGTATCCTCAAATACTGAAATGAGGATAAGAGTCGTATTAAAAATCCCTCATTGAGGGATTTTTAATGGTCCTCATAACCTCAAAATTCAATGAGGCTATGAGGGATAATAAATGAGGACTCATTGAGGGTTTTTACATAGCCCTCATGGCCTCATACGACAAAAAAGGGATTCTCCTAAAGGTATCCTCGATAGGTATCCTCGAATAATACAATACCAGGCCATAGGTATCCTCAAATACTGAAATGAGGCTAAGAGTCGTAGTAAATTATACCTCATTGAGGGATTTTTAATGGTCCTCATAACCTCAAAATTCGATGAGGCTATGAGGGATAATAAATGAGGACTCATTGAGGGTTTTTACATAGCCCTCATGGCCTCATACAACAAAAAAGGGATTCTCCTAAAGATATCCTCGATAGGTATCCTCGGATAATACAATACCACGCCATAGGTATCCTCAAATACTGAAATGAGGCTAAGAGTCGTAGTAAATTATACCTCATTGAGGGATTTTTAATGGTCCTCATAACCTCAAAATTCAATGAGGCTATGAGGGATAATAAATGAGGACTCATTGAGGGCTTTTACATAGCCCTCATGGCCTCATACGACAAAAAAGGGATTCCATAGCCACAGGTGTTTTGCAAAAAATGGGATTCCATGGGATATGGCCATTGGATATAGGCTTTTATTATACAGAAGGGAGATAACTCTGCATACAGGTTATGGGAAATCAAGCAATCTGATTGGTTAGTTATTATCTAGATAAATGAAGCAACAAGAGTACTTGGAATAGGGTCAGAACTAACAAGAATAGACTAGAAATTGCTAAATATAGCAGTAATAAGGTATACTGTTCCAGTTGATAGGCTCTTCTACGCTACTGGAGTATACTCTAGAACAAAGGAACAGGGTCAGATAGACGATAACTATTGCATATATAGATAGAAGCAGAGAATTCTGGGTAAATTTGTCCTATAGCACTACGTGCTATTCTTAATAGGGGAAAAACGTCATGGGATAGGGATCAAAAAAGGGATTCTGGGAGAATTCTAATCCAGAACATTACTCCTGTTCAATCGAATGCACCCCCTTGTACCCCTTAGTACTATAGCACTACGTGCTAAGCCGATAAAATGGGGAAATAAAGTCAATTTCGGTGATTTGGGGTGGATTTTGGTGATTTGGAAGGGTTGTCGGGTTGTTTGTGGTAATTATCCAGGGAAGTCGTTCCAGAAAAAACTCCGATTCAATCGAACATACCCTCCGAACATACCCCTGTCCTATTGTAGGCCTTAGGTAACATAGCAATCACGTGCTACCATAGAAACCAAGATGGCGGCCTCCAGTAGACAAAATGGACGACGGAAACACGTATCACCCTAACAACACGCGCTGCGCATGCGCACTAACACCACGTATCACTATCGGGATGACGTCACAACATGGCCGCTCACGCGGGTTACCATGACAACACAACATGGCGCCACTACGGCACGTGACATGACGTCACTTCCGAGGTCCTGCACCGAGGTCCTGCAACCTCCACCTCAAACATACGAGACATACTACTTACACCAATAACACAAGAACCTGACATCATTTTCGGGAAAGCTCTCACAGAAAGCTTTCCGGAAAATGACTTCGAATTCTTGTGCTATTGGTGTAGTGGCAGTGGGCTACTTTGTTCATTGTGGTTATGCTACAACTTCTTTTGATTCATACAGTATTTGTAGACTTGAACATATGCCTCTACCTTGTACCATGCATTTATACTCATATGAAGTCTTTTTTCCAGACATTTCATACTTAGCTATTAAATAAATAATTGTTCATTTACCAGTTAGTTCTTTTAAAATTTATTGGACTGTAGCCATAGCCACATTTCAATATTTCGTGATTATAAAACAAATTTAAAATAAGAAATTTTGACTTGCTGAAATAATCTACAACTGTAGTACTCTGATCACAAAAAAGGTAGTACAACATATTTTGTTCTTTACTTTTTAAACCTTTACCCACAGATAACATTAAAACTGGAAATTTAAATTTTTCAAACTTACACAAAAAGCCTCAAGCAAATCAAATCATTCAACTCCCGGGGGGACGATCTTGTTCCGATGATAGATCACATTATGTGGTTTGTATAAAACTTTTTAAAAAACATTTTTACCTGCTAAATTCATGAATTATGTGTGTAGTTGCAGTCAGTTTGTCAGGTAAAGGGCTAGGCAGTGAGGTTGTGGATTATGGAGATTCTTATCAATCCATTTTCCAATGTTAGAGAAAAAAAAAATTAACAGTACCAGAAGGGTAAATTTCCACTTCTCATGGGTCGGGTTTTTTTTGCATATCAAAGCTATGTCAACCAAAAAATTAGTTTTCCTGAAGTAATATTCTTTCGTGGATATTATAAATTATATTTTGAATTTCAATGCTTTGGAAAATTTAATGCAATAGGAACGCCAATGTAATTACCTCTCTTAGTCCAAAATATGTAAAAAAGGTTTCAGAATACATGGACATTATCACTCAAAGAGTCAAAATAGATTGTAACATAACTACAATAAATTAAGAATCCTGCTGCTTCTGCTTCTACACTGATAATACAAGAATCTTACATCATTTTCTTGGAAGCCCTCTGTTAGAGATTCGCAAAAAGGATATCCGATTCCTGTGTTATTGGTATAGGAAATATTACATCTATAGTTTAGACCGGTAGTGTTTATTCTTCAACTCATTTTGACATGTACTGTATATGGACAAAATGCGACACTGCTACTTGCAGACGATTTTCACCTTTTAGGGACCACGCCCTCTCCCCAACCTCTTCCAGCTAGAACATCTGTGTGTTGTGCTTCAAAATTTTTGTGTTGATTGGTTGTTTGGATTCTCAGAGTTTGAATTGTCATTCACGCATTCGTCTTCGTGTCATTTGGGTGATCTATCTGCCGTTTTGTCACTCGTCAACAACAAGCCCCCCTCCCCCCGCCCCCACGATGCCGAATCTGCCTTCGCTTATGGGAAGGGCTTCATTGCGGTATTCATTTGACGAAAAAATCAATATTATTTTGTTCTGTCCATTAAATGGGGTGTTGAAAGTATTGTTATTTTTCTATCTTTATCAGTATTAAATTGAAAACACACATTTTCTCGTTTCAAGCGAAATATTTTGTTTGTTTTTACCGCATGTATGACAGTCTTGACAGATAGTCTGATCGAAGTGTTTACCCGAAGCAACCTCTGGCCTTGCATTTCATTAACGTCAAAGATGGCGAATCGGCAATGGGCTTATTGGTGACATCTTGTTACTGTTTGGGACACAAAAGACGCCATAATACTGAAAAAGGAGAAAAAAATGCATTAACTGTTTGCGCACATTTTTTTCTGACACTTGGCCACCCATCCACCCCCACCTATGTTCACGCAATTTTGTCCGACCTTCCCCTCCCCCCCCCCCCCCCCCCCGCGACAGGTTGAAAAACGTTTTCCTTCTCAAATAATATATATCAGTGTATGGGTGCCCTTGTATGGCCGTGCACCCCATCGCCCCTGTTAGAAATGCTTCCTACGTACTTGGCTTTCTTAATTGTGTTTTCTGTCCGTTATGTTTTATTTTCTTTTAAAAACACAGTTGGTATTCGGCATTAAAGGGGGCGCGGTGGCTCAGTAGGTAGAGGTGCAGGCTGCAAGCCGAGAGGTCCTCGGTTCGAATCCCACCTGCGGCAACCGCGTTGTGTCCTTGGGCAAGACACTTCACTCCCATTGCCCATGTGGGGGCACGATGGCGCCGTGTACTACGGCGTACTGCACGTCGATGGTACGCATGTCTTCAACCAATCTAACCCTGCCTGTGCTGCAGTGCGGAGTTACGATGTTGGGGAGCTGGCAGCTGCTCGTCGTTGCTCAGTGGTTCTCTCCGGGTGCTCCGGCTTCCTCCACCCGTAAAACTGTCACGGTCATGATTAGCCATTGTGCATAAATATGTGACCTTAAACATAAATAAATAAATAAATAAATTCGGCATTAAAACCCTTTACACAACGTAACGGCCAATACCGCCTGGCGCTATTCACAAAAATCACCATTCAGTTTTCAGTATTTTTTTCATTTTTTGTGTCAAAAACACAGCTTATGACTCCTCATTGGAACGTTCCAATGAGGAGTCATAAGCTATGTTTTTGACTAAAAAAATGAAAAATTTAGTTATTCAAGAAGTTTATTTGCAAGTGTCGTCTGCCGTTCGTGTTATGTAAAGGGTTAAATTGTATGCATCTTCTGCTGTTGTTCAGACGGTTCAGATAACGGTGAGCAGGAAAAGTGGTATGGCCTGAGCAGTTGTGTATTGTTTATTATCATTTGCCTGAATAAGCAGACGTCACTTTGACAAGAAACAACTGCCTGGGTTGATATTTTCAATGTTCTTTTTTATGCCTCAGCGACGAATAGTCGGGGGGGGGGGGGCATATTGTTTTCTCCTGTCCGTCCGTCCGTCCGTCCGTTTGTCCGTCCGTTTGTCCGTCCGTCCGTCCGTCCGTCCGTCCGCCCTCACGAGAGTACACTTATGAGTTGTGTTTCCAGTAGGCGTCAGACTTGTGGGGATTTTTAGCACTTATGGGGTGCAACTCGGAAGTACACCTTCACAAACGAGTCCAGAAGATATTTCTGAGGTTTTAAAACAAAAAGGTCTCTTGCACCCCACAGTGTTTCGGACACACATTTTCCGTCCGTTCTTGGACGGCCAATCACCGAACGGACAAAGCCTCCCGCTGATCGTCTAAAATTGACAGCCATCCTGAACCAACCAATCAAATCTCTCGATTCTATTACATCCCATAAGTTGGCAGTGTACGCGTTTCTCTTTTTGTCTTGAGAGGGAACCAGTTTTATCATAATGATTTATTTTTCTTACACGCAGTTTTCATGCCAATCATCTACGGAACTTGGAAGAGTTCGAAACGTAAATTTAAAGTAAGTTACCATTTAAACGAAATATGTTGAATTTTGCGTGTAAAAATCCAGTCTTAACGACTGAGACGTCCGAGTCTTTCATTTTTCGATACATCCAGATGAAGTTATGCAAGCATGCGTAATTTATTTTGCCTAATTTCGCGGCACTGCAACCTACCTGAATTGTCGAGTGTTGCAGAAGCAGTGAAACCACAGGCTTCAGTGAGAACAAATCAACTCAGTGCTTTCATTTTCACGGGGCCGCAACAATAGTTAAATCTAGGGCCCTGGGAATCGGGAATTTTAGTTCGAATCGAATCATGTCAGAGATTCGCGAATTGAGATTTTCTACAGGCCTTTTGACTTTTGCTTGCTTCCGTACGACATCCTTATTTTGAACATGTTGGGTTTTAACTTTTACCCATGGGATTTGAATAAACAACAGGGTTACGATTAGCACCGGGAAATAAATTAAAAACATGTGAGCAACTATTTCTTAGCTTTGGAAAAAAATCACACTCCTAAATCTTTCACATTAGTATTTCAGCGATCTGAACGTAGTGGCTACCCATCTACATTTAGATTCCTCCCGAGTCCCTTTCTGAACCCGTCGAAGCGTCAACCATCGCTTCGATATCGTCCATGTCAGTTATTGTCATTATACGCCTGTATTGGCTATAAAATAATGTTGCGTCCGAGAAAGTCAGCTTAACATAAGCTGCGCCATAAGATTAAAATTTTAAAAAGAACAATTTTATAGTCAGGAGCCCGACACCACCCGTGCTTATTTAAGGCCCTGTGATACCTTCTAAACCATCATGGGAAGGCGTAGTCTAGTGTAGTCACTAGTGCAACAATGAGCGATTAGCCCAGTGGCGTCATGCCAACGGTGCACGGGGGGTGGGTGGGGGGGGGGGGGGGGGGGTTCTCCCCACATATTTCCGGTGAAGGCCTGGGAAGTGCCATTTCCGGCAACATGGGAGGCATTTTTGCCTAATTTTGGGGGCACGCTACGCGCCAAACGATGGTGACGCTCCGCTTAGAAGGTGTTACCGATCCGCTCCCCCCTCCCTCCCAGATTTTTCTCTAGCATGACGCCCCTGGTTCAGCCAATTAATAATGGCCCACTTCACAAGTTCTAGTACTAATATGATCTCACCCCGAGGTTGCTAAGATCGCATGCCCTTGGGTAGGCAGTAATAAGGCCTGGGGGTAGTACCCTTATAAAAAAGTACCATGGTAAATCCCAAAATACCCTGGTAATACCATGGTATTACCATGGTATTGCCGGGGTATTTTGAGATTTACCATGGTTTACCATGGTACTTTTTTATAAGGGTAGGAAAGCAGACACTAATGGGCAAGACTAGTGAATGACGAAATCTATAGATGGAGTATGGTTACATTTCATCCTTTGGAGTGAATGAGGGGGGGGGGGGGTAATACTGGATAATGAAAGTGGGTGGATGAAGCAGGAGCTGTAACCAAGGTGGCAATTACCAATAAAGCATGTTTTTAAATGAAGACACTGGAAAACTTAACTTATTTTTATTAATGATAAATTACTTTAAGCCATGTAACCAAGGTGGCAATTACCAATAAAGCATGTTTTTAAATGAAGACACTGGAAAACTTAACTTATTTTTATTAATGATAAATTACTTTAAGCCATTATGTTTATCTTGAACACAGTTGATAAATAATATCTCGTTATAAATAAATGATAGAATGACATTCGACTTGTACAAACTACAGGATGTGGCAAGACAAATTTTCACAAATAAAGGAGCAACATAGGCCTAACCCCAGTTAAATTTGGGTTATGTTTCTCCCATATGGATGATGATTATTGGAGAAATTCCACCCTCGGGCTTCAATATCTCCTATATGGGGGAAACACTCTATCAGTACTGTGTAAAGGTGAGTCTTCAACTGAAAGAAATGAGGAGAACTCACCTGAATATAGGCCTAATAAGAATGACCAAATTTACATAAGAGATAATAGAGCTAATAGAGGACAGCTACATGTATTCTCGGACACACTGTTACATAGGGTGATATCCGCCAATATGGAAGAAATATTCTCCAGCAGGTCTCAACTGAGGGAGGATTAACCTGTGGAAGAGGATTTCTCCTATATTGATAGAATACGGGCAGGCCTATACGCGTCTTTAACTTGTCTTGCTGAGTTTGAACGGAAGGGTTAGTTATATCTGGTATACAAAGGATCGCGGTGACAAGTGATATCCCTTATTATTATTTAATATTTATTGATGTTTAAGGTCACATATTATTGCACAATGACTAATCACGACCGTGACAGTTTTACGGGTGGAGGAAGTCGGAGTACCCAGAGAGAACCACCGAGCAACGACGAGCAGCTGCCAGCTCCCCAACATCGTAACTCCGCACTGCAGCACAGACAGGGTTAGATTGGTTGAAGACATGCGTACCATCGACGTGCAGTACGCCTTAGTACGCGGCGTCATCGTGCCCCCACAGTGATATCCCTTAAATTTCTGCATCACAATGTGAGGGAGAAATTTATGAAAAGGCCCTGTTACCATTTCGGGTTATAACTGAGAAGAAATGTCCTAGATAAAATGAAGAAGCTCTAACAGTTAAAATTTCTTGTCTTTGGAGAATGTAAAGATAAATCTGTAAAATTAACCCTTTACCCGAAGTAACGGAAAAATCGGCCAGCTGGCGCTATTTACAAAAATCACCAATTAATTTTCATTATTTTTTTCATTTTTGTGTCAAAAAACCCTCTTTGGAACGAGCTCGTTTCAACGAGGGTTCATAACCTATGTGTTTGACACAAACAAAAAAATAAAAAAATAGTTATTCAAGAATTTTGTTGAGGAATGTCGTCTGCTTTTCATGTTAAGGGTTAAAATGAATACTGTTCCATTTTTATGCTTAAGTTATACAATTTATGGAGCTGACGTTCAAATGTAGTTTCTTGCAAAATGGGTTAAAAACTTAGATAACTGATGAGGCAGGGCCCATCCACCGTGTCAGAGTAGGTGAAATGTAGCAAAACAAACTGTAACTTATTTTGGTGGGTCCCGTACGAAGCAGAAGTCTCGGTATTTATAGGTTGTCACTAAAAAGTGTACTCCGACCCCGACCCCGACTCCGAAATTACCGACTCCAAAACTATTTCTTTTTATAACTCTTTTATTAATGGATCAATTATACTGAAATTCAACATAAATGTACAGAATTACGTGTAGTATACATATAATCATATAAATGTTACAAAAAATTATGATTTTCATTAAATTGACTTTTATTGAGTTTTGACTCACTAAAAAGTGTACTCGGCGATTTCAACGAAATTTCATTCTCTCATTCATATAATACATTCTTCCAGCTAATTTGTTGCAGTATTAAGAATATATTCGTATTTTACGATGTCTAATGCAAGATTTATAATTAATTTGGAAATTAATTGTGCTTAAAACGGAAATTTACTCGAAGATGAGAATCGCCGACTCCGGCTTCATTTGAGGTTGTATGTAAAATTCAAACTTGCAATGGCGGATCAATAGTCAGAGGTTTTCCCGGATTGTGGTAAGTGTCGCGGATAAGGAAATTGTTTTACGACAACCAAGTTTAACACCTGTCAGTAGCAGGGTAGTAGTAATTTTTTCGATAAGAAATTGGACCCTAAGGTTGTAAAATAATTTCCAGTGCTATTTTTCTCTGAAGGCATATAACATCGGGAATTATATTATAACGATAGAGTCTATAGCACCTGTCAGTAGTAGTAATTTTTTCGATAAGAAGTTGGACCCTAAGGTTGTAAAATAATTTCGGCTTTTATCTTAAGGTAGTATTGAAGCTGATTAATAATTCCCAAACTTTCATCATTCGCGTGATTACTAATCACAGGACTCACAAACAAACAAAACAATATCAATGGTTGACGTGAATAATACATGAACAATCTATCAATAAACAAACAAACAAACTTATGTTTATTGAATAAAATTATCAAAGACGGACAGAATATTGATATTGAGCATTAAAATGTGGTTGCTAAAGGCTTGCACACACAAGACATAAATTTCACAGAGAAAAAGAAGGGTCCAACAAACTACCTATGAAAAAATCACGTTCAACGCCTTCTCATGCATGTCAACTGCGTCACTTACCTCAATCCGGGAAAACCTCTGGCTAATGATCCGCCAATTGCAAGTTTGTATTTTACATATAACCTCAAATGAAGCCGGAGTCGGCGATTCTCATCTTCGAATAAATTTCCATTTTTAGCACGATTAATTTCCAAATTAATTATAAATCTTGCATTAGACATCGTAAAATACGATATTTTTCTTAATATTGCAACAAATTAGCTGGAAGAATGTATTATATGAATGAGAGAATGAAATTTCGTTGAAATCGCCGAGTACACTTTTTAGTGAGTCAAAACTCAATAAAAGTCAATTTAATGAAAATCATAATTTTTTTGTAACATTTATATGATTATATGTATACTACACGTAATTCTGTACATTTATGTTGCATTCCAGTATAATTGATCCATTAATAAAAGAGTTATAAAAAGAAATAGTTTTTGAGTCGGTAATTTCGGAGTCGGGGTCGGGGTCGGAGTACACTTTTTAGTGACAACCGTATTTATAGTAAAAGGCCAGCCAATGAAATTGCAGCACCTACATTGGAAAACCCGATTCCAAACTGTAATTGTAAACACGGAGAAAATCTGAAATGGCACTCGCTTCAAACTTGAATAAATCAAAATATATGTTATAAACATTTTGATCAACGATCATATGAAGATAATAGAACCTTGATGCATGGCTAAGATGAAATTCTGTAGAATAATGATATGGAATACAGTAGTTACGTGATAATAAATGCCGAAATGTGAGAGCACGTTTATTTTATACATGTAACTGAATCTGACCAGAGCAAACTACGAGGCAGAACAAATTGACGGTTTCTTGAGAATTACAACATGTTAAGACGTGGAAGATATAAAATAGTTTTTTTAAACAGGGTAGGGAATTGAGTGATATACGTTGCAGATGATTTTAATTTCGCAACAATGACAAGATGAATACTTGGTTAATGAGTTGCCTAAATCCGTGTAATATTACGAATGGGTAATTACCGAAATGAGAATAAAATATGTCAAGAAGTGATATAAAAAATCAAAGGGGGAAATTTTCCTGATAGATAGTGTTACACAGAATATGAAGGTAATTGTTAAATTGCCACGTACTCTGGAAAATGGGGGGTTCAGGCTGAGACAGCATAACAATAATAACCCGAAGTTGCATCTGAACAAAGATCGATGCGGAAACAGGCATACTTGTAATCACATTCGGGGAGAGGAGGTCGATTATGATCATCACCGGGTAATTTTACTAGGAGTTATCGTTTCCGCATCAATATTCTTTTCGGGCAGCAACTCGGGTTGCACAAAAACATGGACGGTATCGAAGCGATGCTTGACTCTTCGCAGTGTCTAGTCTCAATAAATAAAGAATAAAACACAGTTTGGATCAATAAACTCAAATGTAAGGAAATATGTGTACTACCAAATGCAGCCAGTGATAAGGGTGAAAGCTTGCCTGTGTTTTGAGTTGCCAATTAAACTTGTTGGGGAATTTTACTACAGCTTTGAATGGGAGGAATCTGAACATTGAGGGGTAGCCACACTGCAAGTGTGATTTTTCACACCTCTGCAATTTTCCGAGGTGTCACTGTGTTGTGTTATTCATAAAATACCTTTGGACATTTGGAAACAGGTCAATCCCGCCCAAAGATGATCCATCCCCAGATGATCTGTCGTTTTCTCAACCCAGACGATATGACCCCAGTCTTTCCGTCCCGAGACGAGCTGGTCCATGCACAATTCATTAGCTGTGACAACGTATTAATTTTGGGTTTAAAAAATATAGAAAAAAAACCCAGAATGAATGCATGCATGGTGACGAACTGAACGAATGGGTCACTGATGACTTTGAAAGTGTCGTTGGTGATACTGGTCCCAAATTCATTTTATGTTTCCATTTCATTTTTAGCTTAACTTGACAAAGTCAAGATAAGCTATTGCCATCACACATGCAGAAGTCTGTGAGTCACTTCACATTTTCCTTTAGCACAGGCTACACTCCCGTAGTTCTTATCTGATTGTCACAAAATTTCATATGCACGTTTGAGGTCATCTTTAGATGAGAACGTCCCCTTTTGGTCGCGATACATCAAACGTGACAGCTGCCTGAGGTGAAAACCCAAGAAACTTCAGCACAGTCTACAGGTCATATTTATGGAGAGATTTCATGGTAACTTGGTGGGATGACTCTGTTTTACAGTTAAAACTAGAAGTCCTGTCATGAAATGCGCACAAATAGCACGTTGATATGCGCGTTAATGTACACGTTATGGCCCAAGTAAAGCTATCAAATTCTGTACATATGGCCTGTGCACAAGCAATGTTTCAGCCAATGGACCTCCGGGTAACCCGGAGGTCCATTGGCAGAAACATTGCATGTGTTTGCTATGAGTAACCAAGAGAACCTGCCGTGCTTTGGATGACATTCGATATGGCAATTGCACGCAATTCCAACGCGCAATTAAGCCTAGATAAGCGCACTATTCGTGACAGGACTTCTAGTTTTACCTGTATATCTAGATGAGAAAGTCCCCTTTTGGTGATGATCTGTTGACTGTGACGGCTGCCCAAGCCGAAAACCCAAAACATTTAGCACAGTCTACAGTCTGTATATATGAAGGGATTTCATTGTAACTTGAGAGGATGACTCAGTGTTACTGTGTAATGACTACATGAGGACGTCCCCTTTTGGTTGCGATCGGTCAGCCGTGATGGCTACACAGAGCAAAGCCCGAGAACCTTTAGCACAGTCTTCAAGCATAATTTATGAAGGGATTTCATTGTAACTTGATAGGATAACTCGTTTTTGAATAATTTCACTGTAACTTGGTAATTTTGGTTGACATACATTAACTGTGAGGGCCACATTAAGCAACCCCTCACTTCTTTAGTACAGTCTGCACCTCAAATTATTTTTTATTGAAAACATAGCATCCAGGGAACTGAAATTAACATATTCCCAATTATCACAATTCTTGTCTGATTTCATCATCCTTTCATAAACATTGAACATTATCCTTTTCATCAAACACAACACACAGTGAAGTTAAGCTACAGTGTCATTGACACTTTCATTATTTTTGTATTTATTTTTTTGGAGGGGGCGGGGGGATGGGAGGGATGTGGGTCCACGTCACTGGTTATGGTGACTAATTGTTACAGTATCGGGGTAAAATCTAAGGAACCACCCGCAACCATTGAAAAGACTTTTGCTAATCTATTAAACTTGTAAACTTGTTTTTTTTTTCCAATTTTTTACAAACAAACATCCATACAAAAAAGTCACTATTCATTGTAATGAGCACAGTAAATTTGTGCCATTGAGATGTCGCCTGAAATGTTTTTGTAGAATGTTTTTGAAAAATGATTTTTTAAAGCCCAATTTATAACTTGTGTGGATTAGTGCAGCAGGTTTGTAAATAGAGGGTCAACCCACAAACAAGTCAGACAAACGGCAATGCCACATCATGATTTTCAATATTGCGGATGTGTGTGAAATCTTCTTCACAACAGGCTGAGTATATATGGTCAGTTACTTGCCTTAATGTTTGAACCAACATCCAACATATACCTCAGTATTATTTATTTATTGGTGTTTAAGGTCACATATTTATGCACAATGGCTAATCATGAACGTGACAGTTTTACGGGTGGAGGAAGCCGGAGTACCCGGAGAGAACTACCAAGCAACGGTGAGCAACTGTCAGCTCCCCAGCATACTAACGCCACACAAGTAGGGTTAACATTGGTTGAAGACAAGTGCACCATCGATGTGCAGTACACCTTAGTACACAACGCCACCGTGCCCCCATGTGGGCAATGGAGATGAAGTGTCTTGCCCATGGACACAACGTGGTTGCCACAGGTGGGATTCGAACCCAGCCTGCACCTCTACCTACTGAGCCACCGCGCTCCCATATAACTCAGTAAATGCTGTTAATTTGTTTTATACATTATCTTTATCTTATGGGTTTTGTTTATACAATGAGAAAGGTGGACTGTTGGGGCAAAATGTCAAGGTCAGGATGAGTGAGAACACCATTTTTATTTTGAACTACCATGCCCACATATATATTGTGAAAGTGTGTGACAAGTTCCGAACATTTATTTTGTTGAGTTGAATAAGTATAGATAAGGCCACACAAAGTAGATCTTCTATTTCTCAGGCCATTATTTGTAAAATTTCATGTGGGTGAGCATTTTATTTTTCTTTTATTTTTAGCTTACCTACATCTGTAAGATGTGGTGAGCTATTGTCATAACCTCGGGCGTCAGTGTCGGTGTCCGGCGTGTCCAATATTGTAATATTTAATGTTAAGGTTAATTTCTCAAACATCAGTGGGCTCAGGCCTTTTATATTGCATATGTAGGTTGTAGGGGACTATCAGAACAGTATTTAACCCTGATACTATGACTTTTTTCCAAATTTCACCTGAAATTTTCTGCCAAAAGTTGTAAGAATTTGCGTTTAGGTGCTGTAAGAATTTGCGTTAAAGTCAGCTTTTGTGCAGATTGTGCTGCTTTAACTTCTCATTACTGTTGATTTTCATATTTCAATAACAACTGTAGGTATTATCCCTACTGTATGCAGAAATTTAACGAAAATTTTCTTTTTTTTCAGTCAAAATTTTCATGTTTTTCTCGGACTTAGTAAATTTTAAGTTGTAAAACTTTGTGTTTAAGTGAGTTGTGTTTCTATGTGTCTTTCCAGGCGATTAATATTCTACACTTGGGTTACTGAACTCCATTACAGTAATATTTAACCCTCATTACATGCATATTTGAGGAATTTGAGGCTGATTTTCTGCCAAAACTTGTTGTAAGAATTAGCATTTAGGTGTTGTAAGAATTTGCGTTAAAGTCAGCTTTTGTGCAGATTGTGGTGCTTTAACTTCTCATTACTGTTGATTTTCGTATTTCAATAACAACTGTAGGTATTAACCCGACTGTATACAGAAATTTAACGGAAATTTTCTTTTTTTTCATTCAAAATTTTCATGTTTTTCTCGGACTTAGTAAATTTTAAGTTCTAAAAGTTTGTGTTAAGATGAGGTGTTAAGGTGAGTTCTCAAAGATCAGTTGGCTCAGGCCTTTGATATTGCATATGTAGGTTGCAGGGGACTATCAGAACAGTATTTAACCCTGATACTATGACTTTTTTCCAAATTTCACCTAAAATTTTCTGCCAAAAATTGTTGTCAGAATTTGCGTTAAAGTCAGCTTTTGTGCAGATTGTGCTGCTTTAACTTCTCATTACTGTTGATTTTCATATTTCAATAACAACTGTAGGTATTAACCCTACTGTATGCAGAAATTTAACAGAAATTTTTTTTTTTTTTCAGTCAAAATTTTCATGTTTTTCTCGGACTTAGTAAATTTTAAGTTGTAAAACTTTGTAAACTTTGTGTTTAGGTGAGTTGTGTTTCTATGTGTCTTTCCAGGCGATTAATATTCTACACTTGGGTTACTGAACTCCATTGCAGTAATATTTAACCCTCATTACATGCATATTTGAGGAATTTGAGGCTGATTTTCTGCCAAAACTTGTAAGAATTAGCATTTAGGTGTTGTAAGAATTTGCGTTAAAGTCAGCTTTTGTGCAGATTGTGGTGCCTTCACCTCTCATTACTGTTTATTTTCTCATTTCAATAACAAATGTAGGTATTAACCCTACTGTATGCAGAAATTTAACTGATTTCTTTTCTTTTTTTCAGTCACAATGTTCACGTTTTTCTCTGACTTACTCAATTTTAAGTTCTAAAAGTTTGTGTTAAGGTGAGGTGTTAAGGTGAGTTCTGTTTCTATGTGTCTTTCCAGGCAATTGATATTGTATGCATGGGTTACTGAACTACATTGCGGTAACGTTGCGCCCTTATTACATGCATATTTGAGGAATTTGAGGGGGATTTTGGGGACTTATAATCACTTTCTTTAAAAAAAATTTTTTTTAACTTTTTTTTTTTATTTAATACTTTCTCATACTTGTTACTAGTAACATTAAGGCTTATTTTAGTTGTTGATGTGATGTATTTTTTTGTTGGGACTTAGAGTCACTTTCTTGAACGAATGTTTTTCCGCATCTCCTCTTTAACCAATGAATGTACTTCAATTACAATTTCAGTGATTTATGAAAGCCTTTTCTAATTCTTATTTATGATTTAATATCTGGCCTCACGATTCATATTCTTAATCATAAACATTTCTAAAAGAAAAAAATGCTTTTATATCCAATGATTCTATGTTGAATTGATATATAATAAATGCAGAAATATAGACTTTCCAAAGACATCACATAAACCACATTAATCATTTGATGCCTAGTTAATGATTTATATTAACTAAATATTAGACATGTTACATTGGAACGACATTATCAAGCGCGAATGTAGGTGAGCGTTGGGATGTAACATCCCTCTTGTTTATTTCTGCAATTATTTCTCTGCCATCAAAATTTTGTGTTCTAATGTATGGAAGAAAATGGGTGGTGGTGTATTTTGTCCCTTGAGTGCAACAAGACATTGCAATGCTAATGCTAAAGCATTGCAAAGCCTTCTTGCTCTAAGGAGGCAAATTTATCAATTTTTTTAACTAGGGTAAAATATCAAACATAAACCTTTTAATAATTATTTTTTAAGTTTACATTGGTTGTAAAAGGATAGCATGCTGGTTGCAGGCCTGGGGTGGAAGAGGGTACAGGAAGGGGTTGCCCCTTCCTGTAGGTGGGGGCCTCCACCAGGAATTTTTGGAAAATTGGATGCCTCAAGAGCAAATCTAGGGGCCTCTGAGTCAGCATTTTAAACTTTACCAAAAAATAAATTTGAACAATATTTTGAGAATGGATTTTTAAATTTCAAGATTTTTTTTCATAACATATTCATGGCAATTTTGATAAAAACAACCCACAAATAAAGTTCCACTGGTTTATTTGGGATGATGAAATCTCAAAAGCCATAGTGTCATGAATCAGGCAATTTTGTGTGTGCTTTCATTGAACTGTTGATGAAGAAAATGTTTTTTTTTTTTTTTTTCTTGGTGGAGGGGGTGGGGGGTAGTTTAGATGTCCAAACTGGTTACTGGTAGGAAAACACCCCTGAATCCAGCACGGGGTTAAATGTCAGATGGGGAGCATGGTGGCTCAGTGGTAGACTGTTGGACTTCCCATATGGGACGACCCATCTTGTGTCCTTGGGCAGGCACTTTATCTCGATTGCCAACGTGGGGGCACGATGACGCTGTGTACTAATGCGTACTGCATGTCGATGGTGCACATGCCTTCAACCACTGTAACCCTTCTTGAGTGGAGCTTGAACAGAGTTAGAATGTTGAGGAGCTGACAGCTGCTCGTCAATGCTCGGTGGTTCTGTCCGGGTTGTCTGTCTTCCTCCATCCATAAAACTGTCACAGTCACGATTAGTCATTATTTATAAGTATGTAACCTTAAACACCAATAAATAAATAAATGTCAGATGAGCTGAATATCGCTCTCCATCATTTTCCAAAATCGAAGGACTGCAATAATGAGGCAATATTTTGGCATTATTAACACCATACATGTAATGTTGCCAAATGGTACACTTTGTTATAGGTTGCTCTGTAGGAGGAGCTGAAACATGGGGAGCATAAACTGATCGAGTCATAAACATACACATATGCATAACAGAGGGACACACCTAGGACATTAACAACATGTCAGGAAGGTCAAAGAAATCACGCTTCCTTCAATTAGAATATTGCAATACCCAGAATTGCCATAAAAAAGTTAGTGAAATCAAAACAATGATGGAGGGGGAGGATTTTGAAATAATGGGCTTAAGTGAGACATAGATAAGGCAGGGCAAGCGTGTTGAAGTTGGGCAAACTTAAGGGGAGAGAAAACCACCTTAATGGCTGTTACATGTACATTAAATTTTTCCTTGTTAACATTATTGGTTGCTGGATGAATGATTCCAAGTTAGCGTATTGTATACATTGTAGTAGGAGCAGGGTATTTTTTTTTTTAAAAAAACTTGGTTCGCAGTTTTCATCTTGGTTTCAAAAAGTGATGATAAATAGTGAATATAAGGTTAATATGAAGGAAAAATGGTTAGCATTTGGACATTTTTGTACAGCATTTTGCGATGCAAATCCAGTCATCAAATACCATGAGGAGCTGAATATGTTAGGGTACAGATGTCTGTAACTTACAGGAAATGTCGACCAACATTATGGGTTGCACGATGGATGATTCCTATTAGAATGTTATATAGTAAGAGCTGAATAATGTAGGGTACAGATGTCTGTAACTTACGGGGAATGTTGGCCAACATTATGGGTTGCACGATGAATGATTCCAAGTTAGCATGTTGTCTAGTAGGAGCTGAATAACATGGTGTGCAGATGTCTGAAACTTAAGGGGAATGTCGGCCAACATTATGGGGTGCACGATGAATGATTCCAAGTTAGTGCGTTTATATTATGAGCTGAATAACGTGGGGTGCAGCTGTCTGTAACTTACGGGGAATGTTGACCAACATTATGGGTTGCACAGTGGATGATTTCAAGTTAGCATATTGTATAGTAGGAGCTGAATAACATGTGGTGTAGATGTCTGTAACTTAAGGGGTATGTCAGCCAGCATTATGGAGTGCACAATGAATGATTCCAAGGTAGCATGTTGTATTATAGTAGGAGCTGAATAATGTGGGGTGCAGATGTCTAACTTACAGGGAATGTCAGCCATAAATGTAGGTTGCAGATTGAATTATTCCAAGTTTGCATATATTGTATATTGATATATATCGCATTACTCACATTTTTAACATTTCGAAAATAATATTACCGAATAGTACACTTTGTTATAGACTGCACATGTACATACCGTACAGTAAAATATGAGCACATTTAAAACTTTTCTTGATTGTTCCATCTTTACATAGGATGTTAAATGAAAATTCGGGAAACGCAAATTATATTTTACTGGTATAATAGCACCCTGTATCCAATGCCTGTAGTGGATGTCCTCCATTTAAAGTGGGCAATGACTTTAACTGGTTGAGTGCTGGAAGTCCATATGTGGGCTTTACTCTGAAGTTCAGGTACCAGAACTGTCCCAATGGGAGGCTTGAAAGGCTGGCCTTAATCAGCTTCGTACGAACATGAATTGTATGAGCTGCAGTGTGACTAACTGCTTCGAAGTAGACTAGCAGCGAACCGAGAGGGAAATTGTCAACTCTTTCAATAACATGTTATTGATTGAGTTCAGTGGTCAAAGTTATTCAAGGTGGGCTTCTACTGCTGGCTGCAAAATGTAACTGTAACGTGAGGAGGGTGTTTACCTCCCATGGTAATTACACTATTTGAGTGTAGGTCTGCAATTGCTTGTCTTCATGTAAATCTTCCTTGCAGTACGTGGAGGATGGATTGCAAATAAATTGCTGTTCTGATTTTCCTTAATTTTGTTCAGTTCCACCGGTGAAAGTCTTTTAATATTTGGTATACAACATCTCAAGGGGGAGGCAGATTCCATTTTGTTCAAATCGTGTCCCAGTGTTAATTTTAGGGCTCTCTGTTGGAGCCAGAAATTTAATTTAGCAATACGACATAATGAGGAATATTTAAAACTCTTCTTCTTTAGATCCACCACTGACAATTTTAATATTTGGTATACAACATCTCTTGGGTGGGGAGGGGGATTTAACTTGTTTTAAATTGGGGCTCTTGATAAATATTTAGGCTTTCTATTGGAGCCCAAATTTCAACTTCATCTAATACAATATAAGGAAATTTCTTTAAAAAGCTTCAGATCCGCAAGTCAGACTCCTTTCATCGTATTTGGTATCAACATATCTAGGGTGGCTTAGATTTAAGTTTGTTCAGATCAAGTCACTGTGCTGATATTTGGGCTCCCTGTTGGTGCCCGGATTTAGTGCTGTATGATGAAAATTCCTCAAAAATCTTCAAGTTTACAAGTGAAAATGTTTCGATATTTTGTGTACATCATTCATAGCTGGTCACAATCAGGTTTGTTCAAATCAATTCTCTGAATTCCTATTTGGGCATCTTGTGAGACCCCAAACTTTAACTTATTATCATAGGGCAATATGAGGAACAGTCTTTAACCATCCTCGTTAGATCAACCATTTTGAATCCTTTGATATTTGGTAAACAATATTCAGGCAGATTCAAGTTTGTTCAAATCCAAGCCCTAGTGTTTTTCCATCAATAATGTCTTTCAAACTGCAGTGGCATAACATCTCTTTGAAGTTTTGTAGTGCATGTCTGCAGTTGGTAGAGTTGGATGCAGTCAGAAAGACCTATGACAATAATCACTGACATGGGCACCAGAATGTTGTTATGACTTCTTGCCACTGTAGTGTTGATGAGCCATGACTAGCTGAATGTGACCTAAAATACTTCTTTGATCTAATTTGTTAGGTGACTGATTAAGGCCCCATGTGGCCTCCTGTTGTTTACATGAAAGAATTATCAATGATTTTTTTTTAATTGGAAGGAAGGCAGTAGAGTAAGCTTGTGGGAAACTTGTAATGAGCTCAGCAGTTTTTCAAGCTCACACTGCAAGCATGTGCAGGCTAACACTGATATTGCAAGCCTATTGAACTTTTACAGTCTTGCAATTTCATTTTTTACCATATTTTTATCTTCAGCATTCCCTAAACACAGGCTGACCTCACATTATAATCACTATAAGTATTGTAATGTTTCTGTGTAATTAGTCTTTTCTCTTCATTCATCATAATGTATCTTTGGATTTTAACAAAAGTGTCTTTAACAGCAAAACTATTTTATCGCCAAGATATGAACTTAGTTATTAATTTGCTGATCAGCACTAATAAATCACAAATAGCAAACTAACAATGCAAGCTAAATATAGAAGCCTGTGGAAACCTTGCCGAGTTAGCTTGCACTAAGCTATACATTATACTTGTGTTGTTGTTGTTGTCATATTAGCCTATGCAGCTAAAAGTAATCGTAAACACCAATAAATGAACAAAAGGCTTGGCGAGCATGCATAAGGTAACACTGAGTGCTTGCACAAGCTAACAATTGAGTTTGCAATGTTTTATGTACATTTGAAAGTTAGCTTGTGCAGGCTTATTATCTTAGAATAAATTTAAACATGAAACATTGCAAGCTTATTTTAAGATAACAATTTTGTGAGTCTGTAAGTCTGTTCACATTTTCCTTTAGCACAGGCTACACTCTGTAGTTCTCATCCGATCGTCACTTAATTTGATGTGCAGGTTTGGAGTCATGTCTAGATGAGAACATCCCCTTTTGGTCACGATTGGTCAACCGTGATGGCTGCCCAAGCCAAAAACCCCAAAACTTTTATCACAGTCTGCAGGTCATATTTAATATGGAGGGATTTCATTGTAACTTTGTAGGAAGACTCCGTTTGATGTCTAGAGGAGATTCATTTTCAAATAATTTCACTGTAAATTGGTAACTTTCGTTGATATATATTAACTGTGAGGCCACATACATTAACTGTGAGGGCCACATTAACCCACCCCTCAATTCTTGAGTACAGTCTACACCTCATATTATTTTTATTGTAAACATAGTATACAGTTAACAAAACTTAACATATTCCCTATTATCACAATTTTTTTGTTATTTCATAATCCCTTCATAAACATTGAACATTATCTTTTTCATCAAACATAACACACAGACAAGTGTCATTGACACTTTCATTTGGTGTCTGCGGAAAATTTTATTTTAGTTGAGAACACGATTTTGCCATCTTTTATAGTCGCCAGATGTAAAATATGTGGAACATTTTATGTTTCTTACATTCAGTTATGCCTTCTTTTGAAGGAAATTAATTATTTTTGGATAGAATTATAAAATCTTTGCACAGTGCTAGGTTGTTAGTATTGGCTTCATGCTATAAAAAGAAAATTTTGGTACCATATATATCAACCCATGTAGTAAGAAGGCTTAGTAAAGAGTCTCCAAGTCCTGAATTTACAGTGAGACTCACAGAATGAGTTCAGTAAAATATAGTTGGACCGAGCCTCTGGAGAGGTACATGCTTAATTTAACCCATATGTTTCATAAATTCCGCTTTCAACTGGGGACAAGTTGAGTCTATTTATCATTTGATCCGTATTCCAATACAAGATGCTTAACTATTCACTCAAATACAGACAGTGCTGTAAATAAAATTAAAAAAAACATCTTTTGTAGGCAACTCAGGTTACTTAAAGTGGTAATCCAGCATGTCATTGAATGATAGGGCTTTACAACTTTTAAGTTTTCAAAAGTTTTATCTAGGTTAAAGCATTTTCATAGCTTACTGTAAATTATTTTAAAAAGATTTTTTCATTGTGTGGTCATATATAGTGACAACTGCTGTCAATTACCTTAATAAACACTAATAAATAACAAAATAGTTTTTCTCAAAGTTTCCTGAAGTAAAAAAAACTTAAATTGAAAACTCAGGTAAAGTTAAATTACTTTTTTTAATCTCAATTTTCTCAAATGCACTCACCCACCCAATCACACCAACCCACCCCACTCGAGGACAACTGGGAAGTGAAGGTCATCATGTCTGCTGAGGTAGATTTGTTTTCCTCCACCAGTGAAATAGGACCTGGTAACCAATGCTGCTTGGGTGCAATCCCTCAGTAAATGGGTAACATAAACATAAATGATTCACAAAACTTGTCTTTATACTTATGTCATGGTCCTCTAAAATGGGCAACATGTTGATTAACGATTGTCTAAGCTTGACTTCATCTCCATGTTGTGTCACGATTAGCCATGGTGCATAACTATGTGACGTTAACCACCAACAAACAAATACTTATGTCATGTCATGATATAGCTCAGATGCTGACATTAAACATCTATATAAAAATATTTTTTTCCAAACCCATATTCTCATTCTCCATAGGCATTCATTAATTATTAGAGAGTTTGGCATACTAGCTTGACTCTAATGGATTTTGACTGACCAAATAATTACTTTTTGACAATCTAAGGCACAAGAAAATGATTTTCACAAAATCTTATTTACCTGCATTTACAGGGCTACAGGAGTAGGGGTTAAAGAGTTCAAGAATGACGTGAAGTATCCCTAGTGTTTGGAGAACTTTTTCTACTAAACCATTCAGTCAGATCTTTTGATACAGTGGAACTCCTGTTACTGGAATAGCCACTTGGTTACTTTCCTATATTCTACAGATAAATTGGGCATTTATTCAATTATATCTTAAGGGAAGCTGAATAACATGGGGTGCAGATGTCTGTAACTCAAGGGGAATGTCGGTCAACATTATGGGGTGCACAATGAATGATTATTTATTTATTGGTGTTTAAGGTCACATATTTCTGCACAATGGCTAATCATAACCATGACGGTTTTACGGGTGGAGGAAGCCGGAGTACCCAGAGAGAACCACCGAGCACTGGCGAGCAACTGTCAGCTCCCCAACATACTAACTCCAAACAAGCAGGATTAGCATTGGTTGAAGACAAGTGCACCATCGATGTGCAGTACGCCTTAGCACACAATGCCACCATGCCCTACATGGGCAGTGGGGGTGAAGTGTCTTGCCCAAGGACATAACATGATTGCCGCAGGTGGGATTCGAACCGAGGACCTCTCGGCTTGCAGCCTGCACCTCTGCCTACTGAGCCACCATACCCCCACAATGAATGATTCCAAGTTAGTGTGTTTGTATAATGAGCTGAATAACATGTTGGTGCAGATGTCTGTAACTTTGGGGGAATGTTGGCCAACATTATGGGTTGCACAATGAATGATTCCAAGGTAGCATATTGTATAGTAGGAGCTGAATAACGTGGGGTGCAAATGTCTGTGACTTAAGGGGAATGTCGTCCAACATTATGGGGTACACTATGAATGATTCCAAGTTAGCATGAAGTATTCCAAGTGTTTGGAGAACTTTTTCTACTAAACCATTCAGTCAAATCTTTTGGTACAGTGGAACTCTGTTGCTTGAATAGCCACTTGCTTACTTGAATAGCCAACTGGTTACTTTCTTGTATTCTACAGATAAACTGGGCATTTATTCAATTATATATTGCTTGACAGAGCTCTGTGATCTCTGTCAAACAATATATAATACAATGAATGACTGTATTGGACGTACTGAGACAAAAAGCTCCATAAACAAGGGAAATTTGTTGTTTATCAGAGCAATTTCTCAACATATTGCAGTATTTTTTATTCAGTTAACAGGAATCTGCTCCATAACCTGTAAGCAATTAACAGGTCAAATTTGTACTAAAGGTATGGTAAATGAATTTGTGTTTGTAAATATTATTCAGTTAACAGGGGTATTCAATTAAGAGAGAACCAATTAAGTGGGCTTCATTGTATTTGCTATTTAGCATTGGAAGGTGCACCAAATTACATTTCTTCAAGGCATGCAACTTGACTGGTTTTCAGGATCACCAGAGGAGGGTGTTGGAGTGGTGGTGGAGTCAGAAAATAACGCTTGACCCAATCTATTCTCTTTTCAGTCTTCCTTGGCCAATTTTTTTTATAACATTTCCAAAAGAAATCAACAGAGACATATCATATCAGACCTCACAGAAACAAGCTCACTGACACTTTGGAAGGAGCCCCAAATTTTATTTGTTGCAACTTGAATGGTATTTGGTTGAAGTCACCAGATGAGGGGTGTTGGGTGGTGGTGAAGTCAGAAAACATGTCACCCTTTAATTCTGTTTTCAGTCAAACTTGGCCTGTTTTTTTTTTAAGTTTCAAAAAATGTCAGCAAAAAGTATCTCATATTACACCTGACAGAAATGAGCTCATCAGGATTTCCTGCCCTTATTGTATTGTTCTTCATGGGAACCCTGGGAAATGAATCGGTGCTCATTTACTGAGGTGAACAAATTATGTTTTACTAGTAGAATAGGTCCTGGTAACCTAAACCGCTGGGATGCAGTCCCTCATTCAGTGGGCAACATGGGCATAAACGATTAGCAAAACATCATTTTATGCTTATGTTGAGTCATCATATAGCCCAGAGATGCTGACACCAATAAATAATTAAATGTATGTGTCTGTTGTACTGAAGTAATTAATGATGGAAAAACTTAACTACATGCAAATTTTATATGATCATCATAAATCCATTCTGACAATGTAAATGAGGTGGGCATGACTTATCAGATGAGCATTCTGGCCCTGTGGGAGCCTCTTGTTTTTAAATGTGGCTGGCTGCTATTTTTAATTCAGTTTTTTCTCTTCTAAACCTCTACTTATAGTTTGGCTAGGTTGGCAGGCATATGCTGTTGTATGGCGTTGACAGCCATAACTCAAGAATGGCTGGATGGATTCTCATGATACTTGGTAATCTGAGTTATTTGGCCAAGTTGGACGGAGCTAATCAAGAATTCCACCTTGATCAAAATTTCTTGGCAGAATTATGCCCCTTAGTTAATGGATTTTCATGAATTTTGAGTTTGTTAGTATGAAAACTTGGAACAAACATTGACCATTGACCAATCTGGCTGATTTTTAGCTCACCGAAGGGAGCTAAACTTATCACTTTCCGTCCGTCGTCCGTCCGGCATCGTGAACATTTTTCAAACGACTTATCCTCTGAAACCGCTAGGTCGATTTGCTAGAAACTTGGTATGGATGTTCATTACCATATGTCAATTCAAGTTGTTCAAATGAAATGGCCACGTCCCTTGGGGGCTCTGTATGGGGCATAACTCTGATATCACCGTATGAATTATAGAAAAATTATTAAAAAATCTTCTCCAGAACCAGTGGTCAGAATCTTTTGATACTTGGTATGCAGCATCTTGGTATGGATCTGATTCAAGTTTATTCAAATCGCCCCCCCTGGATTCATATTTGGGCTCACTATAGAAGCCCAAATTCGAACTTAGTGCATTTCAGGCAAATTTCTTAAAAAATCCTCTTCTCCAGATCCAGCAGTCAGAATCTTTTGATATTTGGTATGCAACATTGTGGGGTGGATCTGATTGAAGTTTGTTCAAATCGGCCCCCTGGATTCATATTTGGGCTCAGTATAGAAGCCTGAATTCGAACTTAGTGCATTTCAGGCAAATTTCTTAAAAAATCTTCTTCTCCAGATCCAGCAGGCAGAATCTTTTGATATTTGGTATGCAACATTGTGGGGTTGATCTGATTCAAGTCTGTTCAAATTGGCCCCCTGGATTCACATTTGGGCTCATTATAGAAGCCTGAATTCGAACTTAGTGCATTTCAGGCAAATTTCTTAAAAAAACTTCTTCTCCAGATCCAGCATGCAGAATGTTTTGATATTTGGTATGCAACATTGTGGGGTGGATCTGATTCAAGTTTGTTCAAATTGGCCCCCTGGGTTCACATTTGGGTTCAGTATAGAAGCCCGAATTCGAACTTAGTGCATTTCAGGCAAATTTCTTTAAAAATCTTCTTCTCCAGATCCAGCAGGCAGAATCTTTTGATATTTGGTATGCAACATTGTGGGGTGGATCTGATTGAAGTTTGTTCAAATCGGCCCCCTGGATTCATATTTGGGCTCAGTATAGAAGCCTGAATTCGAACTTAGTGCATTTCAGGCAAATTTCTTAAAAAAACTTCTTCTCCAGATCCAGCAGGCAGAATCTTTTGATATTTGGTATGCAACATTGTGGGGTGGATCTGATTCAAGTTTGTTCAAATTGGCCCCCTGGGTTCACATTTGGGTTCAGTATAGAAGCCCGAATTCGAACTTAGTGCATTTCAGGCAAATTTCTTTAAAAATCTTCTTCTCCAGATCCAGCAGGCAGAATCTTTTGATATTTGGTATGCAACATTGTGGGGTGGATCTGATTGAAGTTTGTTCAAATCGGCCTCCTGGATTCATATTTGAGCTCAGTATAGAAGCCTGAATTCGAACTTAGTGCATTTCAGGCAAATTTCTTAAAAAATCTTCTTCTCCAGATCCAGCAGGCAGAATCTTTTGATATTTGGTATGCAACATTGTGGGGTGGATCTGATTGAAGTTTGTTCAAATCGGCCCCTGGATTCATATTTGAGATCAGTATAGAAGCCTGAATTCGAACTTAGTGCATTTCAGGCAAATTTCTTAAAAAATCTTCTCAAGATCCAGCAGGCAGAATCTTTCGATATTTGGGATGCAACATTGTGGGGTTGATCTGATTCAAGTTTGTTCAAATCGGCCCCCCTGGATTCATATTTGGGCTCACTATAAAAGCTTGAATTCGAACTTCGTGCATTTCAGACAAATTTCTTAAAAAATCTTCTTCTCCAGATCCAGAAGGCAGAATCTTTTGATATTTGGTATGCAACATTGTGGGGTGGATCTGATTCAAGTTTGTTCAAATCGGCCCCTGGGTTCATATTTGGTCTCAGTATAGGAGCCCAATTTGAACTTAGTGCATTTCAGGCAAATTTCTTTAAAATCTTCTTCTCAAGATCCAGCAGGCAGAATCTTTTGATATTGGGTATGCAGCATGCTTAATGGGGTTCAGATTCAAGTTTGTTCAAGCCAAGTCCCTGGGTTCATATTTGGGCTCACTGTGGTAGCGCAAATTATAACTTAGTTCAAAATGAGGAATTTTCTTTAAAAATCTTCTTCTTCAGATCCAGCAGTCGGAATGTTTTGATATTTGGTATGCAGCATTCTTACGGGGGAGGGGGGGGGGGGGGTTCAAGTTTGTTCAAGCCATGTCTCTAGGTCCATATTTGGGCTCACTGTGGGAGCTTGAATTAGTTTGAAATGAGGAATTTTCTTAAAAAATCTTCTTCTTCAGATCCAGCAGTCGGAATGTTTTGATAAGTGGTATGTAGCATCCTGGGGGGGGGGGGGGGGGGAGGTGAGATTCAACTTTTTTAAAGCCAAGTCCCTGGGTCCATATTTGGGCTCCCTATGGGAGCCTGAATTATAACATAGTCAATTTGAGGAATTTTTCTTCAAAAATCTTCTTCAGATTCAGCAGTCGGAATGTTTGGATATTTAGGATATTTGGCATGCAGCATCCTTAGGGGGTGAGATTCATGTTTGTTAAAGCCAAGTCCCTGGGTTCATATTTGGGCTCACTGTGGGAGCCCAAATGATAACTTAGTTCAAAATGAGGAATTTTCTTTAAAAGTCTTCTTCTTCAGATCCAGCAGATGAATGCTTTTGATATTTGGTATGCAACATCCTTAGGGGGGTAAGATTCAAGTTTGTTCAAGCCATGGCCCTAGTTCCATAAAATTTATCTCTCATGACTTCATTCCTTTGTAGTGTTGATGAACCACCACTTTGGCTGGTGAGCGATTAAGGCTCCTTGGAGCCTCTTGTTGTTATGAGTTGATCTCAATAATATCTTGATCAAGTTTGGTAACCATTCCTGTCTGATTTTTCCATCCACAGTTATCCTAACTTAATAGATTTGTATGAATATTTAGCTCATTCGTGTGATAACTTGGAACAACATAGTGAGCAGTCTGGATGATTTTTTAAAAAAATGTTTGGCTTTTAGGTGATTTTTCTGTTCCAAAAAGCATTTTGAAGGATATAGATTGATTTTATTTTCCTATAAAAAAATGTCTTTTGTATTCAGTACCCTCTAGGGGTGTGTAACTAAGATTTACTAAGATAGATTGTATCAAGCGGTTTCATAGGGGAGTTTTACATTTTACATTATCATCAACTGAAGAAGAGGCATGATGCCTGGATTATTTTGTCGCTCCTGAGGGATTCAAGGTTTGAGAGCATATCCTATGGAGATGGATTGCTTGATGTAGACTCATTCTTGGACCCTGTTTATATTGTGTTCTGTTCAAGATGAGCGAATCAGGCCTCGTGGGGCCTCTTGTTTATATTTTTATATCTAATTAAAAGGGTTCAAAATCTTCATGTCAAGCTTGACTTGAAAATGTTTTCATTCATGCCCAAATTGAAGTGCCTGAAAACTGTTGCTCTGTAAATTCCCGAAGAGTGACTTCATGTTGGCTTAGTAGCATGAAATATGTTGTATCAGGCCAGGCTTCTTGCTGGATTTCAAGTTGTTCAGTCAAGTTGGACTAATTGGATCAGTGCATGTTTATTGTTATACACAAGTTCTGTTTTAGTGGTACAATAGGATGCGGCAACCAAGGCATCTGGTTGTCAGTATAGATATTACCATTGGTGAAGCTTGACTTTATACTGATAGTGTAGCCATAGATGCTGGAAGTTACTTCAAACACTCATAATTAAATTGCAGGTAATATAATAATAACACTTTGGCTGGCCGCTGATTTGTCGCGGTTCTCGGGTGAGGAGGTCTTGGTTACCCCTGTACTCCCAACTGCCTCCCTCTTCCCACCCTTCTTCTCTCCTCCCAACACTCGGAGGCGAACTGCTTGATAACACCCCTTACCTCATTCATTCATCCCAATCTCTCCGATTAGCATATTAACCCTCTCCGTTGAGTCTCACACTAACCACTCTCCCCTCATTCTCCCATCCCACTTCCCCATTATACTCCAAGTGAATCTTATTCTTTTAGACTGTTATTTTCGGCATTCTAGTAGAAAGTGTTCTAGGGTCTCCACCACGCCTAAATTACACATCTGGCACTCCTTTTCACCGTCTTCCCCATTTTCCCCTCAGCTTCAGGGACCGTGACCTCAGCTGGAACAACAGTGACTACCCAAAGATGTCATCAAGGTACTTTTCAAAACCAGGCTTCTCTTTATCACCCATGCTACCCAGAGACCTCTTTGATCTGACTCCCCCTCGCCAGTTAAAGTTACCATCCTCCATCACCCTTTCTCTGACGATTTGTTTTACCCTGGTTTGCCCCTATTTCTTGGTCCAAGATCTCCAATGAGTAGTTCTCTATTAGCTCCCTCACTTGGACCATCCACCCTGTCTTTATATTTGAGTCCTATATACTCTAGAACGGTACTTTACACCATCGGCTGGCGTTGAGATTTATCAAATAATTAAGGTACATGCAACCGAGTTCCAATAAGTCTTTTCTGTCCTTGATCCTCATCCACCCAAGCCCCCCCCCCCCCTCCCTGATTGGTTTCTTGTGTCGCGGCATTACTCGAGCCAGTTATCCATCGGCCTGCAGGTTTCCAATCTCTTTACAGCCGTTTGGTTTAGGGGTACCACTTCTGTACCATATATTATTCTGACAGACCCACCATTTCCCAAATTATTTTCCCCATGAAAACCTTATTGAATCTGTTTCTCCCTATAAGTTCCATTTTGTGAAGCATTCACCTCCCCTTAAGAATCAATTTATTTGTGTGGCTTCGGTAAATGCCTCTTCCTGTTATGTTTATATTTACCCCCAAATACTCGTAGTCACCTGTCTCTCCTACACTAAGAAGTTGGCTGCTACCTTTCGCAATATAGAACCCCCCCCCCCCCCCACCACACACACACACACTCTCCACCTTCGAGTGGGGTCCACTATGCGACCCCGTGATATAAATTTGCTCTTGCTTTCATTAAGTTCGAGTCTCCATTTGTTCCCATATTTCCCAACTATTGCCAGCATTTTCGATAGTCCCTCTTCGCTTTCTGACACTAGCACCAAATCGTCTGCAAAAAATAGACCTGGGATCTTCAAGTCACCTGCTACCCCATCGTCGCTACGCAGGAGTGCCGGTATAATGTAGAACCAATGCCCGTGATCATTCGCCTGTCAGGAGTGATCTAGAAGTGACCGAATGCTGGCGGAATAAACTTTGCTTTTTAATGGTGTATTTCGTGATATTTCACGATATATTTTGAGATTTTGGGGTATTTCAGTTGGTAGTGTGACCCACCCTAAGGGATTTGCTGATTAGACGTGAGTAATAATAACACTTTGGCCAGCCGCTGATTTGTCGCGGTTCTCGGGCGAGAAGGCCATGGTTCCCCCTGTACTCCCAAGTGCCTCCCCATTCCCACGCTTCTCCTCTCCTCCCAACACTCGGAAACGAACTGCTTGATGATATCCCTTGTCCCATTCTTCCCAGTCTCTCCGCTTAGCATATTAACCCTCTCCCTTGAGTCTCCCCCTAACCACATGTCCTTCATTCTCCCATCCCACTTCCCCATTATACTCCCAGTGAATCTCATTCTTTTAGACTGATACTTTGGGCATTCTAGAAGAAAGTGTTCCAGGGTCTCCACCATGTCCAAGTTACACATCTGGCACTCCCTTTCACCGTCTTTCCCAATTTTTCTCCTCAACTCCAGGGATCGCGACCTCAGCTTGAACAACAGTGACCCCCCCCCCCCCCCCAAAGGTGCCATCAAGGTACTCTTCAAAACCTGGCTTCTCTTTATCACGCAGGCCACCCAAAGACCTCTTTGATTTGACCCCCTCTCGCCAATTACGGTTACAATCCTCCATGACCCTTTCTCTGACGATTTTTTTACCCGGGTTTGCCCCAACGTCCAGGTCCGAGATCTCCAATGAGTAGTTCTCTACTAGCTCCCTCACTTGGACCATCCACCCCGTTTTGATATTTGAGTTGAAAATTCTCAGGAACATTACTTTACACCATCGGCTGTCGGGGAGATTTACCAAATAATTAAGATAACCGAGCTTCAACAGGTCTATCCTGTCCTTGATCCTCATCCACCCAAGCTCACCCCTGATTGCTTCTAGCGCTGCGGCATTACTCGACCCCGTTATCCATCGGCCTGCATCGTTCTGCAGGATTTCCAAGCTCTTTACGGCCGTCTGGTTTAGGGGTACCACTTCCGTACCGTATGTTATACTTGGCAGCCCCACCATTTCCCAAATGGATTTCCCCACGAAGTGAGTGATGCGATGGAGTAATAAATAACATTTTCTCTCCTTCTTGTGCAATTTTGACATTGTGATGCCTCTAAAGTGAGTCTTGTCGAAGTACAAAGATAAATATTAACTATTCCCTGTGGGAAGTGGAGCACTGTTGGTTCACCGTGGTAAGCAAGCTCTATTTTATTTGTAAAATAGGACCCGGCAACCAACACCTGGGGTGAAAGTCCCCTACCGCGTGCAGCGTTGTAAACGTCAGGTAGTCTTGCCATTATACTTCTTGTGATCATATTTAGAAACAGATGCAGAAACAGAAAAAAACACTTAAAAAATATCGATTTGAAGGGTCCTGAGTCGAATTTCGAGTGCAAGCAACAGGAAACTTATTGAGTCCTCCCCCCCCCCACACCCCCTCACCGCACAGGCACAGCATTAATGGAAAACCTAATATCATTTAGAAATTAGTCCCTCCCCACCGATGAGGAGAAATCAGGCGCCACCACTGAACATTCGGCAGCATTCTGCTGGAACTTTCCGTCTTTATCCCTATCATTACGGGAAAAATAGCAGTCATCATTCACAAAAATCCCCATGTCCTGCTGGACGTTTTTTATACAGGCATGACAATAAATGAATATAAACCGTACACGTATTTTTTATATTATCGAGATTTTGCTTCGCTGTGAAGAGATATGGTACACACTGAACCTAAAATAAATAGATAACGCTGATAAAATTCGAAATTATTTGTGGAAATTTTGTTTTATACTCTATTTAGTTTGGAGATATTAATACAGGTTTGCAATGACTGATATGTTTGTTTTCATCACACTGTCAATGGCAACCAACTCGTGACGTCATGTCTGACTTCTCTATAGACTGGAACCCTGCTGCGCACCCCAAACGTGATGGACAAAAACGACCACTGCACCCCACCTCAAAATAGACAGAAATGCCCACAATAACGGCCAGCTAGGGTGCAACCCACAACACCAATTCATACTCTTAACACACCCCACGAGTCAAAATTTGCACAAGTGTATATATACCCGTACGTCCGTCCGTCCGTCCGTCCGTCCGTCCGTCTGTCTGTCTGACCGTCCATTCGTCCGTTCGCATCTAGGGTACATTGTTTGTCCGGCTAACTCCTCTCACACTTTTCAATCTTGGATCTTTCACAGGATGTTTGTACATATATCAGAGGAGTGCATGTTGTCAGAATTTTGATTTGCTTCAATATTTCGCAAAATACGTGTAGAGGAACTTAGTCAATTTTTTATGGAATTTCACCTTTACGGTACGTGGTTTGTCCTGCTAACTCCTCTTACAGTTTTCAAGCAGAATGTATATGGTAGAACATGCGTCTAAGAGACATAGAATATTTACGTGTACAAATAATAAATCACTGCAGTGATTTGTAACAAACCTCCTGTGTTCCTGCACTGTGCTGGAGCATGCGTTATTTTCTGTTATGATATAACAAATCATGCACATGTTTACTGAATGCCACAATGGGAGGGACTACGATGGTGGTTGATAACTCGAGTTTCTTGTCAAGTTCACATTCTTTCGCGAGTTAATATCTACACCATTTGGAAATAAGAATTTCTGGTCATGTTTGTTGTTATTATGACGCTTTAGCTTACAGTTAAAACTAGAAGTCCTGTCACGAACTGTGCGCTTATCTAGGCTTAATTGCGCGTAGGAATTGCCATATCTAATGGCATCCAAAGCATGGCAGGTTCTCCTGGTTACTCATAGCAAACACAGGCAATGTTTCTGCCAATGGACCTCCGGGTTACCCGGGGGTCCATTGGCTGAAACATTGCTTGTGCACAGGCCATATTTACAGAATTTGACAGCCTTACTATGGTCATAACGCGTAGGTCGACATGCTATTTGTGCGCATTTCATGACAGGACTTCTAGTTTTAACTGTAGAGGAGTGGTAGCTTCGGCATCGAGAATTGTTAGTTTGAATGGGTCGATCGTAAACCAGTGCCGCCCATGTACGTAAACAGATATTAAGTAGTCTATTTCAATATATGTTGCTCAACATTTTAAAAAGAATCATGAAGTTAGGTGATGAATCAATGCACTGTATAATATTTAATTTACTTACACAAAGGGTATTTGGCGTTACTTCAATTTTCGAAATCCGATTAATGAATGAAGCCAAAATAATTCCTATCGGGACTTTAAAATTCAAATCGGTGCAATCTTACTTTGAATCGTTCTGTTGAATGATATTTTTTTCAAGTGCTGTACTTGAGGTAATTGCTCCCTACTGACACAAAACATGTTTATAGGATGGCGGGAAAAGTAATTAAATAAATGATGAGTTATAAAGTCTCCTGTTTGTTGGCGACAAGTTACTGTCCACGGGTTTCCAACTTCAATATACAAGGTCACATAGCAATATGACGTGCTGTATGAGACTCCCCGATCAATTCAAGCAGTATATAATGTCTGAAAAATCTGTCAGTGTAAGAATATGATATGGTGAGCCGGAAGTGAAGTCATTACTCACATAACTAGTGACGCCCTATGAGTTTCATGGCAATACGTGATAAGAGTGTGCATGAGCTGCAGGTGTTGTCATGGTAATGGGTGTTTTCCAGTTCACTTTGGTTGACTGGGGTCCCACCTTGGTTTCTATATTGTCACGTAGTCGTTATGGATACGAACGACTTTGAATGTTTGTTTTAGGGCCGTGTTCGATTGAATGGAGTCCCTTGGTAGAATAGTATGGAATGTCTATCCATCCTACCCAAACTCTTAATTTGCACCATCGAATTGTTGTGGCGGCGGTAGCCATATTGTTAGACCACGTATTCGAATGCAGGGAATGGTAGTATTGTGTGGGATGTCGGTACCTTTTTGTACATTCGACGCTTTTTTGGCCTGTTGCACTCTACCTATCCATTGGATGTTTGCCACCCCCTCCCCCAAACACCCATACATTTGAAAAACACACCAAAGCCTATACTTTTCTATTCTGTGGGTGCTATGTGACAGTATGGTGTTGAAAGGGCGATTTGATTGTCTGATTTGGAAGTATAGTCTGGGGAGTCTGTACCAATTTTGATTTACCTTTGGTCCATGGTACCATCACCAAAAGTCCCAAAACAATATTATCACAATGCTGCTATGAGCAGCGCGGAGTGATTAGTCATGTGGTAGTGAGGAGAGGGGTGTGTTTGATTGTCTGAAGAATAATCATGATACAAGATGCCAGAAACAAATCCAATGTGTGCAGTTTTTTTTATTTATGATGAAAAATTCTCCCTCTTAATACGGAATTTGTGGTCGGAAACCATAAAATGTTCGCCAAAGATTAACGATGCAGAGATGCTGCGCATCTGTCATAGGACACTGTCGGAAATCGTATGGTCTAGATGCCTTATCGCACATGGAAACTGGTTTGAGTAAGCTCGAACAGCATGGTTGTATTAGCTAAAAACTCACTTCTTGTGTTGTAGTAGGGTTTCGACGTGCCTCCCCACCTGACTCACCAAAAAATTGTAACTGCGACATTTTCTGCTCCTTTCGAAAAATGGCGAACTCTCTGAAAACGGACTTTCCTGGCGTTGATTGGATGATGCTCTTCTAAATCATGAAGAGTCATGGGTCATGATTTAAATATGACACCCTGACGAACTCAGAGTCTTGGATCCGCCTTGGACTCTGCATGCTTACATCAGAGTGCTCTCATATTTCAGTTTCGCTTCACGCTGCAGACCACCTAACGACCACTGTTCAATTAAAGCGACAGTTCTCCCCATTTATCGCACTGCTATTTGAATTTCACTTCAATGCTTCCTTCAAGATATCTAACATCCCTCATCCAGAGTTAACCATCAAGAGTCCCATTAAGTTGTTTACTCTTCACCTAAGACGAGTAGAATCGCTTCAAAAAGTTTAAAACATAGCTTATGATGCCTCATTGGGTGAGCTTGTTCCAATAAGGGATCATAAGCTTTTTTTTTGAGGTAAACACAGAGTAATAATGAAATCCGAATGGTGCTTTTTGAAAATCGCGAAGCCCTATTAAACCGTTTTACGCCTTAATCACATGAAGTTTAACAATTTTGTCAACCTTTCTAGCTCTGTTAGTGCATTCTACTAAACACCGATGACGAACACAACCCTTGACCCTTTACCCAACGTAACGCCCAAAACCCGGCGGACTATTCACAAAAATCACCATTCAATTTCCATTACGTTTTCATTTTTGATCACAAAACATAGCTTATAACCCCTCATTGGAACGAGCTCGTTGAACCCGTACCAATGATGGGTCATAAGCTATGGTTTGACGCAAAAATGAAAAAAATAGTTCATACAAGAATTTTGTTTGCAAGTGTCGTCTGTTTTGCGTGTTAGGTCAAGGGTTAACTAAATCGATCTTTCCGTCACATCTTCGATTCTTTCTCTGTCACTTGATCAGCGCGTTTGGTCACACAGCTGTTGTTTCGAGTGACTTAAGTCAGTCGGAGTCTAAAATATTGTCGAAACTAAAAATAACGATATTACAATCATAAATGGTTCCCGGTTTTATCACGGGTTGAAGAAATCAACAAAATTTGTTTTGTGGAAAGGGTGAGGGCAGAGTGAGGGTGAATCTATGCTGTCAAACTTCAGAATGACAATGTTACGCAAGTTTAAACTTCCGACCCGCTGTAATTTATAGTGCACGTTAAATAGCCATTACAGTACGGTCGCCATGGACTGGTCACTTTCCACGGGCGGGCAATATTTCCACGGACACAATAATATTAAATTCCACACACTAATTATAGGAAAAATCATCAAAAATTTAATTAATGACGCACCGGGTACAAGCCAGTGCGTCATTAATTAAAATTTTGATGGATGATGTTTTTTATTACCTGGTAAACGCATGCGTGGTCATCTTTGCCCACGCGTGGATTACGACCAGTCCACGGCGGCTATACTGTACATATCACATCATTATGAACAACTTTTGTAAGACTCTGCCTGAACCAGGCCTACCTGGGCACGAAGGAGCATCTCTGAAAAAGAAAACTGAAACTGATGCTATCCCCCATTAGTCAGACACTCCAGTTGTCAGACATTTTATAATCACAGATTATGGGGGGAGTGAACAGCTAATCCTTTACTTGTCACCTTCAGAATAGAGGGGGATATGCCAATAAGTCAGATAGAAAAGAAACAATTAATTAGCTTTTTATGATTTCAAAAAACAATCCGCTGAAATATCAGAATGGCGCAGGAATGGATAGAGAATATGAGAAAACAAAAACAACAACAAAACCGTGAAACAGCCTTTCCATCCCCATCTCCATCACAGCCACCTTCAAAAATGAAGTCTCGAAAAAAAGAGGATAAGCTGCTTCCTTCTTCATCCCTCCTTTGCCACGCCCAGACAATCAAAAACATCTAAAGTTAAAGAGGGTCGAAAGGGGCTTGCTCCCCAAACAGCCTTCGGCGCGCGAAACCATTTGATCGAGTTTTTGTGATATATTTCTTCCTCGGTGTGTTTTTTGACAAAATCATTCGAATGATCACACAAATAAATAGTTTTTTTGTGGTAAATAAACACAAAATCATATTTTACATATTTTATGAAACAAAGAAAATAAATAGGAAATAAATGACAATAAAATGAATAATATGAAGTACAATAAGAAAATATTTCTAGACAAAATAAATTAAAATTATTAAATAAATAACAATAATATGAATAATCACACAAATAAATATTTTTATGTGATAAATTAACAGAAAATTATTTTTTAAGGAACAGAGAAAATAGATAGGAAATAAATAACGATAAAATGACAAATATGAAGTACAATAAGAACAGATTTTCAGATTTGAATAATCATACAAATAAATAGTTTCTTTGTAATAAATAATCAGAAAAGACGATAACATGAAAAAAAATGAAGTACAATAAAGAAAACATTCAGACTTGTTTTATAGTAAATAAATAAAAAATCATATTTCATGATAACTCATTTATATGGTAAGTATAGGAAACCATGTTTTATGAAAAAATCATCCCATTCTCAACAGTCTTCCAGCTGCATAAAAAAAACTCCAATTGAGAGACTTTGTACCCTGTCCAAGTTGTTCCTTCAGGCGGTTGTCAATTTCCCTGTGAACCCGTTCCGGGGGGAGGGGGGGGGGATCAGCACCAAAGTCCATTTGGGCAATATTGATTCTCTCTGCCTTTTCAATGTTCTTTACTATATTTTTATATTTGAACAAACCTTATGTGTGACTCTTCAATTTTGATTAGTTATCAATAAATAGTCGAACATCGTTTTTACAAGAAAATAAAAAAAAAAAACAGCAAACTGTTTAGAAAAAAATATTTTGTATTCAAACTTTAGATCAAAGTTATCAGTGTTATACACAATATATGTACGATTTTTATATTTTGATTATTTTTCAGAAGATAATTAAGTGATATTTTTATTATTTGTCAACCTTGAAAAGGACAAAAACAGTACTAACCAAAATTTTGAAAATAAATTGTATTCAAGCAATACGCACCTGGGTTGTTCCGTTTACAACACTAGGTAATCATCTATTTTAACATCAGCTAATCGGGGAGGGGGCACAAAAAATTTGCGAGGCGTTATGTGTGGGGCGGATGGTTCTCATGGGTACGCTAAAAACGTGCGTTCTCAAATTATGCAATTTTACATAATTTTCTGCAATTTATCGTTATTTAGGTTCCAAACCGCTGAGATAAAGCTGTAAATCAACCCTATAGATTAACTGCAACACAAGGGGCCTTCATAAGTGTTAATATGAGGTGAAATGTGTGCAAATGTCACAAATAAAACATGTTGGAGGAGGGGTGGGTGTCTGGTTCTCAGTGTAGAAAATACGCCGGACAATGTTTGGGAGCAAAATGCTTTATAATGCACCAGATACAACAATTAATGTAAACATGTGCTAGTATCAACTAATACTCTATTCACTTCAAGGGATTCACTTATTCACTCAAATGTTAAAAGGATATTTGAGAATATTTTCTGTTGTTCACTCGTTGTCATTGCTTAAGCATTATGACGGAGAAGGAGTGCTAGTGAATTGATTGTCACAACTGCCCTGTTTCAACTTGGTTAACGCTTCCAACACACTTTCAAATTTCAAATATTGTTGCATGACCAGTCACAATATCACAATATAATATTCAGTATAGTTTAACTTGCTGTTATTGTGTATTAAGGGGGGCGCGCTGGCTCAGTGGTAGACTGTTGGACATCCATGCTAGAGGTCCCGAGTTCGATTCTCGTCCGGGACGACCCGCGTTGTGTCCTTGGACAAGGCACTTTATGCCGGTTGCCTACATGGGGGCACGATGACGCCGTGTACTAAAGCGTACTGGACGTCGATGGTGCACATGTCTTCAACCGCTGTAACCCTGCTTGAGCGGAGCTTGAACCGAGTTAGAATGTTGAGGAGCTGACAGTTGCTCGATGCTCGGTGGTTCTCTCCGGGTACTCCGGCTTCCTTCACCCGTAAAACTGTCACGGTCACGATTAGCCATTATGCATAAGTGTGTGACCTTAAACACCAATAAATAAATAAATAATTGTGCATTAAGACTTTACCACATGTGTCATTGGTAACTTGAGATTTTGGAAAATTGACAAATATCATTTTTAACTGATTTTTAATTGAGAACTGGGCAAAATCAAACAAAAAATAAATACCTCATACTGACAAGGTTAGAACTTGGAGTCACTTATGGAATCAAACATGCAGACTCCTCCCAGAATCAAGTAAAAATAAATAAATGGATCAGAATGGATTGATTTTTCTGCCATTTTTAACTTACTCCAATGGTACAAATCAGGGGAATAATTGAACCCTTTGATACTTTTGTTTAATTTAACCCTTTGATATTTTTGTACGTGTTATTATGTACGCAATCTTTCTGTTTAATTTAACCATTTGATATTTTTGTACGTGTTATTACGTACGAAATCTTTTGTTTAATTTAACCCTTTGATACTTTTATACGTGTTATTACGTATGGAATCTTTTGTTTAAAATCTTTTGTTTAATTTAACCCTTTGATGCTTTTGGACGTGTTATTCCATACGAAATCGTTTGTTTAATTTAAACCTTTGATACTTTTGTACGTGTTATTTATTACGTACGAAATCTTTTGTTTAATTTAAAATGCAATCATGCGATTTCAGACTTAATGTGATTTCTTCACGTGCTTTTATGTTACCGAATTCAGGTCTATTTTAGTTTAAACCACATTTTATTTCTGAATTATACATGATGATTGCACAATGTGGCAATGTAAGTAACAGAGACGTTAGCAATAATTAAAAAAGGATACAGCAGCAAGCAATAGCTTTTGGGAGCTGAGGCCTAGATTATATATACAGACACATAACTTAACCCTTTACCTAGCACGAAAGGTAGACGACACTTGTAAACAAAATTCTTGAATAGCTATTTTTTTTATCGAACGTTGAGCTCGTTCCAATGAGGGGTCATAAGCTATGTTTTTGAGGGAAAAAATAAAAAAATAATAAAAATTGAATGGTGATTTTTTGAATGGCGCTGGTCGGTTTTGGTCGTTACATTGGGTAAAGGGTTAAACCAAAGCAGGAATATCAAATAGTTACTGCGGATGCTATGACTGGAATTCTGAAACATCGATCTAGTTGTAGCATAGAAATTTTCTTGTGGTTACCATACAACTAATTTCCACTAGAATTTAGAGACAGTGGTGAATTTAGGCAGGGCGAATTCGCCCCCCCCCCCCCCCCACCTTTTAAAAAACAGAAAAAGAATGGCCCTTTCTTCAAGGTGTATATAAATACGTACAATCGAGCGGTTTGCTTATTTTTTTTTTTATCAGTTAACTGTGTAATCACAACATGATCTCCACATTTATGTTTTAGAACTAATTCTTCAACGTAGAAATACCATGAAAGTCCATGGGCGGATCTAGATGGGGCAAAAGCAGTCGCGTACCCAGGAGGAGGGGGGGGGGGGGCTGGGGACTTGCCCCCTGAAATTTTTGCTGCCCTCAAAAACATTCGCCCAATGCGACTTTCATATCACATATAATTCCTGAAATGGTCTCCAATCAAGCCAGAAAATAAGAAGACTGTCATCTGCAAAATGAGGTCCCCAGAGGGTGAATTTAGTGATACTACCCTGCACAGCAGGGTAGCATCACTAAATTTACCCTATGTGAACCTCAGTCTGAATCAGGGTCTCAAAACTAAACAGAAAGAGGTACCCAGAGGATAAATTGGCCCACTGTATGGGATAGCATCATCAAATTCACCTTCTGAGGACCTCAATCTGCAAATGTCAGACTGCTTATTTTCAGGCCTGTCTCCAATATAGGGCTACACACTCTATAAATGTCCCAGATTCGCTCTTTCAGCACTGAAGTTTTTTTTCAAATTTTTCTTGGATATGGGAGACCCTTTAAGGTAAGTGGGAGAAGGAGGTAGCACCCGGAGAGTTCTAGTTAAGAACAGGGGGTGCTTTCACACCCCCCCTCACAACGGCCTTCAAAATATGTTTGCCCCCCCCCCCCAAAAAAAAAAGAAATGGCTCGAACACGCCCTATTATAGAATCATGGCGAGGCATCTGTTTCTTGTAACTCATTTTTTTTTGCAAGCACCGAGTCCAGGGGACACGATATTCATTCGCAATAACATCGCAACTGAAGCACATACAGCTATAGCTGCAGCACGGGTCGTCTCAGGGCCGTTATCAGTTGGCTTCTCTTTTTCAAAATTTGAATAAGTTTATTCAATATTGCGGGAATATTTTGGCTAGAAAGCTTTGTAGTCATGTGAAAAGCAGTCACACGAGAACCACACTGTCCTTCCATTTTCCAACTTTTCCCCGCGGAGGCGCCGGAACCCTAACAATGAAGGTGGAATAACCCCCTTTCGTGATCACCCCCAAATCGCCGTTAAGTGCGTTGGACTGTGCTTCGCGTCATGGCCTTGATTGAAATGTGGCGCCACTCCCGCCCATCGCCCAACTCAGAATCCTGGATTCGCGGCTTCATTCGCCATTTATGTCTTAATGTGCAAGGAAATACAGCTGTGAATGCAATAGTGAGTCCCTTATAAAGTTCTTACGGTAGTACATTGTAATTCTAAACATTCCCCTCACGTGGTAATCCAAGTGGACGATTTGAGGCAAAGTGTACCGAGGTACAACGCGAAATGGACATCAAAACGTGAGCAGCTGCACGTAAACGGAACACCACAGTATATGTATGGCAGGAAGTTTAACAGGACGTTTGCTTTTCACCCACCTGTTACTGTCATGCATTGATTTTGTTATGAATGTTCAATACTAATTTGGTTGTGTTACTTGTAAGAATTCTCAACTGATGTAACCCTTTCAGGAACGTGGCCAGAAATTTTGTTGGGGAGGTACGATCGACGATCACCAGCTCTGCCGGGGCGACCAATGTCGTACCGACGAAGAACATTTTGAAAAATGAATATAGAATGGACAACCCTGACTAATATCGTCACGAAAACCGAATTTCGATAAAGTTATCGCCCATGAAATTATTAAATGAACGAGGTAGGTCCAATGACGAAAATTCTCAGCCAAGAGTTCTGTGGATGGAATCTAGGAACATACTGTGTGACATTTAGGATCTAAAATATAAGCATTTATTATATGCTAGCCTGTGAATTATCATAAATTATCTAAAAGATATTTCTCGATATCCATCGACTCGATGGATATCGAGAAATATCTCTCAGTAGCTTCCTAAATGACGTCACGCTTTGGCGCATGACGTCGCCTTTAACTTCGCCTTGAAGGAACGATAAGCAGATATTTGTTATTGTCTTGAAACTGCTTGCAGTCGAATTGGGCTGAATATTGCGCAGTAAAATTTCCCGTAGCATATAATAAAATGAAAAGCTGTGCTATTTTAGTGAATATCGTGAATTATCTCATTCTTGTGGACCTGAAAGTTTTATTTTTCACGAGCGTTTGCGCAAGATAATTCCCGATATCCTCTTTTTATGCAATATTGTATGTGAAAAATTACATACAAAACACATCGATAAAAAGACATATTTTAATTTCAGTATATATATTATTCTTATAAAAAGTAATTCTGTTTATATGTGATTCTGGCAGAGCCTGTAACATACAGGGCCTGTAACGCAAGGACCATGCAATTAGTTTCTGTGAAAGACTTTTGGCCCTTTGATAATTTTTTTATAGCCGAGCAGAGCCGAGGCTATAAAAAGTATCAAAGTTGTACCCAGGCGTTTCCCAGAAACTACATGCAACACAGAACATTTATGATTTAACCCTTTACCCAATGTCACGGCCAAAACCGGCCAGCGCTATTCTTAAAAATCGTCAGTTACTTTTCATTATCATTAACCCTTTGATACGTTTGTACGTGTTATTACATACGAAATCGTTTGTTTAATTTAATAAATCAAAATCGGCGGCAAAAACACCAAATAAGTTAGAATGGCGACGAGGATGGGATTGCGGATGTGAGAGTCATGTTTACCTTGCACGAGCTGAGACGATTTATATGATTTGGGGGTTATTTGTTGGGAGCGTGGTGGCTTTGTGGTTAAGGCATTGGACTTCAAACTGAGAGGTCCATGGTTCAACCCCTGCCAAGGTTAACTGCGTTGTGCCCTTGGGCAAGGTATTTAATCCCGATTGCTCGGGGGGGGGGGGGGGGCACAGTGGCGCTGTGTACTAAGGTGTACTGGAGGTCGATGGTGCACTTGTCATCATCCAATGCTAACTGAATGTGTGGACTTAATTTGTTGGGGAGTCTGACAGTTGCTCGGTGGTTCTTCTCGGGTACTCCGCGTTCCTCCACACGTAGAACTGTCTGACACGAGGTGACCCTGGCTGTGGAAAGTGCCGTAGAACCCCAATCAATAAATAGCATTTCCGAATAAACACATTTAAATTAGATACTGCAACATGCAAAGAAACAAATCTCACTTCGTGTGAACGAACTGAATTCGTGTGAACAAATTCAATTCATTTGGACAAACTGAATTCGTGCGAACGAGCTGAATTCGTGTGAACTGAACTAAATGGGGATCCATAGTAAGACGACCATGCACGCATATTGTTGGAGTATACAAATCTTGGTCTGTTGTATTGCATCGTCACCGGGGAGTCATCTGACAGTAACTGTTGTTCGCCGCTGCTCGATTATTCTCTCCAGGTACTCCGGCTTCCTCCACCTGTAAAACTATCCGCTACGAGGTGATACTGGCTGTGGAAAGTGTCGTTAAATCCCAATAAATAAATAAATCCCAATAGGGGGGTTCTTTGTAATTGCTTACCGTTTAGTGCATAGTCTTCTGAGATTTAGAACATCACCTTCATCATTGTAATATCTCTTTGCTTCAACAAGTCGCATGTCTATGTCAAAAATCACGGCCAGAGACCGCGGTAATGAAAAACCGAGTTTCATATCGCCTTTAATCAATTTTAATCAACGGTAGAAGCACCAAAAATACTAATCCGTAATAACGAAATACTAATCCGTAATTACGAAATAGATAATTATATACCACAGCAGTGTATATCATGTTGAGATAAACGCCGATTTGAGGCAGCACTCTGGGAGTAGAGGGCTTAGGAAGGGGCATGAGTAGTATGTCTCGTATGTTTCACCCCACATTTGGGGGACCCCGGTGGGGGACCCCGGAAGTGACGTCATGTCAGGTGACCTAGTGGCGCCATGTTGTGTTGTCATGGTAACCCGCGTGAGCGGCCATGTTGTGACGTCATCCCCATAGTGATACGTGGTGTGAGTACGCATGCGCAGCGCGTGGTGTTAGGGTGATACATGTTTCCGTCGTCCATTTTGTATACTGGAGGCCGCCATCTTGGTTTCTATGGTAGCACGTGGTTGCTATGTTACCTAAGGCCTACAATAGGGCAGGGGTATGTTCGGACGGGTATGTTCGATTGAATCGGAGTATTTTCCGGAACGATTTCCCTGGATAATTTCCACAAACAATCCGACAACCTGTATTATTTCGAATTCTTCCAGAATTCTCTGCTTCTATCTATACATGCAATAATTATCGTTTATCTGACCACGTTCCTTTATTCTAGTGTGTACTCCAGTAGCGTAGAAGAGCCTATTAGTTGGAACAGTTTACCTTATTATTGCTATATTTAACAATTTCTGGTCTATTCTTGTTAGTTCCAAAGTGGAAAGTTGCCCCCCTCCCCTCCCCCTTCCGAATACTCTAGAACCAAAAACAGAGGTATAACAAAGTAGGGAACGAATCAGATATAGGCCAGGTCACAACATGATATGTCCCTTCCTAAGCCCTCTACCCATAGAGTGCTCCCTCAAATCGGTGTTCATCGCAACACGATATACCACTGAGGTGGTATATAAATTATCTATTTCGTAATTACGGATTAGTATTTCGTTATTACGGATTATTATTTCGTTATTACGAAATAGTATTTCGTTATTACGGATTAGCTATTTCGTAATTACGAATTAGTATTTCGCTATTACGGATTAGTGTTTCGTTATTACGAATTAGTATTTCGTTATTACGGATTAGCTATTTCGTAATTAAGATTCAGATTCAGATTCTTTATTCACGGTACACATACATGTAAAATGGTTACAAATAAACATATTGCACAAATGTAATGTGAAGTATACCGTAGGAAGTGGCATAGCCAGATTGGCTGTCTACCTGCCACCCCCTGGAAGAAGATGGGGTGATTGCAAACAGACTGTGACTGAAAGAATGAACTGAGAGCCAATTATGTGACACATGTTGGAGAATGACGATCGAATCATTACTTTTCTGATATTAGAGTATTAGTGTTTCATTTTCGCCAGCGGAAAGACGGTGATTCAAGGTAGGCAAGAAGCAACCTGCCTATAGGACTCCCTCCACTACTTATCATAACACATGAGGGCGGCAACAAGTCCCATCGTGAAGTTCGTATCGTTTAGACTACGACAAGGAGGTTGGTCATGATGTTTGGGTGTGGTGTCTACGTTAGCTGCATCATCATCGTTGGATGACGAATGTTATTGATTTATTTGTGTAGACTTTTATTTGCAAGTTTTTACTTATATCCATATAGTATTTTACATAGCACCACTGTAAGGAGGAAGCGCGACAGGTTGCACAAGACGAGTAATTACGAATTAGTATTTCGTTATTACGGATTGCTAACTGAATTGGTTGTGGCGCTAATACTTTACCATAAAGATGTTACAAAAAAAGAAGAAAATCGGTGTTCTGGCTGGTGCAGTTCGTTTGAACTTGATCGATAGACACTCGTTTTTTCTTAGTTTTTAGGTCTTGACGAGTCCTCGAAAACCTTAAAAGTGGGAGGGTGGATGGGCGGTTGGTGGTTCAACATTAACCCTTTGAAACCGCGTTTCCTGGAATGGTATCGCCGTTGTGTACACTTACAATAGGACAGGTCAGTCCAATATATTTACAGGGAGGAGAAATTAATAATTGCAGTCTGCAGCCGTCCGGCTGCAGACTGCAGTTATTATTTTATCACCAATGTCTCGTGTACAGACCTCTTTTATAAGACAAATGGGACTGAAATTATGCCGAAAAATCGGTCTTGCGATTTCAACGGGTTAAAATATACGAAAGCTTCGGAATAGCTAATGGTGATCCGTCCGTGTCACAACACACATTATGATAATCGAATATCAGAAAATGTACGAGAATTCACAAGTCTCTAGTTTTGGTGAGTATGTCACAGTATGGTCCTGGTTATGTCACTGACATCTTTTCAACTGAATTGCTAGAACGTCGGCGAAAAACGTCCCCGCTTAATTTACCCCTCCCTCAAGATGGCGTCACGTCAATCAACGCACAAAACCCTCCCAGTCGACAACGTTTTTTTTCATCAATAATAACGAAAATATTATGAAAATATTCAATTTGAATTGCCGCGAAAAAGGTACACACCATTAACATATTCATTTTTTCACATACATTAAAGTATAATATTTTAAAAGTTATCGGTGTTTTCCGAGGCGTCGGGAAATGAGAACTTTCGAGAATTCACTTCTTTGTTGAATATTGTTTATTTATATCATCTTCTGAACCCAATATAGCGGCGGTTGAGTCACTTTTGTACATGTGACCAGTGAGATTTCCAGCAATCCAGTTGTATAGGGATCAGTAAGTTTTGTCTATTTCTTCTATTTCAGCCATCTTTCACAAACAAAATTATGCATACTAAGGACCAATACTACACATCTGCAACTTAATTAAGTACCGCTGAAATGCTTCATGACAGTGAAGTTGATGTTGCTGATTGTTATAAAAATAGCATGATTTTGAAGGGCTTTACAGTGTATTAACGGCTCAACAGAAATGGTTAACAGCCCAAGAGCTTATTAGCGGTCCGCGACGAAGTCGAGGGCCGCTAATAAGCTCAAGGGTTGTTAACCATTTTTGTTGAGCCGTTGATACACTGTAATGCCCGACAAAGTCATGTTATTTCTGTTATTGCCACTTTCGTACATCGAGCACATTACGATTAAATTATAAGGGAAATAAGATAAATAAATGAAATTTGACGTTTTAGAATTAAAAAAAACAGCGACACTATCGTCTGATTTGTTGACAAACAAACCGGGTAACATGACTATCGTCTGATCAGTCTACGACGAAATTTGGAAAGTTGGATGATGAAATATATCTTCGAAATGCGAACTTTAGGCAAGGAGTTTATTCATCAAAGATGTCATCACTTACTTTGTGTGCATCGCTTTCTATATTTGATACATTATCTGATCAGTCTACGACGAAATTTGGAAAGTTGGATGATGAAATATATCTTCGAAATGCGAACTTTAGGCAAGGAGTTTATTCATCAAAGATGTCATCACTTACTTTGTGTGCATCGCTTTCTATATTTGATACATTATCTATTATCTATCCGTGACACAAATGGAAACACTTGAAAAAAATGTGTTAATTGTGTTTACAAATTAAGAAAATCCGAATTGAATTTCGATCCAAATGGAAATCTGGGAAAATATTGTTGATCGGCTGAGAGATGTGACGTCATTGTCTATATTTAGACGTGTCAGGCTGTTATTGACGTGTTCGGCTGTTACAGTCAATAACGGCCCAACACGTCACACGACATGTACTTGTTGAGCATTACGAGGTTTCAACGCCAGGTAAAACATCGTTAATGTGTTAGGAACGCCCGCAAAAGTGGTAATAATATGTTTTAATGATTGCCATGTCTTGCAGTGCATTTCATCTGGTGAAACATGATGTTTCTGGTTGATAGCGTACCCCAAACACATCCACTCGTCCACGTGAAGCATGCTTCCCACGAATGTCAGTAGTATGTCTCGCACGTTTGAGGGATAGGTTGCCGGATCTCGGTGCCGGACCTCGGAAGTGACGTCATGTCACATGACGTAGTGGCGCCATGTTGTGTTGTCATGGTAACCTGCGTGAGCGGCCATGTTGTGACGTCATCTCCATAGTGCTACGTGGTGTGAGTGCGCATGCACAGCGCGTGTTGTTAGGGTGATACGAGCTTCCGCCCTCCATTTTGTATACTGGAAGCCGCCATCTTGGTTTCTATGGTAGCACGTGATTGCTATGTTACCTAAGGCCTACAATAAGACAGGGGTATGTTCGGAGGGTATGTTCGATTGAATCGGAGTATTTTCTGGAACGACTTCCCTGGATAATTACCACAAACAACCCGACAATCCCTCCAAATCACCAAAATCCCCCAAAATCACCGAAATTGACTTTATTTCCCCAATTTATCGGCTTAGCACGTAGTGCTATAGTACTAAGGGGGTACCGGGGTGCGTTCGATTGAACAGGAGTAATGTTCTGGCTTAGAATTCTCCCAGAATTCCTTTTTGGATCCCTATCCCATGACGTTTTTCCCATTAAAAGATACGTTCCTTTGGTCATTACCCAGAATTCTCTGCTTCTATCTATATATGCAATAGTTATCGTTTATCTGGCCATGTTCCTTTATTCTAGAGTATACTCCAGTAGTGTAGAAGAGCCTATTATTTGGAACAGTTTATCTTATTATTACTATATTTAGCAATTTCTGGTCTATTCTTGTTAGTTCTGATCCTATTCCAAGCACTCTTGTTGTTTCATTTATATAAATAACCAATCAGATTGCTTGATTTTCCATAACCTGTATGCAGAGTTATCTCCCTTTTGTATAATAAAAGCCTATATCCAATGGCCATATCCCATGGAATCCCATTTTTTGCAAAACACCTGTGGCTATGGAATCCCTTTTTTGTCGTATGAGGCCATGAGGGCTATGTAAAAGCCCTCAATGAGTCCTCATTTATTATCCCTCATAGCCTCATTGAATTTTGAGGTTATGAGGACCATTAAAAATTCCTCAATGAGGTATAATTTACTACGACTCTTAGCCTCATTTCAGTATTTGAGGATACCTATGGCCTGGTATTGTATTATTCGAGGATACCTATCGAGGATATCTTTAGGAGAATCCTTTTTTGTCGTATGAGGCCATGAGGGCTATATAAAAACCCTCAATGAGTCCTCATTTATTATCCCTCATAGCCTCATTGAATTTTGAGGTTATGAGGACCATTAAAAATCCCTCAATGAGGTATAATTTACTACGACTCTTAGCCTCATTACAGTATTTGAGGATACCTATGGCCTGGTATTGTATTATTCGAGGATACCTATCGAGGATTCCTTTAGGAGAATCCCTTTTTTGTCGTATAAGGCCATGAGGGCTATGTAAAAGCCCTCAATGAGTCCTCATTTATTATCCCTCATAGCCTCATTGAATTTTAAGGTTATGAGGACCATTAAAATCCCTCAATGAGGGATTTTTAATACGACTCTTATCCTCATTTCAGTATTTGAGGATACCTATGGCCTGGTATTGTATTATTTGAGGATACCTATTGAGGATACCTATCGAGGACACCTTTTGGAGAATCACTTTTGTGTCGCATTAGGCTATGTAGAAGCCCTCAATGGGTCTAATGTAGTCTTACCAACCGCTTCTATCTTGTCGCCAAAGCTCCAAAGCTATTACAGGTCTATGGCCTATCTGTCCTATCATTAGCTTCTACAGCAGTCTTGTTCCATTGTGGCCTTGTACCAGTACTATTGGCTTCTGTTATTCTGCCCCATATCTCATCCATTACGTCCTAGCTATACCTATCTCAGTCTCGACTATAACATTGATCAAGGTTGAATCAGATTTCCCCTGTATACATATAAGGCATTCCGTTATTGAGATTCCTAGCCGAGTCCGTAAAATTTGGATTCCGTGTCTTAACATCGACACTCGAAGGTATTCCCCTTCCCTATTAGAAGAATTTAGTTTAATGGGTTGTAGTTTAAAAATTCAGATCACCTTTCGTTATATTTTCATTAAGTTTAAAATTTATTAAGTTAAACTTTGTTCAGTTCAAAGGGTTAACATTGGGTTATATTTAAGGGTTATAGTTCATTCAGGTGAAAACTTTGTTATGTTCACTTCGATCTTGGTTGTGTTGGATCTATGTTCACTTTTTATGGTCAGTTCACTTCATTCGATTAGATCTGTTCAGTCTTTCCAACTAGTTCGATCAATCCGACTAGTTTGACATTCTTTCACTTTGTTATGTTCACAATTGGTTGTGTTGGATCTGTACTTAATTGTTTTGTAGTGGTTGGTTGTCTCTATTCAGAGTCTTGTAGTCATTGTTGAATTGGGGGTTATTAATCCTTTTCCATACCCTCGAGTGTCGATGTTAAAACACGGAATCCAAATTTTACGGACTCGGCTAGGAATCTCAATAACGGAATGCCTTATATGTATACAGGGGAAATCTGATTCAACCTTGATCAATGTTATAGTCGAGACTGTGATAGGTATAGCTAGGAAGTAATGGATGAGATATGGGGCAGAATAACAGAAGACAATAGTACTGGTACAAGGCCGCAATGGAACAAGACTGCTGTAGAAGCTAATGATAGGACAGATAGGCCATAGACCTGTAATGGCTTTGGAGCTTTGGCGACAAGATAGAAGCGGTTGGTAAGCTACATTAGACCCATTGAGGGCTTCTACATAGCCTAATGCGACACAAAAGGGATTCTCCAAAAGGTATCCTCGATAGGTATCCTCAAATAATACAATACCATGCCATAGGTATCCTCAAATACTGAAATGAGGATAAGAGTCGTATTAAAAATCCCTCATTGAGGGATTTTTAATGGTCCTCATAACCTTAAAATTCAATGAGGCTATGAGGGGTAATAAATGAGGACTCATTGAGGGCTTTTACATAGCCCTCATGGCCTCATACGACAAAAAAGGGATTCTCCTAAAGGTATCCTCGATAGGTATCCTCGAATAATACAATACCAGGCCATAGGTATCCTCAAATACTGAAATGAGGCTAAGAGTCGTAGTAAATTATACCTCATTGAGGGATTTTTAATGGTCCTCATAACCTCAAAATTCAATGAGGCTATGAGGGATAATAAATGACGACTCATTGAGGGTTTTTACATAGCCCTCATGGCCTCATACGACAAAAAGGGATTCTCCTAAAGATATCCTCGATAGGTATCCTCGAATAATACAATACCAGGCCATAGGTATCCTCAAATACTGAAATGAGGCTAAGAGTCGTAGTAAATTATACCTCATTGAGGGATTTTTAATGGTCCTCATAACCTCAAAATTCAATGAGGCTATGAGGAATAATAAATGAGGACTCATTGAGGGCTTTTACATAGCCCTCATGGCCTCATACGACAAAAAAGGGATTCCATAGCCACAGGTGTTTTGCAAAAATGGGATTCCATGGGATATGGCCATTGGATATAGGCTTTTATTATACAGAAGGGAGATAACTCTGCATACAGGTTATGGGAAATCAAGCAATCTGATTGGTTAGTTATATAAATGAAACAACAAGAGTGCTTGGAATAGGATCAGAACTAACAAGAATAGACCAGAAATTGCTAAATATAGTAATAATAAGATAAACTGTTCCAAATAATAGGCTCTTCTACACTACTGGAGTATACGCTAGAATAAAGGAACATGGCCAGATAAACGATAACTATTGCATATATAGATAGAAGCAGAGAATTCTGGGTAATGACCAAAGGAACGTATCTTTTAATGGGAAAAACGTCATGGGATAGGGATCCAAAAAGGGATTCTGGGAGAATTCTAAGCCAGAACATTACTCCTGTTCAATCGAACGCACCCCGGTACCCCCTTAGTACTATAGCACTACGTGCTAAGCCGATAAATTGGGGAAATAAAGTCAATTTCGGTGATTTTGGGGGGATTTTGGTGATTTCGAGGGATTGTCGGGTTGTTTGTGGTAATTATCCAGGGAAGTCGTTCCAGAAAATACTCCGATTCAATCAAACATACCCTCCGAAAATACCCCTGTCTTATTGTAGGCCTTAGGTAACATAGCAATCACGTGCTACCATAGAAACCAAGATGGCGGCTTCCAGTATACAAAATGGACGACGGAAGCTCGTATCACCCTATCAACACGCTCTGCGCATGCGTACTCACACCACGTATCACTATGGAGATGACGTCACAACATGGCCGCTCACGCGGGTTACCATGACAACACAACATGGCGCCACTACGTCACGTGACATGACGTCACTTCCGAGGTCCGGCACCGAGGTCCGGCAACCTATCCCTCAAACGTGCGAGACATACTACTAATGTCTCAAAAAACACAATCGCCCACATTCAATATCTGGGTATAAAACAAAAAAAAAATTGTTACTTCTTTTATCATAAATGTTGACACGGCAAGGAGGAGACTGTCAGAGGCACTAAGATGACAAATCGTTGGCCTGCATGCAACAGGCATGTCATTCGGAGCTATTGGAAGGCAACTTGGCTGTAGTCATTCTGTCATCAGCAGACTTGTCCGAAAACATCAACAAACCAATGATATTAAGGACCGACCAAGGCCTGGACAACTTAAAAAGACCTCTCCTCGGGAAGATCGGAGTCTGGCACGCCTCATTAGGCGTGAACCCTTTGCTTCAAGTGGGATTTTGAAACGCCTCTGGCTCCCCAACAGGCGTTTGTGCAACAGAACTATCCGAAACCGTCTCAAAACACTGGGTATGAGGTCCAGAAGGGTCTTCAAGCGTCCTGCTCTGTGCGATCCGCATCAAAGACGACATTTGGAGTGCTGTATGGCAAGACAACATTGGAATCTCAGGGCGTTGGGGAGAGTCCATTGGTCAGTCGAGAGTAGGTTCCTGCTTCACGCCACAAATGGTCGCATGGGAGTGTGGGGCATAGAAATACTGCTTACGTGCCCAGGAACATCAGACCTACTCTGTTCCCTATGGCAGAGGATCAGTAATGATCTGGGGATGCCTCTCTCATGATTATAAACTTGATATGGCTACTGTACGTGGAAATCTCAATGGTCATCAGTGTGATATATTCCATAATTATGTCACATAGTTTCAGTTCCGATTCCGGATTGGGATCATTTTATGTTGTTATCTAAGGGAAAGAACTCAGTTCTGCTTTTGTTTGTAATCATGCCAGTTTTGTTTATTAAATATCGCTTGAATAATCAATTGAATTTACAATCAATTCTGCTGCCAAAGACACCACAAACTGGCGACGATAGAGAAAAATATCTCGTCTACCTATGCTGCTTGAATTTTGATGCTGAAATTTCCAACTTCGTACAAAAAGAGCTCTTTGCAAAACACCCAAACCAAAAAACAACAATGAGTGCAATCCCTGTATTGTTTCTTTCACAGCCTGAAACCTTTTTGAGCACCCCTGGTCAACCGCCAGTACCCTGGGCAATACGGAAAAGAACATTTGAGAATTACATGTCCGCTGCTGGGTACAGTGAGTTCGAAGAACCCCGTAAAAAGTCTTTTGCATTGTTTGGGGTCAGAAGGTCCACGTCTGTATTTTGCTTTTGTGTCTGATCCGAATCATAAGAAATCCTCGTATGATGAAATGATACACGAGCTAGACAAAATTCATGGAAAAGTAAACACTGCCGGTGAACGCAGTAAATTTCGAGCCCGAAAACAACGTCCAGATGAGACAATAACTCAGTATCTTGCTGCCCTGCGTGAACATGCCCGTACCTGTGATTTCAAAATGATGGAAGATGAAATGATACGTGATCAGCTTTCTGAATTCACCATCTATCCTCGCATTCGTGAGAAACTTACCTCTCAAACGTATAAACTTGACGACGCAGTCAAAATTGCTTTACAAATTGAAGAGAGAATTTCAACAAGTGAACAAATGAATTCACTTCAGAATGCATCTGCTTCAGTGAACTATGTATGCCCCCAAAATAACACAAGATCTCATAACCGCTCTGTTCAGCAAAATTCCACCACACGAAATAACGCGGAAGCCAACCACATGCATCTTCAACCAAAAGCTGCTTCCGATGTGGCTCAAGATCACACCTCGCGAATGACCCAAAATGTTCCGCGAAAACTGCTACTGGCAGATCTTATCATAAGATTGGACATTATGAAAAACTCTGTCTTCAAAAGAGTCGTGCTCACCAAGTACGTTCAGTTAACTCCAACGTTGAAAGTGACTCCATCAACGAATGTGTTGATGCAGTTGTGTTGAAGATCAATAACAACCATGTATCTGCAAGTCACAAACATGCAACCGTTTCTGTACCCGTAGAAATGATTATCAACACAGTTGTTAAATTCTGCACTATTTGATACAAATTTTCCCACGAGAGAATTACAACCGTGTGACATAAAACTTTCAACATTTGACAATCGCGTAATTGATACAAGAGGTCTTCTACAGTGATGTTAAATTTAATGGGAAACTAACACAAAATAAATTTTATGTTACTGAAAAAGGTTGCTGCATCCTGGGAATTGATCTTTTTGATAAACTGAGTTTGCGCATTGAACAAATACAGCAAATAACATCTAAGGAAACATGCATCCTTGATGAATACCCTGATCTTTTTAATGGTGTAGGTACCTCCAAGAAATGTGTGCATAAATCTGTTCTTTTGCCGGACGCTGTACCTATTGCGCAAAAACAGCGACCGATTCCATTCGCTCTTCAAACGGATGCGATGAAAGAAGTAGATGCTTTAATAGAAAAAGGTATTGTGACCAAATGTGACCATTCTGATTGGGTTAGTCCAGTCGTCATTACACGCCGCAAAAACAATGGAATTCGACTTTGTCTTGATCTTCGCGAGGTCAATAACTGCATCAAGCCAATGCGTTATCCTTTACCAGACATAGAAAGCCTGATGGCAAGTATTCACAGTGCAAAATTCATTACACGTCCCGACATGGTTAGTGCTTATCATCAGTTACTTCTGCGTCAGGAAACCAGTGAATTACCAACATTCGTCCTTCCAACTGGCTGTTACAGATACTTGAAAGCCCCGTTCGGATTAGCAGACTTACCGGGAAGTGTCCAGAAAATGGTTGATATAATTTTTGCAGGGTGCGAAGGTACATATGTGTACTTCGATGACATTATCATAACTGGAAGTTCGAGTTCACACCACGATGAACGTTTACATTATGTACTTGATAAAATTCGCGAAAGTGGCCTTACCTTGAATCGCGAAAAGTGTGAATACAAAGTGAATAAACTTCAATGGTTAGGTGCAGCCATATCAGAAAAAGGGAGTTGAAATGTCAGATGAAAACATAACAGCAATTAAAGAATTAACTCCACCAACAAATCTTACAGAACTCCGCAGTGTGCTAGGACTCTTCCAATGTTATGCAAAATTCATACCTGACTTTGCCCCAAAAGTTGTACCGCTACGGAATCTATTACGTGTCAGTGATGCTAAAGACTTTCAGTGGTCACATCAACACCAGATAATTTTTGATAACATGAAAGTGACAATAACCACTAACAAAGTACTTGCATTCTACCTACGAGAAGCTGAAACATTTGTCGCCTGCGATGCATCGATGAAAGGTCTCGCTGCTGAACTTTCACAGACTCAACCCGATGGATCTGTTCGACCCGTAGCTTTCATATCGCGTTCCTTAACAGACGCAGAACGTACATACAGTATCGGCGAACTTGAAGTATTAGCTTGCATCTATGCAGTTGAACGTTGGGATAGTTACCTACGAGGTAAACAATTTACATTGAAAACTGACCACAGAAGTCTAGTGACACTACTACAGGCAACTTGAACTGGGACACGCCCACTCCGACTCACGCGCTGGACAGCTCGTATACTGCAATACAATTTCAAAGTGGTACACATGAAAGGCACATCAAATGTTGTGGTTGATACTCTGTCACGTAAGCCTACTGCTTCGCCAACAAGTGCCGACGTAGAGGATGAAGCGGCAATCTTTGCAATTATGAGTGATTCACTAATTCCACGTAATGCTGACACACTTGCTGATGCCGCAAGTCAGGATAATACACTGAGTGCTGTTCTACTATACATGCAAAGTAAGTGGCCAGCAAAGGATAAAATCGCTACTACACTACAACCTTACTACAAAATGAAAGACGAATTGTTCATCTGGAATGGGTGTTGCTTAGGTCGTGCAGACCGTGCAGTGATTCCGACATCATTACACACTGACATCCTTCAGATGGTGCATAACAAATCACAGTTCGGCATTGTGAAATTAAAACAAAAACTACGACAAGCTGTGTATTGACCACAAATGGACAATGATGCTGAACATTTAGTAAGAAATTGTGTTCCATGTCAAACTAGTGATAAATCGTACAAGCCTACAACTGTTCCTCTCAAATCGCGAAAATACCCTGAATGTCCTTGGCAAGAACTCGCGATGTACATTGTCGGGCCTTTCACCAGTGCGCCTCGAGGTTATAAATTTCTAACTGTGCTTACTGATTACCACTCGAAATGGCCAGAAGTTTATGCCTCAGATACTATTATTTCCGAAAAGATGATTGACTTTCTCGAATCCCAATTTAGTACTTGGGGACTGCCAATTCCAATCACTACAGACAATGGATCTCAATTTACGAGTCATACTTTTGAACAGTTTTTGAATTTAAACAAAATATAACATGTCAAATCTCCATTATACTCACCAAGTTCAAATGGTGCTGTTGAACGCCAAAAACAGTGAAAAACTTATTACAAACAAACATTATTGCTGGAAAGTCTTGGGCAAAATCGCTTCGCGATACCTTAGAACAATTCAGATCCACACCACATTCAACCACTGACATGACACCATACTACCTTATGACAGGGAGAGAAATGCATGATAGGTCAACTGTGCTTAAGCCTGTAAAACAACCTGCTAGTGAAACAACAGTGCACAATGTTCGAGACAATGTCATTAAGTCACAGAAGAAAATGTGCAAAGATTACAATTCAAACAAAAATGTCAAGAAACATGATATTAGGGTTGGTGACTATGTCCGAATAAAATTGCCCGATAAAGCACATAAACTTTCAAAGTTATGCTCTGATCCACAACTGGTAATTACAGTTGATAAAGATATATGTACTATTGCAAATGGTTACAAATGACACTCAAATAGACTTGTTAAAGCTGATTGTTGTTATTCAGAAGATGTCAATATTACTGACTCTCAATCTGTTATTCTGCCAAAGAGCATTTCGGTTTCACAGCCTGACGTTGCTCAGTCAAAATCACTGCCACAGCGTCAGAGAGGAAAACTTCCCGCAAAATATAATGACTATGTCATGTACTGATTACTTCATATATGCCAGCGTTTGAACTTTAATTGAGTAAGGGAAAAATGTGATATATTCCGTAATTATGTCACATAGTTTCAGTTCCGATTCCGGGTTGGGATCATTTTATGTTGTTATCTAAGGGAAAGAACTAGTTCTGCTTTTGTTTGTAATCATGCCAGTTTTGCTTATTAAATATCGCTTGAATAATCAATTGAATCTACAATCAATTCAGCTGCCAAAGACACCACAATCAGTACATCCGGGACATTCTCAATCCGGTTGTCGTGCCTCATTTTGACAACCACCCGTTGGCTACTCGCCCTGTATTCATGGACGACAATGCAAGGCCACATCGTTCCCATGCTGTGAGAGCATTCATTTAGAACAACGCTATTACAACACTACCTTGGCCTGCAATGAGCTCCGATTTGAATCCATTAGAACTCATCTGAGACCTTCTTGGACGTCGTGTGGAAGCAAGGGATTCGTCTGTACAGAATTCGGCCGATTTGGAAGCTGCATTGCACGAGGGGTGGCAGCAGTTACCTCCGGACCGTATCAAAAGGCTCATGGTAGCATTAGGAGGAGGATTCAGGCTGTCATCCGGGCACGTGGTGGATACATTCGCTACTGACTTCAGACACTGTTACATTTTTTGTCAGTAATTACCGGCATCGTTTCATCATTGACCGTTTCAGCACCATACTTGTCGAGAGAACATTTTCCATAAAAAACATTAGTGACAGATATGTGCAATTAGCGCCATTAAAATACTGCATATTTTCATCATTGTGTTGTCTTTCATTTGTCATTAGACCATTCTTTCCTCAAACAATCACTTTTGGCCATCTGAAAGATAGCATGAAAGTAATGACAGTTTCTATAAACACCACTGCGAAACAAAAACAAGGGGTGCTTAATTGAGTTCCTGGTGTATATAAAACTTTTACAATTGTATTTTCCCGAATTGTATTTTCTACAAGTGAATATAAATGACGGAAATAAACCATTAGTATTTCAAAAGATATGGCAATTTACCAAATGGCAAATTGCCACATCTTTGAAAATGCTTGTGGTTCATTTCAAATAGCTATTGCCATAAATAGAAAATATAAGAAAAATACAAACTAAAAGTTTTATAGTATCGTTATAATTGTTACACATGCAATAATACTACCATTCATTTCGAAAGTCACAGTACACGGTGCTTTAACCTTTTACCTAACCTGAAAAGCAGACGACACTTGCAAAAATAATTCTTGAATAACTATTTTTTTCATTTTTTGTCTCAAAAACATAGGTTATGACCCCTCGTTGGAACGAGCTCGACGAGCTCGTTCCAACGAGGGGTCATAGCCTATGTTTTTGAGACAAAAAATGAAAAAAATAATGAAAATTAATTGGCGATTTTTGAGAATAACGCTGGGCGGTTTTGGCCGTTACGTTAGGTAAAGGGTTAAAATAGGTCTACAAATCAGGTGATCACTGTTTAACCATACCCCCACCACCCTTCTCTTGTTTATTGACAAAATATAACCCCTTTAGACTTATTTGCTTATTTTAACAACATTCACAACTGGGGCAAAATTGTTTTGGCTTTAGATATAAACTGCCGTGATGTAAAATACTGCTGGAAAGAACTCTCAGAGCCCTTTTCAACAGTGGGTTATAACGCAGCTCCAGCTGCGTAACTCTTACCCGCTGAATATTTTCAAGATATTTTTCTTCACATCTAGTCATGGCTGCTGAGAATCCTGTGCAAATTTGAAATTAAGGCTACCAGTTTCATCCTGAATCTCCAAAAGGATTACCCATTTTTTCTGGAAACCCTTTTCGAGTTTTTTTAAAGAAAGAAGGTAAAGTAAAACTGAGGAAATGTTCAACAGTAGTTAGTGGGAAAGTAGAGTTGAGCAATCTAGAATACGGCAGCTTATTTCAATAGATCCTTTTATGCTGCTGGTGGTTATTCCCGTCCAAGACCAGGGACGTGGCGACAGGGGTGTGGGATGTGGGGGTGTGTCACCCCCCCCAATCCTGGCCAAAATTTCCTATAGTTGGAAATTCGGAGGGCAAATAATGAATAGTTGGAAATTCCATCTATCTGGATTTTGGAGCTTCTTTTGGCGATGCTGATGTCTCCTGTACTTCCCAAATTTCCAACTCGGTTTCAAATCGGTAAAAATTCTAACTGTTACTATTTATAGCTAGAGTGCACGCAATGTCGAGCTTGATCAGTATGCATGATGTTAATCGGTACGAGATTTCTTTAGTACGTTTACTAATCGTAATAATTAAAAAAAACCTCGAAAGGCACTTCAAGAAAATCACATCATGTAAAATCGTTATCCTGAGTTAATTCCATCATTCACAGTTACAAAATGATGAAACATCGAAAATTGATCATTCCTACATAAGATCTGATTTAATGTTAGGACAGAGTGTATTGTTCAAAGTTCTAAGCTTGAGCATTTGTTTAGCACTGTTTATTTGGTATTCTTCTGGGAATTGAATATGTGGCACATATTCAATTCCCAGAAGAATACCAAATAATAATAACCGGTTATAATTCTATCATAAATGTGTTGGCATTTCAGTTACTACAATCATTTTTATGCCCCCTTTCATAGCGTCATTTTCAAAATCTTTCTCGGTAGTGAATTACCAACTACGGGGAGGGACTGGGAGGGGGTTTCCCCTCCCGGTCCCTCCCCTAGTTGGATATTAACTACCCTACCCCCCCCCCCCCCCCCCCCATCGGAAACCTCTAGCCAAGTCTCTGGTCAGGGGTTCTCCTTGCCGTTGAAGTACGTAGTATTTAGACAAATTTAATAAAATCCCCCACCCTCCTGGAAATTGAATGGATTTTTTTGAACAGTGATTCCTTTAGTTAACTTTTTGTGAGGCAGCCATGACTAGATTTGATGAAAAACATCTTGAAACTAGAGAGACAGAATTCAATGCCACCAGTAAATTCAAGTCTGTGTGAAAGTGTTAAAGAATCAGGAAAAAACTATATAGAAAGAGAATTTATGGAGGCTTATTTTCAGGAGTAAAATATTTTTAAACAAATCAGAAATGGATTTTCATTAACAGTATTTACAGATATTCATACAGGAATCAGAACAATTTTTTATAAGAAACCAGAAAAGGCATATATGTGATCAGCATTCAGAGGGTTCGATACACGAATCAGAATTGATGGACATTTTTGGCTCTGCAAATTATTTGAATGATGAGATACATGGATAGTCTTCAGCATTGCATTAGCTGTAATAAAATGCAATTCCTAATAGTTCTGAAAAATATGCGCTTAATGACCTCCGCTGCCCGCATTGAGGTGGACTACATTTTGAACCTCCAGAAGGTTTCAACTCATTCGGTGTAGGTCCCATGTCTATAGGTCATTCCAAACCTGAAGTATAAGCGTATCCCACTTTGAAAATATTGGCTCCACCAACTCCGGATATGCCATGTTTATAGATGATAGCAAATATTCATATTGCCAAACAACGTTAAGGTACATGATACCTCTGAAAAATATATTGGGAGTAAAGGAATTCAGTAATGTTGGAATATAAAGGTAAACGGCCACCAAGAGCCCATGCGTGTTTAGAGCATCATTGTGAGAACAGAAAGTGTTATCATTATTCCTGCATTGCAAAAGTAAATGTTTGGGGACCCATATTAAGATATTGAGAGGGTTAAAATAATCCCTTTAAATACTCCATTTTAACCTTTTAAAAAGGAGCTCATTCCAATGAGAGGTGATCAACAATGTTTTTCAAGCAAGAACGAAATGAAAATTGACTGGAAATTTCAGTGAATAATGCTCACTGGTTTTCGCCGTTATGTTGGAGAAAGGGTTAAGAATGCCTTACTTTGGAAGGTGAACCTGGAAAGGTGTCGCATTCCATATAGAATTAAATGTTACAGAAATGAGAGCATAAAAGCATTCTGTAGCAATGAGTTATATGAAGGGTGTTTGTACTCACACTGAAGTATTAAGAGGGTTAAAAACAGACCTTTCAAATATTTCATTTAATTACTTTATAATTGTGATAGGTGTTTTGAGAAAGCCACACACCACTCCATACCGAAATCTGTTGAGTTATGACTGAGAATGAGTAAATCTTAAAAATAGGCCGATGAAATCGTCAGATGTGTACCCATACGCGCAATTAGTAGAAAGCTGTATGACGGAGGGCCACCACGGATGCTGACATAATGTACACCATACAAGGTATGGTTACATATAGAAATGTATTGGAGGAGTGTCTAATTTGATGGATAAAGGGTTAATATCTTGGGATCAAATTATCAGATTTACACAACAAACTATACAGCACAGCACATCAGTAACCTGAATACATATATAAAGTAATATGACAATCGGATTGATATTTTTTGAGTTATCTCATGCCAAAGGGATTGGAAGAATTTTCAATTTTTCTTGATAGAGGGGGTTAATATCTTCGGATCAAATTATCAGATTTACACCAAAAACTATACAGCTCAACACATCAGTAACCTGAACCCAATTATTAAGTAACTTGACAAACCCAACCAATATTTTTCAAGTTATCCAATGCCAAAGGGATTGGAGGAATTTTCAATTTGAAGGATAAAGGGTTAATATCTCAGGATTAAATTATCAGATTTACACCAAAAACTATACAGCTTGGCACATCAGTAACCTGAACACAAATATAAAGTAACTTGACAATCCAAGTAATATTTTTCAAGTTATCGAATGCCAAAGGGATTGGAGAAATTTTCAATTTGAAGGATAAAGGGTTAATATCTCAGGATCAAAATAACAGATTTACACCAAAAACTATACAGCTCGGCACATCAGTAACCTGAACACAAATATAAAGTAACTAGACAATCCAAGCAATATTTTTCAAGTTATCGAATGCCAAAGGGATTGGAGGAATTTTCAATTTGAAGGATAAAAGATTAATATCTCAGGATCAAATTATCCGATTTACACCAAAAACTATACAGCTTGGCACATCAGTAACCTGAACACAAATATAAAGTAACTTGACAATCCAAGCAACATTTTTCAAGTTATCGAATGACAAAGAAATGGATACGGACGCCGGACGGACAGACTGACGGACGGACGGACAAAGGATGGACGAACGACGGATGGTCACCCCGGATGCCGGCATTATGTGTACCATACATAGTATGGGTACACATAAAAATGCTTTGAAATGTGAAGAGTTCTATTTTCGACAAGGTTAATTTTGTAACATGATATTAAATAAATATACAATGCTATTGGATGTAAAATTTACAGCATTCTCACTGACCACTTTGTTTATGAGATTCTATCAAGTCTTAAATAATGGCTATATTGACTTCAGTGAACTCATTTGCAAGTACAGTCTACCAGTATAACAAAACATTAAGATAGGATTGATTATATAAGGTTGTTGTGTTGACAAATATTACAACTACACTATCAAGGCATGTCTTCTATGAATGTTATTTATTTACTGGCCTTAACGACACTATTGACAGCGGCAGCCACTGTCACCTTGTGCCGGACAGTTTTATGGGAGGAGGAAGCTGGAGTACCATGAGAGAACCACTGAGCAAATGCGAGCAACTGTCAGGCTCCCCAACAGAGTTACTCAACACAAGCAGGTTACCATTGGTTGAAGACAAGTACACCATCGACGTGCAGTACGCGTTAATGCGCAAGGCCACCATGCCCCCAAGTGGGCAATGGGGGTGAAGTATGTCAAGGACACAACAGGGTTACCACAGCTGGGATTTGAACCGAGGACCTCTCGGTTTGCAGCCTTCGCCTCTACCTACTGAGCCACGGAGTCCCTTCTATGAATGTAATTGGAATACGTTGGAGGCTTATTTTCGGAGATAAAATAGTTTGAAAGAAATCAGAAACAGGTTTTCGTTAACAGTATTTAAAGATATTCATTCAGGAATTGGATACATTTTTCCAAGAAACCAGAAAAGTCATATATGTACAGAGCAAAAAAGGGTTCGATCAAGGGAATGCATTAGGAGGACAAAAATGTGTTTTCCAGCAATTCTGAAGAGTGCACTCAATGATCCCAAGGTGACCTCAGCGGCCTTGATCCATATTTACCCCCCCCCCCTCCCCCCGAGGGTCGACTCATTGTTGTTGGTCTCAGGTACATTCATCACACCATGCTTGAGATATGAGCGTGACCCACTTTCAAAATGTTTGGCCATGCTCACTTTTTTTTAACGTAAAAATGCATGTATGGACCTCAGGAATGCTTTAGGGGGTTAAAAAATGTGATTTCCAGCAATTATGAAAAATGCACTCATTGACCCCTTGGGTGACCTCGGTGACTCTGACCCATATTTTGAACCTCCATCGAGTGTCGACTCATTTGGTGTTAGTCCCAGGTCCATGCATCGTACCATGCTTGCGTTATGAGCGTGACCCGCTTTCAAAATTTTGGCCACGCCCACTTTTTTACGTCAAAGTGCATGTATGGACGTCAGGAATGCTTTAGGGGTCAAAAAATGTGATTTCCAGCAATTATGAAAAATGCACTTCATGACCCCTAAGCGACCTCCGTGACCTTGACCCATATTTTGAATCTCCATCGAATGTCGACTCATTTGGTCCATATGTCATACCATGCCTGAGATATGGGCGTGACCCACTTTCAAAACACCCCTTCGGACACCACTAATGCCCCAGGAATCTGAAAAAGATAGGTGTCTGAGAACTAGTGACTGTCTATCAGCGTGCCAAAAATCAACGAGATAGGACAAATTGTTTTCGAGTTATCGTGCGGACAAGGAAGCGCAAAGAAGACAAAAGACCAGGAGAAGAAGAAGAAGAAAAAAAAAGAACAGAAAAAGAAACCGTACAAAAACAATAGTCTGTGTGTTTCACACATACTAAATATTCAGTGGGTGAGAGTTTGACTGATCTGATAGTGTGTTGTAATACTGTTGAAAAGGGCACTGCGAGTGCTTTCCAGCTGTGCTTTACATTACGGCACTTTGAACACATAAAGACGATTTTCTCATTCGTGGGTTCGAAAATCTAAAAATTTCATCATCCAGCTGCCGAATGCGCACGATTCAGCACAAATGAGATAATCGTTAGTTTCCACGTAAAAACACCCCAATTATTAGCACTTTAGCGGGCGTTCTCTAGTATATTAACGGAGGTTAGCAGGGCGTTAAAACCAAGTAATTCATGGCGTCATGCTACCGGAACCGAACGGTAGGCGTTAATGAAAACAAAATTCATTAACAGCCTGTCTCCCCGCTTCTGGTCATGGTAATGATAGCAATAACGTGATTTTGTCGTGCGTCTCGGCTCATTAACAACTCTTGGGGACTGAATAACAGCCCTTTGGCTTATTAACGGCCCTCAAGGGGGCGCGGTGGCGTTGTGGTAACCGGTTCTCGTTAGATCACCGAAGTTAAGCAATGTCGAGCCCGGTTAGTCCTTGGATGGGTGACCGTCTGAGCGATCGATTCGGACTCCCGCATTGTGTCCTTGGGCAAGGCACTTAACCCCGATTGTCCAGATGGGGGCACGATGAAGCCGTGTACTACGGCGTACTGCACGTCGATGGTGCGCATGTCTTCAACCAATCTAACCCTGCATGTGCTGCGGAGTTACGATGTTGGGGAGCTGGCAGCTGCTCGCCGTAGCTCAGTTGTTCTCTCCGGGTACTCCGGCTTCCTCCACCCGTAAAACTGGCACCGACACGATGTTAAAGTGTCGTTAAACCTTACTAAATAAATAAATAAATAAATAAATAAATAAATAACGACCCTCAACTTCGTTTCGGGCCAATAATAAACCCTAGGGCTGCTATTCATTCCTCTCGGATCGTTAACAAGAGGACCCAAGGAGCCTTAATCGCTCACCGGCCAAAGTGGTTCAAAGAAGTATTTGGGGGTCACATTCAGTTAGACATGGTTCATCAACACTACAAAGGAATAAAGTCACGAGACACAAATTTTATGGAACTAGCGCCATGGCTTGAACAAACTTGTATTTTACCCCCCCCCCCCCCCCCCCCCCCCCCAAGGATGCTGCATACCAAATATCAAAGGCATTCATCTGCTGGATCTGAAGAAGAAGATTTTTAAAGAAAATTCCTCATTTTGAACGAAGTTATCATTCGGCCTCCCACAGTGAGCCCAAATATGAACCCAGGGACTTGGTTGAACAAACTTGAATCTCACCCCCTAAGGATGCTGTATGCCAAATATCAAAACATTCCGACTGTTGAATCTGAAGAAGAAGATTTTTAAAGAAAAATTCCTCATATTGACTAAGTTATAATTTAGGCTCCCACCGGGAGCCCAAATATGGACCCAGGGACTTGGCTTTAACAAACTTGAATCTCAACCCCCCCCCCCCCCCCCCCCCCCCCCAAGGATGCTACACACCACATATCAAAACATTCCGACTGCTGGATCTGAAGAAGAAGATTTTTAAAGAAAAAATCCTCATTTCGAACTAAGTTACAATTCAAGCTTCCACAGTGAGCCCAAATATGGACCTAGGGACATGGCTTGAACAAACTTGAATCTCACCTCCCTAAGGATGATGCATACCAAATATCAAAACATTCCGACTGCTGGATCTGAAGAAGAAGATTTTTAAAGAAAATTCCTCATTTTGAACTAAGTTATCATTCGGGCTCCCACAGTGAGCCCAAATATGGACCTAGGGACATGGCTTGAACAAACTTGAATCTCACCCCCAAAGGATGCTGCCTTTCAAATATCAAAACATTCCGACTGCTGGATCTGAAGAAGAAGATTTTTAAAGAAAATTCCTCATTTTGAACTAAGTTATAATTCGGGCTACCATAGTGAGCCCAAATATGAACCCAAGGACTTGGCTTGAACAAACTTGAATCTCACCCCCCTTAAGCATGCTGCATACCCAATACCAAAAGATTCTGCCTGCTGGATCTTGAGAAGATGTTTAAAGAAATTTGCCCGAAATGCACTAAGTTCAAATTGAGCACCTATACTGAGCCCAAATATGAACCCAGGGGGCCGATTTAAACAAACCTGAATCAGATCCCCCCACAATGTTTCATACCAAATATCAAAAGATTCTTCCTGCTGGATCTGAAGAAGATTTTTCAAGAAATTTGCCTGAAATGCACTAAGTTGAAATTCGGGCTTCTATAGTGAGCCCAAATATGAATCCAGGGGGCTGATTTGAACAAACTTGAATCAGATCCACCCCACAATGTTGCATACCCAATATCAAAAGATTCTGCCTCCTGGATCTGGAGAAGAAGATTTTTTAAAGAAATTTGCCTGAAATGCACTGAGTTCGAATTTGGGCTTCTATACTGAGCCTAAATATAAATCCAGAGGGCCGATATGAACAAACTTGAATCAGATCCACCCCACAATGTTGCATACCAAATATCAAAAGATTCTGCCTGCTGGATCTGGAGAAGAAGATTTTTCAAGAAATTTGCCTGAAATGCACTAAGTTGAAATTCGGGCTCCTATACTGAGCCCAAATATGAACCCGGGGGGGGGGGGGGGGGCGATTTGTACAAACTTGAATCAGATCCAGCCCACAATGTTGCATACCAAATATTAAAAGATTCTGCCTGCTGGATCTGGAGAAGAAGATTTTTCAAGAAATTTGCCTGAAATGCACTAAGTTCAAATTCGGACTGCTATAGTGAGCCCAAATATGAACCCAGGGAGATAATTTGAACAAACTTGAATCTGCCCCCCCCCCCCCCCCCCCCCCCCCCCCCCCCCCCCCCCCCCCCCCCAGAGATGATGTATACTAAATAGGAAAGAATTTTGCCTGGTGGATCTGAAGAAGAAGATTTTTTTAATTTTGGAAAGAAATTCATGGGTGCTATCAGAGTTATGCCCCTTGTGGTGTCCCCTGTGGGTGCGGCAAGTTTATTTGTACAAGTTTGAATTGACATATGGTAGGGAACATGCACACCAAATTTGGTTCAATTTGATTCAGTAGTTTGGGAGGAGTAGTCGATAATGTAAAGTTCACGACGGACTACGACGGACGGCAAGTGTTAAGTTAAGCTCCCTTCGGTGAGCTAATAAACCGTAAACACCCTCCGAACTCATGTTATTTGTTTTATTATTACGCAAAGCATTTTAACGCGGTACTATTTTTATTTGGAAGAAAAGAAGCAGATAAAAAATTGTTATAAAGTTACTAATATTATCCTATATTTTATTCGTTCTTTTCTTGTATTTTCAAGTCACCTTTTTCATCGACAACATGCAGTTTCTAGACAGTTCAATGACCTTCAAAACAGGATGCAACGTCAAATAAATGTTCTCTGTTTTTGAAGCCCATAAACGCGAATGCTCCATCTCAAGCACAGATGCTGCTATATTACAGACCGTACCCACACGGGATATCCGGATAACTAGGCCAGACTTTGGATGGGATGACCAGATCACGAATTTTCGCAGAACGATCACCATACGCTTTAGGAATTATTGATTTTATGAAGATGTTACCAACGACATCAAGTGTTGCAGCTGCAGGTAGCAAGGTAAGTGCATATTTTGTACGTACGCGGTTCATTCATCGGTATATTATTACGTTTTAATATTTTAGTTTAACCCTTTACCTAACATGAAAAACAGACGACACTTGCAAAAAAAATTCTTGAATAACTTATTATTTTCATTTTTTGTCTCAAAAACATAGGTTATGACCCCTCATTGGAACGAGCTCGACGAGCTCGTTCCAATGAGAGGTCATAACCTATGTTTTTAAGACAAATAATGAAAATTAATTGGCGATTTTTGAGAATAGCGCTGGCCGGTTTTGGCCGTTACGTTGGGTAAAGGGTTAATTAATCGCAGACGTTTTCTGCTGCAGACCCAAACCGCAACTTTCGGCTTCTTGTTTTAAAGTACATACTGATTGTTTGTTCCATGTTAACATGTCAAACAAAACTGTAGAATATGAAGTCACTTTGCAGCATGAAAGACAGTCCATGTATTTAGTTGTTGTCTTCCTATTTGGTACGGCCGTGAAGATTTTTGCGGATAAGTTGTCCACACTAGTTGTTTTTTGAATGGATAGGACGTCCAGGCTTGGTGGATAGAATGTCCAGACTTGATGGATAGGACGTCCATGGAATTCACATTTAATATTTTCTCATTTTTTATGTGACATCCGTCATATAGTTTTCCGTATTGTCAACACATATGAACGGAACGTCAGGAAGGTTCTTTCCGTATTTTGGGAGTCATTTATCCAAACGAGGGAGCTAACATGCTGGACTTGAAGTATAATTTAGTTCATTCTAACCTAAAACTTTTAGATGAGCTCAATGCTTGTCTGCGTTTCTTGTAAGCGGTTTCTCTTCAGTAATCCAGAACAATAGGCGGGGACGTGTGGACAGTTAGGACGGGCGGAGTGGTGAACTGTGTTATTTTCGTTTTTGACAGATTGTTTGTGTGATACAAAACAAGGTATATCATTCGTCATCCCTAGTTCAGCACTGTAAATCTTGGGGTGTTGGAAACCGGTTCGTTAATGGACTGTACACGTAATCATACAAAGATATATTACCTGGAGCTGGATTATAGGCGAATTTACATTGAAGTCCCGTGGCATTACCTATGATAATGGCGGTTACAGACGAGATTATCTATTTTGTTTTTGCCACGAGCAAAAGTAACCGGTAAAGCGACACTAGTTTTTCCTTCTAATTACCGGTTACTTCAACATGACGCAAAATCATTTAAGATCAACAGGGACATATATTTTGTGTACTCTGAACACCATTATTAATTTCCTGTCTGGAAACATGACGCTACTTAACTGATAATCATGGTGGTTAGTGTCTCTGCATAACCCATCTCTTGTATTTTCAGGGCAGCCTGTGAGTAGCACTTCACAACTGTCCAGAACCTCGACTTCGGTGATAAATCTTTGCAAGTTCTCAATTTCGCATGTGTTTTGCTTTTTTTCTGTCTGAGAGAGTAGGATTTCCCTCAAACCCCAACAGTCTATATCCCCAACTGTCTTTCCCTTTCCCCCGAAAGATTTTTTTCCATCAAAAGCAAGCTTCATTATTTCCACTTGTATTTTTCTGTGAGCTCACCTATCGCTGTCTCATTAATACCTGGGTAGAAAGGAGTCCCTTTTTCGTTTTCCAAGTACAAATTATTCTTACTTGGCACAGCGAAGTTAATTTTCGAATCTTCAGGTCTATTGTCTCCCCTTTCAGACACTCCTTCTATTCATGATTTGTCCCAAATTCCTCTCGCCTGACAAACCGAACAAATTTCCCATGGGACAGTCGATGTCCAATCTGCCAGAATTGTGCACTTTCAGGTCTGTATCTCATAAGAGAAGTATTCTTAAGGGATACCAAAGAACAACATCAGAAAACAACAGGTAGCTAATGTTCGCTAATGGAATTTTGAACCGCATGAATGATTCCGCTTCGTCGCAATATTCTAAATATTTAAAAATATCGGGCAAAAAAAATTCTGTATCTCTTATAAAGTACTCCTCCCGACTAGTTTCATGATAGTAGTATATATGTTGATTTCACACATATCTACCCGGACCCCCCCCCCCCCTCCCCCCCCCCCCCACACACTTTCTGCGCATGCAGAACGAATTCCAAAGGCAATATATCCAGACAGACTCAAGTTTGGGCAGTCGTTCATTTCACCATATTTAAATAAATTACCGCAATAAATGAACACTGTGCCACTGTCAATGGTTCCGTTGGTGGGATGATAAACTAACTTATAGCGAATGAAGTGAGCATTGTTAGAACCTAAAATGCAATACGACGCAAAATGTAATAAACTTATTGCAAAGTCGGTTGTGGTCGCTGTTACAACCGCTAATGCAAATACAACCACTAATGCAATAAATTTATTACGTAAGTGATTGCGTTGGGTGGCAAACCTAACCACTAATGCAATAAATTTATTGCATAAGTGGTTACGTTGGATGGCATACCTAACCGCTAATGCAATAAATTTATTGCACAAGTGGTTGTGTTGGATGGCATACCTAACCGCTAATGCAATAAACTTAAAACATTAGTATTTATTGCATTAGTGGTTGTAACTTGTATTACATTAGCGGTTGTAACAGCGATCACAACCGACTTTGCAATAAGTTTATTATATTTTGCGTCGTATTACATTTTAGGTTGTAACAGAGCATAATGGTAACGCGCGCGTGTGTGTGTGTGTGTGTGTGAAAATATAAGATCGAAATTTAGAAGAATATTTCAGAAAAAATATATGTCTGAGGAATCCAAAAATCTGTGTCCCGGAAGTAAACACCATGGACAAAAAATAGAAGTCGAAGTTGATCAAATTGTGCTGTTTTCATTGGTAGAAATCGAATTAGATTTCTGAAAAAAGGAACAGGTGAACGTGCAGGAATAGCGTCACCTGGTAGGTTCCGTCAAAAATCGAAACCCACAAAAGAAACCGCACGCTGCTCTGCATTTGTCGTTCAATTTTTCAACTTCACTTGCTGTAAAAAATAAATAAAAATTGTTGAAGGGCCACAAAGTGACACGCTTGTCAATAAAATATCTATGAACAAGTGTGCTTGCAAGATATTCTATAATTTTAAGTATTTTCGTTTCGCGAGACGTTTAAAAAACGACGAGTCGATGTTTTCTCGCATTTCTCATTTCTGACCCGCTTTTTTGTAAACAACGGGTTTCCCCCTCTCGTGCTTATGACGATTTCCGCTGGAAGATACGAACGATACAATTAAAAGAGGCACACAATGGGATTCCTCAGACTTTGCTCTTCATTGTAGGGTACCGTACTTTCCGGATCGTCATTTTTTTCCTATTTTTCTGACGCAATAAAGTTATTGGAACGATTTTTCCATTTTATAAAAAATATTTTTTAAAAGTACGGTACCTGGTAATGATATTTCGAACACGACCTTTCCATTTTTGAGGTTTTGACGTGATGCAGTGTTGCATCCAAGCACCTCCAGCAGAAACTCCACAGAAAATTGTTGCTACTTTCGGATTGACCCACTTTTGCGTCACACGGAGATTCTTGTGTACCAATTTGGGCTTGGAAAGATGGTTTGACGTCTTCGGGTTGTGATTGCAGGAGAAAATTATCAATACACACGAAGTGTTGGTACATTTTGTTTTTGAATATAAAATCATTCAGTAAATAGTTCATGACTGATTCCTTCGCAAGATAAGGAAGACCAGAAGGTGAAACTGGTGTCGTTTTTTATCAGTGACCGAGTCCGATCAAACACTCAATCAGTTTGCAATTTCAGGCGACCAGCTAAACGGGACAACAAACTAGAGAAACAGAAGTTATTGCCACCAGTAAATTCAAGTCTGTGTGAAAAGGGTTAAAGTATCAGGAAAAACTATGTAGAAAGAGAATTTATGGAGGCTTATTTTCAGGACTAAAATTTTTTTAAAACAAATCAGAAATGGATTTTTGTTAACATTATTTATAGGTATTCATAAAGGATCAGAACAATTTTTCTAAGAAATCAGAAAAGGCATATATGTGCACACCATTTAAAGGGTTCGATCAAGGAATCAGAAATTGACATTACTGGCTCTGCCACTTACTTAAATGAAGAGATACATGCATAATCTTCAGAATTGCATTAGTTGTTCTAAAATGCTATTCCCAAAGGTTCTGAAAAATATGCACTTAATCGCCTGCATTGACCACATTGAGGTGGACCACATTTTGAACCTCCAGCAAGTTTCAACTCATTCAGTGTAAGTTCCATGTCTATAGGCCATACCAAGCCAAGCTTGAAGTATTCATGAGCGTAAAACACTTTAAAAAAGAATTGGCACCAACAACTCTCGATCTGCCATATTTGTAGATGATAACAATTATTCGGTTTGCCTAGGAAATGTTAAGCCACACCCAATGTTTTTACGTAAAAATGCATGTGTGTACGTCAGGAATACTTTAAGGGTAAAAAAAATGTGATTTCCAGCAATTCTGAAAAATGCACTCAATGACCCCTAGGTGACCTCTGTGACCTTGACCCATATTTTGGATCTCCATCAAGTGTCAACTCATTTGGTGTTGGTCCCAGGTCCATACATCATACCACGCCTGAGATATGGGCATGACACACTTTCAAAAATTTTGGCCACGCCCACTTTTTTTACGGCAAAATGCATGTGTGTACGTCAGAAATAGTTTAGGGGGTCAAAAAATGTGATTTCCAGCAATTCTGCAAAATGCACTCAATGACCTCGAGGTGACCCCTGTGACCTTGACCCATATTTTGAACCTCTATCAAGTGTCGACTCATTTGGTGTTGGTCCCAGGTCTATGAATCATAGCCTGCTTGAGATATGAGCGTGACCCACTTTCAAAAATTTTGACCATACCCACTTTTTTCGTGTAAAAAAATGCATGTATGAACTTTGAGAATGCATTAGGGGGTCAAAAAATGTGATTTCCTGCAATTCTGAAAAATGCACTCAATGACCCCTAGGTGACCTCCGTGACCTTGACCCATATTTTAAACCTCCATCGAGTGTCGACTCATCTGGTGTTAGTCCCAGCTCCATTTGCCATAGCATGCTTGAGATATGAGCATGACCCACTTTCAAAAATTTTGGCCATGCCCACTTTTTTATGCAAAATATTCTTGTATGGACTTCGGGAATGCTTTAGGAGGTCAAAAAGTGTGATTTCTAGCAATTCCAAAAAATGCACTCAATGACCCCTAGGTGATCTCCATGGCCTTGACACATATTTTGAACTTCAATCAAGTTTCAACTCATTTGGTGTTAGTTCCAGGTCTATTCGCCATACCATGCTTGAGATATGAGCATGACCCATTTTTAAAAATTTTGGCCACACCCACTTTTTTACATAAAAAAATTCATGTATGAACTTTGGGAATGCTTTAGGAGGTCAAGAAATGTGATTTTGAGCGATTCTGAAAAATGCACTCAATGACCCCTAGGTGACCTCCGTCACCTTGACCCATATTTTAAACCTCCATCGAGTGTCGACTCATTTGGTGTTAGTCCCAGCTCCATTTGCCATAGCATGCTTGAGCTATGAGCATGACCCACTTTCAAACATTTTGGCCACGCCCACTTTTTTACGTAAAAATGCATGTATGGACTTCAGGAATGCTTCAGGGGGTCAAAAAATGTGATTTCCAGCAATTCTGAAAAATGCACTCAATGACCCCTTGGTGACCTCCGTGACCTTTACCCATATTTTGAACCTCCATCGAGTATCGACTCATTTTGGTGTTAGTCCCAGGTCCATTTGCCATACCATGCTTGAGATATGAGCGTGACCCACTTTCAAAACGTTTGGCCACGCCCACTTTCTACGTAAAATGCATGTATGGACTTCAGGAATGCTTTAATGACCCCTAGGTGACCTCCATGACCTTGACCTATATTTTGAACCTCTATCGAGTTTCGACTCATTTGGTGTTAGTTCCAGGTCCATTTGTCATACCATGCTTGAGATATGAGCATGACCCACTTTCAAAAATTTTGGCCATGCCCACTTTTTTATGCAAAAAATTCTTGTATGGACTTCGGGAATGCTTTAGGAGGTCAAAAAATATGATTTCTAGCAATTCCAAAAAATGCACTCAATGACCCCTAGGTGATCTCCATGGCCTTGACACATATTTTGAACCTCAATCAAGTTTCAACTCATTTGGTGTTAGTTCCAGGTCTATTCGCCATACCATGCTTGAGATATGAGCATGACCCATTTTTAAAAATTTGGCTACACCCACTTTTTTACATAAAAAAATTCGTGTATGGACTTTGGGAATGCTTTAGGAGGTCAAGAAATGTGATTTTTAGCGATTCTGAAAAATGCACTCATTGACCCCTAGGTGACCTCCGTGACCTTGACCCATATTTTAAACCTCAATCGAGTGTCGACTCATTTGGTGTTAGTCCCAGGTCCATGCATCGTACCATGCTTGAGTTATAAGCGTGACCCACTTTCAAAAAATTTGGCCACGCCCACTTTTTTACGTCAAAATGCATATATGGACGCTAGGAATGCTTTAGTGGGTCAAAAATGTGATTTCCAGCATTTATGAAAAATGCACTTAATGACTCCTGAGTGACCTCAGTGACCTTGACCCACATTTTGAATCCCCATCAAGTTTCGACTCATTTGGTGTTGGTCCCAGGTCAATACGTCATACCACGCCCGAGATATGGCCGTGACCCACTTTCGAAACATCCCTACGGACACCCCTAAAGCCCCAGGAATCTGAAAAACATATGTGACCGAGAACTTGTGACTGTCTATCAGAATGCCAAAAACCAGTGAGATAGGACAATTCGTTTTTGAGTTATCGTGCGGACAAGGAAGTGTATAGAAGACAGAAGACAGGAGAAGAAGAAGAAGAAGAAGAAGAAGAAGAAAAGAAGAAGAAGAAGAAGAAGAAGAAGAAGAAGAAGAAGAAGAAGAAGAAGAGAAAAAAAGAAAAAGAATCCGTACAAAAACAATAGTCTGTGTGTTTCACACAGACTAATTAAAGCGTCGGAATAAAAGTAATTAATTCTCTAAATTTGATACCAGATAACTTTACTGACACTCACTGATACTGAATTCAATTTCTCTCTGGTCCAAAACCTTTTTACATGACGTTTAACAATCCAGTGGCGGCTCCACAGGAGGGGGATGGCTGCCCCGCCCCACTTTTCTTTGGCCCCTAAATCAAACTTCAAATTTCTATATGACCGTGGTTTTCCCATCCAATATCACACCCCCACGGCACGCAACAATACACATCATGTCGGGTGTTGTAGAAATGCTCAGATATCGCCCCCAGGGCCTCCAAATATGGAAATCTTTTATGGGGAGACCACAAAGGTCCACACAAGTGGGACATCCCCACCCGTCCTCCAGCTATAAGGCCTGTGGCATTTGGGAGATGACTTCGGCATCTCGACCTTGGATCCCCACCCCCATATTTTAAGCCCCCCCCCCCCCCCCCCCCCCGAATTGAATCCTGGTGCCACCACTGTAACAATCAGTCGGTAGGCCTATCAAGAAAACCTGTGGTGGTAAGACGATGTTCTGATAAAAATTGCAGAAAGGGCTACATAATATTATAGCTACATAATGTTCTAGCCTGCTTGCAAGTTGAAAATACAACCACAGATTTGGGTTCGAGGGGGGTGATTAATGCCACCCCCCCCCCAAAAAAACAAACAAAAAAACAAAAAAAAAACAAAAAAAAAACAACCTTTCCAACCCACTAGGAACCTGGGATGTTGAGGTTGAATGGGTGAGTGTACCCCCCCACCCCCTCCCCACACACACACCTTTCAGAAAACCTGCTTAAACTACATATACTTGAAAATACAAGAAGTGATATGGAAGCAGTGTGTGGGTATTTTAATTGATGCCCCCACCCAAATCTCATCACAGATTGCTGAGTTATGAAATTCTGAAACTTGAAAGTGATAAAAAGTCAGAAATCTTCGCTGAAACAATTGGGATTGCTGATAAGAATTCACCACAATTGGAAAATTGTCAAATACAAAAAGAAAAGATGCAGTCAGAAATTCATGCTTCCAGGACAATAAAAAAAATATTTGAAAGGGGTAATAGCATGCACGTAGCATTCATCAAATTGTTAATTGTACTTACTAAGGGCACCGCTAGAAAACCTCTGGGTGGATGGGGGAGGGGTGGAGGTATAGATGATAAACTAGAATTTCACAAGACTATAAAAATATAAGGAGCTGTGACAAGTAACTAGATTTTTTGGCGAATAGTAATTACTGTGAACAAAGTTAGAAAACACTGGCTGTGCTGGTGGGTGGGTGGGTGGGGGTGGAAATTGTAATTTTGCAGAATTTATTTGAAAAGAATGTTATGATGGGCAACAGAACTTTTGCCAAATTGTAATTATTGATGTCAGAAGTAGAAAATCCCAGGGCTGTGGTGAAGCTGGATTATTTTCTTATGGCTTCGGTCAAATTCCTCCTAGCCAAGTCCCTGAGTGAAATCACAGCACAGCAGTCTGAATTTATTCAGTTTTTTTGCAGGATACTATTTTTGTAAGAAAGTACTGTATAAGAACTTGTAAATGTTCAGCTCATAGACCGCTTGCACCCCCAGAGCTTTGTGTTGTAACTTTTTTTTTGCTTTGTGAGTTCTGTTCTCAAAAAGTGTGCACAATTGTTGTAAAGGTTTGTGATTTAATGGTGATCTACTCTCTCCAGGCTGTATCTCTTCTCCAACTCCATGCATCTCCAATTTCCTGCTGGTTAAAGTCTCAAAACTTGAACAAGCCTTCAGTCTGGACAGAGTTTTCGGTCTGATTCAGCAGGCTTTTGCTCGCCATAAAGGTGTTGAGGATTTCTATTAGCATGACACTGCAGTTCTTCTTTTCATCGCATGGGTGGGCCACAGTGAAATTGGTGGTGTATTGTAGTGGGGAGATGGGTTGGGGGGGGGGGGGGGGGTGGAGGTTGTTGATAAATGTGGTGACTGGTGATAGCGATCTGTATCCCACATTCTAATTCTATATGTATTTTCATCCATTGGTCAATGTCCTCATGTTTCTTGTGTGAACTTTATTGGGAATAGGAGTGGGGGTATACTCCAGTCAGTCCTGTGACTGTCATCCATATAATAGTATGGTGAGGACTAATAGTACAGGGTGGAATATTAGACTGAAGTTACAAACTGTCTTCAGAATATTTCAAAGTGCCATGACTTGGATAAATAACCTCAAAATTCCAAAATAACTCCAACTATCTGCAGCTACGGAAAATGTTAAGAATATAGTCCAAAATAGTGCATCCTGAGAATTAGACTGCAGTCCAACCTGGTGAAAAATGAATAAAAATAGGGAATCAAATCAGAATAATATGGAGTAGAAAATACAAGAAAATATCAATACTACTGGTATGATAATTTAGAACATATGAGAAGGAATCAAGTACTTTCCCGACTGATGCAACATTTCATTCTTTTGTTGTCTTTTTGACTCTAAGATTTATTGCCAATGCCAGTCAATGGCCCTTTTTCGGATTTGGCACTGCTGCTCAAAGCTGTTAAACTTTCTCATGCAATGGGTGTTACACGTTCCAAGCAGCACAGTGGGCTTATTACTCTGGTACACATGAACTGTCCAGCTAGCTGAAAGAAAGGTGGCCAGCTTTGAGAGTGGCCTTTTAGTAGTCTTGGTCACAAGTATTCAGCATTCTTTCCCCTACTGTGCAGCCTGAGTTGTGCGCGAAATTACAAAAAAAATAGTTGTTGGTTTGAGCACTGAATAATAGTACATGAATAATAGTACAAAAATGAAACCTGAATAACTAAACGTGCATATTTATTAAATAATAAATTTAATTGAATTATATTTTTGTCACCTCATAAAATAGGAGACCCATTAGTTCAATATAAGAGGGTGTAGACCGACTTTGACCGAGAAGTGAGACAAAATGACGGATTGAGATGATAATTAAATTTTTAAAATACATAACATTACCGAATAAATTTACATATTTAACTTTTATCAGAACTAGGACTGGGCTTCTTTGACCTTTTTCCGCAAGGTAATATTGGAATCACTTGATTAGATACATGTACATGTGTTCTTGGTAAGTTTTAGTTTGATTGCATAATTTATGCAAACAATTATATTTTCTCAATTTTCTAAAGAAGTGGGCGTGGCCTAAATATTTTTTTAAATGCTGCTATTTTATAGTTATATCTAGCTGGTGGTATGTTAACATGTTTCAGGGGTCTAAAGGTTGTGGATTCATTACTTAATGCTATGTTGTAATCAGTTTTGCTTATTAATGTTAAATTTATTACCTATATTTTTTCAAATTATACCGCTGACAAATAAACTGCTATGAATATTGCCATAGACATTCTATTATTATTTTTTGGGAACAAAATTACTTTTCTTTTTAAAGTGTTCAAAATGGTTTGGAATGGGTACGGAATTACACCACAGTCACCACCTATTTTTAAGAAAGTTATATTTTTGTCAGAAAAGGCTTCTATTGGTCAAATAAGGTTATTTTTTACAGCAATTCCAATGACTGTGATTACACACAATGGCATCCTCTGTATATTTTTTATTCAAATTTACAAAATAACTATGTTCGCACTTTAGTTAGCACCTATTTCAAATACCATTGAATTAAAAATATTAGCTTGGAGACTGGCCATTGCCATTAAGGTAGAAATGTTGGGAGGGAAGTGGGGGTAGGAATGTTCATGGGTATTTTTTTAATATAAAAAAAAATGAAAATGCTCAGTAGTGTAACGTTTCAACAGAACTTTCTAAAGAAAAAAATGGAAATCAAATATTAAAATTACGGGGAAATAACTCCACTTGGTCACGACAGAACGAAATTACTCTTTATATACCATAATGCATTGCGTTACTAACAAAATAGTTATTCGCGCATGTGCATGTGTATGTTACGCCGTCCAAAATGGCCGCCGAGCACATCATCCAACACAGTCGCTATGCACAACGACCAACATGGCCGCCATCCAAGATGGCCACCACATGCGTGAGCACCTCATCCAAAATGACGGCGATGCATGCCCATTGTGTCTCCAAGATCCACGCATACGCACGTTATCCAAGATGGCGGCGACGCATGCGCACAGTATTCAAGATGGCGGCGACGCATGCGTACATCGTCCAAGATGGCGCCCACGCATACCCACAGTATCCAAGAAGACGGCCACGTCTGCGCACAACATCCAAGATGGCGCCCACGCAAGCGCACAACATCCAAAATGGCCGCCGCGCATGCGTGTCACGTGATTATGACGTCATGCGCATACGCACAACATCCAAGATGGCCGCCGCGCATGCGCTTCACGTGACTAGACGTCAAGCGCATCACAGAAGGAGGGCCGGGGGGGGGGGGGGATCTGGGTAGATATGTGTGAAATCAACATATATACTACTCATGATCCGAAACGTCTGAATGGTCATGGTTGTCGGCACTCATCGCACTGTTGTCACATGGATATGATAGTGTTCTTCTAGTTTCTGTTGATTTTGAAATTTGTAGATATTGTTCACGAAACTTCACAAGTGTGTTTAACCCTTTGAACTCTAATGGTATCTAACCATGCCAGTTCAATGGCAGCAATTAGAAGAGTCCATATTCATTATTTGGGATAAACCAATCAGTATTTTCAACGTGCAGCCTCGAGCTGAACAGCCATCCAATATAATGACGTTATGACGTATCATGTTCCTGGCCGGAAAGCGGCCGTTGGGGTTGAAAGGGTTAACTTTTTCCTTTCGCAATTTTCTAGAGATACACATTACCGTCACTTATTTTGTCGCATGTGCTTATGTGAAAAGGCACAATGTGGCACAATGTGCACTAGCACACAGGCACATGCTGGATGTGCCGATATGTGCTTATGTGAAAAAGCACAATGTGACACATTGTGCACTAGCTCATAGGCACATACGGGTATTTGAGGATACTGAATTGTATTATTTGAGGATACCTTTCAAGGATACCTTTCAAGGATACCTTTTTGGAAAACGCCTGTGAATTTGGAATCTCTTTTTCCTGAAATGTGGTCAAGATTCGTATGTGCGAGTCACTCGATCGAGCAATTGCTCTAAAGCACATTTGCTCGATGGGATTTGAGTCGTTCGAGCAGTATGTGCGAGTCACTCGAGGTAAGATGGAATCCCACTTATGGAATCCCTTTTCTGGAATCCCATTTATGGAATCCCTTTTTCGAAAATATATGGCCTTCGACACCCCTTTTTTCTGAAATGAGGCTAAGAGTCGTATGTGCGAGTCACTCGAACGAGCAATTGCTCTAAAGCACATTTACTCGATGGGATTCGAGTCGTTCGAGCAGTATGTGCGAGTCACTCGAGGTAAGACGGAATCCCACTTATGGAATCAATTTTTAGTCTGTGTGAAACACACAGACTATTGTTTTTGCACAGTTTCTTTTTCTTTCTTTTTTTTCTTTTTCTTCTTCTTCTTCTTCTTCTTCTTCTTCTTCTTCTTCTTCTTCTTCTTCTTCTTCTTCTTCTTCTTCTTCTTCTTCTTCTCATCACTTTTTGTCCGCAAGATAACTCGAAAACGAATTGCCCCATCTCGGTGATTTTTGGCATACTGATAGGCAGTCAGAAGTTCTCGGACACCTATGATTTTCAGATTCCTGGGGCATTAGTGGTGTCCGTGGGGGTGTTTTGAAAGTGGGTCACGCCCATATCTCAGGCGTGGTGTGACATATGGACCAGGGACCAACACCAAATGAGTCGACACTCGATGGAGATTCAAAATATGAGTCAAGGTCACGGAGGTCACCTAGGGGTCATTGAGTGCATTTTTCATAATTGCTGGAAATCACATTTTTTGATCCCCTAAAGCATTCCTGACCTACACACATGCATTTTGACGTAAAAAAATGTGGGCGTGGCCCAAATTTTTGAAAGTTGGTCACGCTCATATCTCATGCGTGGTATGACGTATGGACCAACACCAAATGAGTCGACACTCAACAAAGATTTAAAATATGGGTCAAGGTCACGGAGGTCACCTAGGGGTCATTGAGTGCATTTTTTATAATTGCTGGAAATAACATTTTTTGACCCCCTAAAGCATTCCTGACGTACACACATGCATTTTGACGTAGAAAAAGTGGGCGTGGCCAAAATTTTTGAAAGTGGGTCACGCTCATATCTCATGCGTGGTATGACATATGGACCTGGGACCAACACCAAATGAGTCGACATTCGACGAAGATTCAAAATATGAGTCGACATTCGACGAAGATTCAAAATATGGGTCAAGGTCACGGAGGTCACCTAGGGGTCATTGAGTGCATTTTTCATAATTGCTGGAAATCACATTTTTTTACCCCTAAAGCATTCCTGACGTACACACATGCATTTTGACGTTAAAAAGTGGGCGTGGCCAAAATTTTTGAAAGTGGGTCACGCTCATATCTCATGCGTGGTATGACATATGGACCTGGGACCAACACCAAATGAGTCGACACTCGACGAAGATTCAAAATATGGGTCAAGGTTACGGAGGTCACCTAGGGGTCATTGAGTGCATTTTTCATAATTGCTGGAAATCACATTTTTTTTACCCCCTAAAGCATTCCGGACATACACACATGCATTTTGACGTAAAGAAGTGGGCGTGGCCAAAAATTTTGAAAGTGGGTCACGCTCATATCTCAAGGATGGTATGACACATAGACATGGGACCAACACCAAATGAGTCAACACTCCATAGAGGTTCACAATATGGACAAGGTCACTGAGGTCGCCCAGGGATAACTGAGTGCATTTTTAGTATTGCTGGGAATCACATTTTTGGACACCTAATGCATTCTCTTGACAAACCTTTTGAATGCCGTGCACATATATACCTTTTTCTGGTTTCTCAGAAGAATTGTTCTGATTCCGTTATGAATATCTGTAAATGCTGTTTACGAAAATCCATTCCTGATTTGTTTAAAAATATGTTACTCCCGAAAATAACCCTCCATAAATTCTCTTTCTATATAATTTTTTCCCAATAGATATTTTAACTCTTTTCTTTCAAGTTTAAATTTACTGGATGCAGTAAATTCTATTTCTCTAGTATTAACATTATTTTCTATTTCAACGATTTTTGTCTGATGGATTCTTTACTATTCTACTGAAATTTGGCACATATGTAGAGCTTCATTAGAAGTTTCTCACCTGGATCATGGCATTTCTGAAGTTTTTCATTTTCTGCCCAAACCGTGCAAAACTGTTGTCACAATGTTACGTTTTGCCACAATTCTCAAACAAGACCCAGGACGATTTGGCTGGAGCTTTCATTATATTTGTAGCATGACTTACTGCACCTGACTACATAAGCTGTATTACCCACTTTGCTCCCTTTTGACCTCAAAATTCCCAGCAAAGTGCAATTTTGGAAAAACTGGTCAATTTTCACATGCCATTTCTCAGCTCTGCGGCCACATTTTTTCAAAACGTTTCCTATGAGAAGTTTGGGCATTCATCCACGAATAATTTGGCTGTTATATATTCTATTCAAAGTTTTAACCTTCAACTCGTTTTCGAGCCTTGAATTCGAGTACCCTTAACTCGTTCATAAAAATGGCTCATTTTTAGTTCATTTTTCTTTCATTTACGAATGGTATATCGAAAAATGATTTACATGCTCGTATTCACAATTACCTATCGAGCATATTTTCTGTTGTACGTTTGGTTGTAAAGTTTAACCATATGCCCATTCTGTTTGCATAAAGATAGATGCTGTCCAAAAAACTCACGCTTTTTCAGAATTTGGTACGATTAAGTGACAATTTACTCCATTCCTAATTGATTGAGTGCTGAATGTTTTCAATAGCTGCATGCAGCAGTCATAGTATGAAAACTTTTGTTTTATATGTGAGTATTAAAAGTTTAACCCTTAGCAGATCTGAGACTCCCATATGGGTACTGTCTGAATAATTGTGATTTTGGTAATATCTGAAAATTTTGTTGACATTCCGATTTACAGTTCAAGTCCAAGAAGATTTCCCTTGGTAAGGTAGCTGTAAAGTTTAACCCAATTCCTGTTTCGGTTGCATAAAGATAGGTGCCGTCGAAAATAACTCCATTTTTCAGAATTTGGTAAGTTTAAGTCGCAATTTACTCCATTCCTAATTGATTGAGTGCTGAATGTTGTCTATGGGTGCATGCGGCTAGAAAAGTATGACAACTTTTGTTTTACATGTTATTATTAAAAGTTTAATCCTTGGCAGATTTGAGAGTTCCCAAGTGGGTACTGTTGAAATAATTGTTATTTTCGTAAAATCAGTACCTGAATATTGGTAATCATGCAGTGACCATTCGGTCCTATATAAAGGTGCAAATAGTTAAAGTTGAACAGTTCATCATACAGAAATAATGCCAAACTCTGCCGTTGACAGGTAAATAATGGATGGAAATTTCATTGCATTGAAAATAAAGTGGCAACGGACCGTTCCCATGGTTTCCACGCGAGGCGTGGTGTTTTCCACGCGGTCAGAACACTCGATTTTATGCCCAAATGTCGGCCAGGCTTCGTAGAATCAGTTCTAAAAATTGCAAGTCGCTGCCTTCAGAGGTCTGGACACAGTGAGCGTATGTCTGAAGTGCTATTTTAATGTCTTATATGCAAATTCTAATTAATCTTTTCCCGCTAAAAACCTACTCACCGCCGTTTTCTTTTCACTTTTAACTTCCGATGATTCTCATAGGTTTCAAGGTTGCGATGGGATCCCCTGAGTGCTGTTCTTAAAGAAACTACTTTGATTTACAGCCATCCCTCCGTCAGCCACGTTCTATTGTAACTTTTAAGTGGACCTACCCCAGAGAGGGGGGGGGGGGGGGGGCACCACGAGAGCCTGTGCCCATTCCCGCCCTCTTCTTTCGCTCCGACTTGAAAAAGACCAAATTCAGAAAATTACCTCCTCTCTTCAAAAACGCTATATGTCAGTGAATTCTCCGCGGATTTCACTCAGCATTTACGAATAGTTGCTCCATCGGATGCCTGGAAAGGCGACACGAATTGCGCATATCCTCAAGTCCAATTCGAAAAGGGTGTATGCGCATGCGCGTGAGGCTCCCACGGGATATGCGCTCGGTTGTTGGATTTTTCAGGCACAGGTCGTGTTGGGCAGAGCTTCTAGAACAAACGTTGAAAATTTCGAGTCGCTAAACCAAAAACTCTCTCCACAATATACTGTACATGTAACGGAGTGTATACTTGTTATGACCTGCCGGCAGTACCAACCACCCTTCTAGTTTTATATCATGTTATTAATAAACGTTTAACCCTTGGCAGATTTGAGACTTCTCTTATGGGTACATCCACGGCGTTTTCACCGGGTCACAGGACTCAAGAAAGATACTAAACTGTCGAGCGGGGATAGTAGAACACATTCTCAGAATTTCAAGTGGCTGCCTTGGACGGTCTGGTTACAATTGGCGTATGTCCTTGTTATGCCCACAACGAATAGTCAAGGGGCATATTGTTTTACCTCTGCCTTTCCCTCTATCTTTCTGCATATGGGGTATATTGTTTGTCCGCCTAACCTCTCTTATTAGCTCATCTTGACAAAGTCAAGCTGAGCTAATCTCACTCTCCGTCCGTCGTCCGCCGTGCGTCAACACCATTTTTTGGTCTTCTCCTACAAAGCCACTGGGCCAATTCAAGTGAAAGTTTGTGTGAGTGATGATTCCAAAGGGGCATGGCATTTTTGTTCAACTCAACATGCCCAGTCCTATTGGAAGAGAGTGGGGAAAATGCTCCAAAATATTTTTAAAATCTTCTTCTCACGAACCAGTGTGTATAATGACTTGACATTTGCTATGGAACTTCCTTTTGGGGAGTAGAATCAACTTTTTTTCAAACGAAGTTCGTGAAGCAATATTTGGCTTTGTAATGGGAGGGGTAAGATTTTTGACCCCGTCCAAAATTTCTATTTTCTTCACCGATGGTCCGGTATGAACCAAATTTGGTATGTGGTATTATTGGGTCATAAGTACTTGAGCCATGCAAAAAAAAAAATAATTCCCACATCCCCATGGGAACCCTGGGAGCTAAAAATAGAAATATTTTCAAACGCCCATATTTCCCAATCCACACGGAACAGAGAGCTGTTATTTGGTATGAAGTATCATTAGGACCAGTAGAATTGAATGGTTAAAAATTGCCATCGGTTATGTCAGGGTGTTCTGTAATGGGCATCGAAAAAAGTGCTGAGTCAGCATATTTGCAAAAATTAAAAAAAATCTTTTTCTCCAGAACCAACCATCAGAATCTTTTGATATTTGGTATACCGCATTCATAGGGGGTCAGATGCAAGTTTGTTGAAATAAAAAAGCTCATTGTTTCATATTTGGGCTCACTATAGGAGCCCGAATTTTTAACATAGGGTTATATGGGGAATATTCTTTAAAAATCTTCTTCTTCAGAACCACCAGTCAGAATCTCTTAATGTTTGGTATGCATCATTGTTACGAGGGTCAGATTCAAGATTGTTCAAACCAAGTCCCCAGGTTGATATTTGGGCTTCCTGCAGAAGCCCAAATTTTAACTTTGTTCAATATGGGGGGGGGGGGGGGGGGGGGGTAATTTAAAAAAATCTTCTTCTTCAGATCCACCAGTTAGAATGCTTTCATATTTGGTATGCAACATGGGGTCATATTTAAGTTTGTTCAAATCAGATCCCTAGGTATATATTTGGGCTAGCTATGGTAGCCCAATTTTTTACTTAGTGCAACATGAGGAAATTTCTTTAAAAATCTTCTTCTTCAGATCCACCAGTCGGAATGCTTTCATATTTGGCATACAACATCTCTGGGGAGGGGGGCAGATTCCAGTTTGTTCAATTCGAGTGCCTGGGTTAATATTTGGGCTCCATATGGGAACCTGAAATTTAACTTAGTACAATATGAGGGAATTTCTTCAAAAATCTTCTTCTTCAGATCCACTAGTCAGAATGCTTTCTCATATTTGGTATACAACATCTCTGGGAAGGGGGTTGTCGGATTCAAGTTTGTTCAAATCGGATCCATAGGTTAATATTTGAGCTCGCTATGGTAGCCCAAATTTTAACTTGATGCAATATGAAGAAATTTCTTTAAAATTTCTCTTCTTCAGATCCAACAGTCAGAATGCTTTTATATTGGGTACACAACATCTCTAGGGAAGTCAGATTCAACTGTGTTCAAATCGAGAGCTTCGGTGAATATTTGGGCTCCCTATGGAGCCGGAATTGGCCATTTTGCTGAAGAATTAACAATTTTGTATTCAGTACCCTCTAGAGGGGTGTAACTAAGATTAATCCACAAAGGTTGTATCACGGGGCTTCATTGGGGAGCTCTACATTTTACAGTATGATCAACTGAAGAAAAGGCATGATGTCCGTATTATTTTTGTCACTCCTGAGAGACTCAAGAATTGAGAGTGCAGCCTATGGAGATGGCTTGCTTAACGTACTCATACTTGGACTGTTTAAAGTGTGTTCTGTTCAAGATGAGAGCTTCAGGCCCCGTGAGGCCTCTTGTAATTTTCAAGGTATTACTTTTTTATTTCAGAGGATGTTTCTACATTTTCCAGATGTGTGCGTATTGTCAGAATTTTGACTTGCCTCAATATTTTACAAAACTATTGGTTGTTAAACTTAGTCCATTTTAGCTCAACTTTGGCGAAGCCAAATTCGAGGTATTGTCATGGCCCGTCGTCTGTCTGTCCGTCTGTCGTGCCGTACACATGACTCAGGCTAGAGGCAGTATTTATGAAACAAAACTTCTTGGGTACCTTTGTTGTCACTGTGAGACGAGAACAAGTGTTTTTGGGCCTGGTCCGAAATTCAAAATGGCCACTGGCAGCCATTCTGTACAAAATTAGGTGCAATCAGATTTTTTTGGCGCAGAACTTCCATATGAAAGCTCTGATTTGAATAATTTTTTGTATGAACGTTTAGTACCATGGAATACATCACATATAACACGTTTTTTTCTCTCGTGTGTAAATTATGCAAATTAGACTAACTTTTGATTTAATTAGTGTTACTTTCAGCACTGTAAGTGCAAATACCAATACGGCTCGGGCTAGAGGCCGTATTTATGAACCGATCTTTACGAAACTTCTTGGGTACCTTTGTTATCACCGTGGGGCGAGAACGAATGTTTTGGGGTGCGGTCCAAAATTCAAGATAGCCGATGGCAGCCATTTTGAAAATTAGGTGCAATCAGATTTTTGCGCAGAACTTCCATATGAAAGCGCTGATTTGAATAATTTTTTGTGTGAATGTTTAGTACCGTGGGATACATCATATATGATACGTATTTTTTTCTCGTACATAAATTATGCCAATTAGACTAACTTTGTTCTATTTAATGTTACTTTCAGCACTGCAATTGCAAATGCCAATACGGCTCGGGCTAGAAGCTGTATTTATGAACTGATCTTTACGAAACTTCTTGGGTACCTTTGTTATCACCTTGGGACGAGGACGAGTGGTTTTGGGCGCAGTCCGAAATTCAAGATGGCCACCAGCAGCCATTTTGTACTTTAGTTAGTGCATCAGTTTTTTGTACAGAACTTATGTATGAAAGTTCTGATTTGAATGAATTTTTGTATGAATGTTTAGTACCATGGGATACATCACATAGAGTACAGGTTTTTTTCTCTCGAGCAGAAATTATGCAAATTAGATGAACTTTTGATTTATTCAGTGCTACTAATACACAGTAAGTGCACGTGGCAATACGACTCGGGCTAGAGGCTGTATTCATGAACCGATCTTCACAAAACTTCTTGGGTACCTTTGTTATCACCTTGTGACAGGAATGGGCGTATTTGGGTGCCTTTGTTATCACTGTGCTATGAGAACAAATATTTTTTGGGTTCAGTCAGACCCACTCTGGGACTCAAAGATTTTTTTTATGCCCCCCCCCCCGATTAAAGTCGGATTTCATATAGTGATTGAAGTGTTCGTGTGTCTGTCCTTGTGTGTGTCCATGTGTGTGTCCATGTGTGTGTGTGTGCCCGAGCCAATAACTCGAAGACTGTTAGGGCCACAGTCATCAATCTTCATACAATTATAAAGGACCATGGGAGGATGTGCCACCCACCATAGCCGGGGTTTCTCTAGTTATAAAGTAGTTTTTTGCTTATATTTCAGGCTTGGTGTGACCTATATAAATAGTACCTACACTAAATGAGTTGAAACTTGCTGGAGGTTCAAAATGTGGTCCACCTCTGTGTGGTCAAGAGAGGTCATTAAAATGCATATTTTTGCGACCTATTCGGAAAGTCATTTTTATACCAATTAATGCAATTCTGAAGATTACACGTGTATCTCATCAATCAAATGGCAGCGGCAGTAACGTCAATTTCTGATTCCTCGATCGAACCCTATAAATGGTGTGCACATATATCGCTTCTCGGGTTTCTTAGAAAAATTGTTCCGATTCCTGTATGTATATTTTTCTCCATGAAAGAATTTCACAAAAAGCAGTTAGGGTGTAAGCTGTGACTGTCACATACAATAACATGATCTGTTTATTTAATCTCATTGTACGGAATTAATTCCCAAACCCAGTTGATATAAAAAACAAACAACTTGATCATGAAGAATTCCAGTGTACATGTATTTGTAAAACTACACTGAAGATTTGTTATTGAAACCTATCGCAATAAAGTCAGGATGCCGGTAAAAGATGCAATACTGACATAGTTGACTGTACTGTTAACTGTGTTAGTGCTATGACTGTTTAAAATGAATTTATTAGAGAAGTTCTAGTTTTATGTATGCCTTGTTTAGGTCACTAGATGCCCTTTTAAGAGTAGGCCTTCAAATGAGCTCTTGGGGTTTTAAAGGTTTTTATGACAATATCTCCGATATAGAGTCTATGCACCCTTTGTCAGCGCGACAACTCAAATACGGATCGTCCTATCTCTATGCATTTTGTCATACTGGTTAACAATACCCAGTTTACACTCATTTATGTTTTTTGCACCCGGTCGATCTGAATGACAGATCTGAAGTTGGTGGAGCCAAAGTGGGTTGCGCTCATTCTTCAGTGTAGATGTACACATGGGACTACACCGACTGAGTTAAAAATTGCTGGAGATTCAATATATGGTCCACCTGAATGGGGTCATCAAGTGCATATTATTAAAAATGACTGGGAAATGCATTTACACCTCAATGTATTTCTAAAGTTTATGAATGTATTTCATCTCTCAAATTAGTAGGCAGAGCCAAAATTTTTAATTTCTGATTCGTGTATCGAACCCTTTGAATGCTGGTCACATATTTGCCTTTTCTGGTTTCTTATAAAAATTGTTCTGATTCCTGTACGAATATCTGTAAATACTGTTAACGAAAACCCATTTCTGATTTGTTAAAAAATATTTTACTCCAGAAAATAACCCTCCATAAATTCTCTTTCTGTAGAGTTTATTCCTGATACATTAACCCTTTTCACACAGACCTGAATTTACTGGATGCAGTAAATTCTGTTTCTCTAGTTTGGAATCCCTTTTTGAATCCCTTTTTGCAAAACATATGGCTTCGGCACCCCTTTTTCTGAAATGAGGCTAAGAGTCGTATGTGCGAGTCACTCGAACGAGCAATTGCTTTAAAGCACATTTGCTCGATGGGATTCGAGTCGTTCAAGCAGTATGTGCGAGTCACTCGAGGTAAGACGGAATCCAAATTTTACGGAGTCGGATAAGAATCCCATTTACGGAATCTCTTATATAGTCTGTCTATTTGTATACAGGGGAAATGAAGCAACTAGCTTCAACCTTGATCGATGTTATAGTCGAGACTGAGATAGGTATAGCTAGTAAGTAGTGTTACAAGTCAATATTAATGGTTGAGATATGGGGCAGAATAACGGTAGCCAATAGTAATGGCACAAGGCTGCAAAGATGTTAGAAGACTATAGAGTATTGGATGACTACAATGGAGCCAAATCATAGGACAGATAGTTGAAGACAAGGTGGAAGCCGTTGGTAAGACTACCTGTATAGGCGCTAGGGGCCATAGAGGAGCTGTATAGGACCCCGGTCATAGGTATCCTCAAATACCCGTATGTGCCTCTGTGCTAGTGCACAATGTGTCACATTGTGCTTTTTCAGGTAAGCACATATCGGCACATCCAGCATGTGCCTATGTGCTAGTGCACATTGTGTCACATTGTACCTTTTCACATAAGCACATGCGACAAAAAAGGGATTCTCCGGAAGGTATCCTTGATAGGTGTCCTCAAATAATACAATACCAGGCCATAGGTATCCTCAAATACCCGTATGTGCCTATGTGCTAGCATACAATGTGTCACATTGTGCCTTTTCTCATAAGCACATATCGGCACATCCAGCATGTGCCTATGTGCTAGTGCACATCATTCTGGGGTAAATCCGAACCAGAAAAACTACTCTAGTTCAATCGAACTAACCCTCAGGGCCCCCTCTGTACTATAGCACTACGTGCTACAAGTAAAATCTACGGTATGGCGGTCCTAAAAAGGATTCTTGAAGAAACCGTAGTAAATAAAAGTGGATTTTGGTGATTTGGAAGGATTCTCGGTGGTTTGTGGTAATTAGATTTACTCCTATTCAATCGAACACACCCTCGAACATACCCCTGTCCTATAAGAAGGTTTTAGGTCACATAGCAACCACGTGCTACCATAGAAACCAAGATGGCGGCCCGCAGTATACAAAATGGACGACGGAAACTCGTATCACCATAACAACACGTGCTGCGCATGCGCTCTAACACCACGTATCACTATTGGAATGACGTCGCAACATGACCGCTCACGCGGGTTACCATGACAACACAACATGGCGCCACTGGGTTACGTGACATGACGTCACTTCCAGGGTCATCCACTGGGGTCATCCAACATATGCCTCAAAACCACATTACATACTACTAACAAATAATCAGTATATACTTTATTTAACCCTTTATCTAACATGAAAAGTAGACGACACTTGCCCCAAAAATTTGAATAACTACTTTTTTTCATTTTTTCACTCAAAAACATAGGTTATGACCCCTCATTGGAACAAGCTTGGCGAGCTCGATCAACGAAGGGTCATAACCTATGTTTTTGAGACAAAAATAAAAAAATAATGAAAATTAATTGGCGATTTTTGAGAATAGCGCTGGCCGGTTTTGGCCGTTACGTTGGGTAAAGGGTTAAAACAAGAAGCCGAAAATGGCGATTTGGGTCTGCAGCACAACACTTCTGCGATTAAGATTAAAATGAAATACTAAAACGTGCTAATATACTGATGAATGAACAGCATACGTCTTAAATATGCACTTATTTTGCTACCTGCAGCTGCAAAGGTAACATCTTCATAAAATCAATAATTTCTAAAGCGTATGGTGATCGTTCCGCGAAAATTCGTGATCTGGTCATCCTATCAAAAGTTTGGCCTAGTTATCTGGGTATCCCCTGTGGTACCAGGATATATTTTGGCTATGTAATATGCATAAAATGTCTAAGTACTGAAGTGCACAGGTGTACACTGCACGCACGAAAATCTATTTTAATGCTCTCATATTTCGTCCTGCGCTCTCATGTTGAACATATTTACTTTTGACATAATTATGGTTTATTTATCGAATTTATCAAAATAATTCAGGAAAGAAAGATAAGAAGAAAGAACACTCGCACTCTACTTTGTCGTAGGTACCAGTGGCTATAAATGCCGCCACAAGTTTGACACGATACTAGAGTTGCGCGCAATGCAATATTGATAAAAAGGATGTTTCTTCTCAATTTGGAATTTTGTTATGATGTGACACCTCTGATTTGAACCATGCGATCGAACAAAGACAAACATGCAGTAATCAGGAGCAACGGGAGCGGTGGGTCGGTACAACCACGTCCGCACCACTTTCGGCCTCAATCGAGATTCATAGAATGACCACAGTGAGACTGATCCAAGGTCAAGTCTTTGCTGTATTTGGACAAATTGCTTTGATCTGGTGTATCCCTGGTAGCTAGATAGACGACCAAGATAGCCTTCCTCTTTCCAGTCTCTGTTAATGAATGAATATATTCAGGAGCGTCGCAAAGATGGCCGAGCACCAAGGGTGGTTTAGGGTGTGTGATACTCCCTCTCCCCACAATAAATTTTCCAGTCAGGACATTTTCGTCTGGATCGGAGTCTTTGATACTGATTCGCTCTTGATAGTAATCATGTATACTTTCTTCCAGGTCAAAAGATTTGACACTTTTACACTTTGACTTTTGTCATGCACGCAAATGGAGGTTTGAAGTTCTCGATTTGATCTGTTGGGGACCCAGTGTGACCAATTTGGAATACTGGTACGGTACGCATTAACCCTTTACCCAACGTAGACGATATCAAAATTTGTTATTTTAAATATCATTTTTAAAAAACTTTCAAAAAAATTCAACCAAACGATATCATATGACCCCTCGTTGGAACGAGCTCGTTCCAAAGAGGGGTCACATGATATGGTTTGGTTGCAATTTTTGGAAAAATCTTTTTTCATCTGCTGAATTTATATATTAATAGGGCGGATGTGGCCGAAAAGGGTGAAACGGTGAAATTAATAAGATGTTGTATCACGACCACTACATGTATATTTTATTTATCTATAAATAAATATCCAAAAGTCGTGCTATTTTGAATTATAATGCCGACTGCACTAATATTTTAATTACATCATCAATGCACGTCACATTCCTATCGGGTGGGGACGTAAAATGACCGTCCCCTGTGCGGAAAGAGACACATACCTGCGCCATTGGGTCAAGGAGAGGCGTTACTATAAGTTGCATAAGTTGTTCGGCAATCCTTGTAAAAAAATAAGCTTAAAAATGCAGTTAGAATATTTTTTCAGTCGAGACTTCAGCCATCAGAGTCAAGGCAAAGCAGCCCCCCCCCCCCCCCCCCCCCAACACACACACAGCTACCAATCGGTCCACTTTGCGACTCCCCGGTAAAGTATTTTCGCGACGCCACTGTGTATGCACAAATTTATTAGAAAATAATTCAGGGGGGGGGGGGGCAAAAAATTCCAGACACAGGGTAGGAGTGGGTGAGTCCATTGGCCCGGAAAAAAAACGTGGAAATGACCCAAATTGCAAATTTTTCCTGCACTTGAATTCATTCAAAGAATGATATTCTTATACCTTTAAGATGATTCAGGGTGGTGAATAGAGTATTTTAAACATGCTTTGGAGAGAATGTGGGGGTACAGACAAGCTCAGAAGAGTCAAAATGTTCTCAGTGAAGATTCGCAAATTCGACAACTGAAGTGGACATTAAAAACATTAACATACGCTAATCAAATCTGAATAATCTGCAATTGAGTTTTGTTATGAACACTTTTTTTTTTTCAATTCAACCAAACTGACTCATGTAGAATTACCCTTCTGAATTCAGCTATTAATATACTTTAACAAAATATGTCTTTGCTACATAGTCTTTAGAACCAACTCATTTGAGTTTGCCTAATCCCACAGCTCATCTCTCCACATGTAAAAAGCCAAAACTATCATACTCATTTTGATTAGTTTATATAAAATGTAAACTTAACTAAAATCAACAAAAACATATTCAACCATGCATGACTTGGTTAAGAAGTTAACTCTGTGAAAAAATTACGATATTTTTAAATCGAAAATGTTGTGATAAAATAAAACCTTGAATATAAAATAAAACATGGAAAAATAAACTGAATCTCTTCAAAATCAACAAAAACTAGAGAAACAGAATTTACTGCATCCAGTAAATTCAAATCTGTGTGAAAAGGGTTAAAGTATCAGGAATAAACTCTACAGAAAGAGAATTTATGGAGGCTTACCTTCTGGTGTAAAATATGTTTTAACAAATCAGAAATGGGCTTTCGTTAACAGTATTTACAGATATTCATACAGGAATCAGAACATTTTTTATAAGAAACCAGAAAAGGCATATATGTGACCAGCAGTCAAAGGGTTCGATACACGAATCAGAAATGGACAATTTTGGCTCTGCCCACTAATTTGAGTGATGAAATACATTCATAAACTTTAGAAATACATTAAGGTGTAAATGCATTTCCCAGTCTTTCTGAATAATATGCACTTGATGACCTCATTCAGGTGGACCATATGTTGAATCTCCAGCACTTTTTAATTCAGTCGGTGTAGTCCCATGTCTACATCTACCTTGAAGAATGAGCGCAACCCACTTTGAAATAATGGATCCACCAACTTCAGATCTGTCATCTGTCATTCAGACGGAACGGGTGAAAAAAACATAAATGAGTGCAAACTGGTTATTGTTAACCAGCATGCCAAGATGCATAGAGATAGGACAATCCGTATTTGAGTTGTCGCGCTGACAAAGGGTGCATAGACTCTGTGTCGGAGATATTGTCATAAAAACCTTAAAAACCCCGAGAGCTCTTTTGAAGGCCTGCTCATAAAAGAGCATCTAGTGACCTAAACAATGCATACATAAAACTAGAACTTCTCTAATAAATTAATTTTAAACAGTCATAGCACTAACACAGTTAACAATACAGTCAACTATGTCAGTATTGCATCTTTTACCAGTTTCCTGGCAGTATTGTGATGGGTTTCAATAACAAATCTTCAGTGTAGTTTTACAATTACATGTACACCAGAATTCTTCATGATCAAGTTGTTTGTTTTTATATTAACTTGGTTTGGGAATTAATACTGTACAATGAGATGAAATAAATAGATCATGTTATTGTATGTGACAGTCACAGCTTTCTCCCTACTGCTTTTTGTGAAATTCTTTCATGGAGAATATATTCGTACAGGAATCAGAACAATGTTTCTAAGAGACCCGAAAAGGCATATATGTGCACACCATTTATAGGGTTCGATCAAGGAATCAGAAATGGACATTACTGCCGCTGTCTTTTATTTGAATGATGAGATACATGTATAATCTTCTGAACTGCATTAATTGGCATAAAATGAAATTCCTGATAGGTCGAAAAAGTATGCATTTAATGACCTCTCTTAACCGCATAGAGGTGGACCACATTTTGAACCTTCAGCAAGTTTCAACTCATTTGGTGTAGGTACCATTACTATAGGTCATACCAAACGTGAAGTATGAGCATAAACTACTTTATAAATATTGGCTCCACCAACTCCGGATCTGCCATATTTGTAGATGATGGCAAATGTTCATATTAGCAAAAAAATGATGAAGTGCATGCATGGTACCTCTGGAAAATATATTGCAAGTAAAAAGGTTCAGTAATGTTGGAATGTAGATGTTGAAATGCCTTGAAGACCCCCAAGAGCCTATCTGAAGACTGTCAAAATACCATCTATGTCCATGTGTGTTTAGAACAACACTGTGAGAATGGAAATGGTTTTCATTATTCTAAATGATTTTTTTGAAGAGAGGTGCACCATCGAGGTGCAATACGCTTTAGTACACAGCGTCACCGTGCCCCCATATTAAGATCTTCAGAGGGTTTACTACTTTCTTTAAATATTCCATTTTAATCTTTTAACCCTTTACCCAACGAATCGGCCGTATCCGCCCGCGTAATATGCAAACTGAGAAGTTGAAAAAATATTAGTTCCAACGAGGGGTCCCATGATATGGTTTTATTGAAATTGTTTGGAAAATTTGAAAAAGTGATATTTGAAATAATAAATTTTGCTATCGTCTGCGTTGGGTAAAGGGTAAAATGTGGGCGCAGTGGCTGAGTTGGCAGAGGTGCAGGCTGCAAGTCGAGCGGTCCTCACTCTGTCCTTGGGCAAGACACTTCACCCTATTGCCCATGTGGGTTCATGGTGGCGATGTGTACTAAAGCGTACTGCACATCGATGATGCACCTGTCTTCAACCAATGCTAACCCTGCTTGTGTGGAGTTAGTATGTGGGGAATCTGATAGTTGCTCGCTGTTGCCCGGAGGTTCTCCCCAGGTACTCCGGCTTCCTCCACCCGTAAAACTGTCCTGGTCATGGTAAACCACTGTGCAGAAATATGTGACTTTAAACACCAATAAATAAATAATTCTTTACAAAATGAGCTCATTCCAGTGAAGGGTCATAAGCTATGTTTTTCAAGCAAAAATGAAAAAGTAATTAAAACTGAATAGACATTTCTGTGTATAAAGCTGACCGGTTTTTGCCGTTATGTTGGCTAAAGGGTTAAGAATCCCTTAGTTTGGAAAGCACACTGAAAAGGTGTCCCATTCTACATAGAATTAAATGTTGCAGAAAGGAAAGCGAAAACATTCTGTAGCCATGAGTTATATTAAAGGTATTTTTTTACTCACATCGAAGTATTAAGAGGGTTAAAATCTGACCATTCAAATATTCCATTTTATTACTTTGTAACTGTGATAGGCGTTTCGAGAAAGCCACACACCACTCCACCCCAAAACCTTTCAATCCTGAGTTATGATTGAGAATAAATAGATTTAAAAAAAATGCTTTGAAAAGTAAAGGTTTTTCTCTCTCTTCGATTATTGAGACTGAAGTTTTGTAACATGATACAACATAAATATACAGTGCTGTTCAATGTAACAAAGAATTCTATCTCAGCTTTCTCTCTGGAGATTATATTCTGTTTTAGATAATGGTTACTGCTTCAGCTAACTAATTTCCCAGTAAATGTTGTAAACATATTTTTAACCTCTCGAGCCCGAAGGCCCCACATGCCTCCAAATCATAGATGACCGAGTACCAATGGCAGGCAGTCTATCAGTATACCAAAAACATTGAGGTAGGATTGATTGTATTTTGGTTATCATGTTGACAAACAGTGCACAGAAGACATTCTATGAATGTTATTAATTTATTGGGGTTTAACGAAACTTTTCAACAGCTAGACCCGCCTCGTGTCGTACAGTTTTTACGGATGGAGGAAGCCTGAGAACACAGAGAACCACCAAGCAACAACAACAAGCAACTGTCTGGCTCCCCAATATGCTAACTCCACACAAGCAGGGGTAGTGCAAGTGCATCATCGACATGCAGTATGTCTTAGTACACAACATCACCATGCCATTATGTGGGCAAAGGGGTGAAGTGTTTTTGCCCAAAGACACAAGGCAGTTGCCGCAGATAGGATTCGAACTGAGAACCTCTCGGCTTGCAGCCTGCATCTCTAACTGCTTAGCCACCGTGCCCCTCTTTGAATGTAATGGGAATACTTTAGAGGCTTATTTTTTTTTTTGGGGGGGGGGGTGGGTTGTGGGGGTGGGGATAAAATAGTATTAAAGAAATAAGAAATAAATTTTCAATGACAGTATTTATAGATATTCATTCAAAAATCGGATAATTTTTTCCAAGAAACCAGATAAGGTATATATCTTCACAGCATTCAAAGGGACCAATCAAGGGAATGCACAAGGAGGTTCAAAAATATGATTTCCAGCAATTCTGGTAATAGCCCTCGTGACTCCTGTTCGACCTTGGCCCAAATTTTGAACCTGCATCGAGTGTCGACTCGTTTGTTATTAGTCCCAGGTCCATACATCATACCATGCTTGAAATATGAGCATGACCCACTTTCACAAATTTTGGCCACACCAACGTTTTACGCAAAAATGGATGTAAATTTTGGTGTTAGTCCCAGGTCCATTCATCATACCATGCTTGAGATATGAGCGTGACCCACTTTCAACTTTTTTGGCCACGCCCACTTTTATAACATAAAAATGCATGTATGAATCTCAGGAACACTTTAGGGGATCAAAAAGTGTGATTTCCAGCAATTCTGAAAAATGCACTCAATGACTCCTAGTTGACCACCGTGACCTTGACCCATATTTTGAACCTCCATCGAGTATCGACTCATTTGGTGTTGGTCCCAGGTCTGTAGGTCATACCATGCCTGAGATATGGGAGTGACCCACTTTCAAAATTTTGGCCACGCCCACTTTTTTACGTAAAAATGCATGTGTGTACGTCAGGAATACTTTAAGGGTCAAAAAATGTGATTTCCAGCAATTCTGAAAAATGCACTCAATGACCCCTAGGTGACCTCTGTGACCTTGACCCATATTTTGGATCTCCATCAAGTGTCAACTCATTTGGTGTTCGTCCCAGGTCCATACATCATACCACGCCTGAGATATGGGCATGACACACTTTCAAAAATTTTGGCCACGCCACTTTTTTTACGGCAAAATGCATGTGTGTACGTCAGAAATAGTTTAGGGGGTCAAAAAATGTGATTTCCAGCAATTCTGAAAAATGCACTCAATGACCCCTAGTTGACCTCCGTGACCTTGACCCACATTTTGAATCTCCATCGAGTGTCGACTCATTTGGTGTTGGTCCCAGGTCCATACGTCATACCACGCCTGAGATATGGGCGTGGCCCACTTTCAAAACACCCCTACAGACACCACTAATACCCCAGGAATCTGAAAAACATAGGTGAACGGGAACTTGTGACTGTCTATCAGCATGCCAAAAATTAACGAGATAGGGCAATTCGTTTTCGAGTTATCTTGCGGACAAAAAAGTGATGAGAAGACAGAAGACCAGGAGAAGAAGAAGAAGAAGAAGAAGAAGAAGAAGAAGAAGAAGAAGAAAAAAAAAAAGAAAAAAAAAAGAAAAAGAAACCGTGCAAAAACAATAGTCTGTGTGTTTCACACAGACTAATGAAACAATCGTATATCTCAAACAGTTTATATAGCATTGATGGTATTAGTTTATGCAGAACAAACTAAAATAATTTGGGAATGCACAATAGCATAGAAAACGGACCATTTATAATTGGCCAGGTTTCAGCAGTGTTTTGAGCTCCGGAATGAAATATGGGGGGTGGGTCCCCTCGGGAGGGGTAGAAAAAATTTACAGGTTTGGGGTGGTGGTTCCCCGGCAGGCGGAAATTTTTTTTTTAGTCCCAGTGTCTGCAAATTTTTTCCAGACCCCCCCCCCCCCCCCACTGGAAAATTAGGAACATTTTTTTAGAGAGATCGAGCACCGTTCGATTCAGCTTCTTCTTTCGTCCACTTGCCGTTTTGATCTCAACTATACCGCTGCTTTAGTTATTAGGAAATCGTTTATTTTATTTCATCTTTTTCTGCAATGCAGTTGTTATTTATTTATTCGCGAAAGAACGAGGATATATTTTAAATGTTTGGCACTTGTCTTTAAATCAGTTAATACCTTGACTAAAAGGGTACTACCTCCACACCTGTATACACTGTTTTTCCCAACACGAATAGCAGACGAGACTTGTTATATAAATTTCTGAATAACTATTTTTTTCAGGACGTCTCGGGTGAACATAAGCCCCGAACCGCAAACCACAGACCATGTTACCGTCAATTCATCACAACAACTTATAATCAAGGATTGTTGCTGGCCTAATGGAAAAATTGCAGACACAAGGCCGAAAACATTTTTTTTCTTTCTTCCCTTTTGACCACCAACCACCCCTCCCCTCCCCCACCCCCCCCCCCCCACACACACAACACAACGCGCTATTTTAACCCTTTACTCAACGCAGAGAATATCAAAATTTATTATTTTAATTACTATTTTTTTAATTTTTCAAAGAATTTCAACAAAACCATATCATGTGACCCCTCATTGGAACGAGCTCGTTCCAATGAGGGGTCACATGATACGGTTTTGTTGAAATATTTTTTTCAACTGCTCAATTTGCAAATTACGCGGGTGGATGCGGGCGATTCGTTAAGTAAAGGTTTAAGAGATTTTTTCTGGAATTCTGCTTCCTTATTTCGAAGTTCAAGAATGAAAATGCTTATCTTGGGAAATATTCTTGACAATAGGTAGTGTATTTGGGATTGGAATCCTGCATGATGGCTAGAAAGATTCTTCCTTGGTTTGTTGCAAATAATATAATAATAACTGCACGACGACGTTGACAATGGCAAATAGTGTTCCTCGAGAAAGAATAGTCCACGTGCCTGAGGCAGAAGACTATTCTTCCTCTAGGATCACTATCATAGTCAACTCCAAGTGCAATATTTATGTCAGAAATTAGAGATATACGACATCGTCGAGTGCCACGCTGATCTTTATTAGGAATGTGATGGCCTTGATCCCCCGTATTAAGTGAGAATGCCTCCACACCTAAGATGGAAATGTTTTTTTCTTTAAATGATGTCATGAAAGATCATGCAATCTCCTTGATTCTAACTGGTAACTCGCCGAATTCTCCATTTGTTCCAGTTTTGAGAATCAAATCAATTAAGACTACAGGCATAAAATGTTTTGGGATGAGGTGACAATCCGCCTTCTCGCATAGCTACACCCCTGATCGGGGTTCTGTATGCTGTAGTGGGCAGAAAAATGCATCAAGTCAATTTAGATTCACACAAGCGGAAGAGAACTCATATGCTAAATGAGAAGAAAACAAAGATTCCGGGGGAGATCACACCCCCCCCCCTCCGAGCACCGTAAAATTATGTTTCCTGCTAAACGCCCCTGTGCGACCCCTGGCCGTTGCATTTGTACCGTTGTTTTCAAATTACGTGACTTGAAGAAATTTTGGCAAACTGGCATGAAAAAAAAAAGTTTTCATTCTGAGGCAAACAAAATTAATTTTTTACACATTCCGATTTTTGTCAGTGATGTTTCCTGAAAATTAGAATTTGGGTCCCCACCTCTCATAAACTTCATCTAACTCTTAAACTTTCGTGTTATTCCCTGCAGTTACCACGATTTTCGTGGTAACTGCAGTGATCAGCATGAAAGCATTATTAGCATTAAATCCAGCAAAGTCAGCGCAATGTGCAACGGAACTATTGTAAGCTGTTTTTTAATTCAACATCAAATAAACTGAGTTCAAGTGCACATCGAATTTCGGTGTAGTTAAAATACCAGACATTATTTCTGCAGCTGTTGCAATCTTGTTTTTACTGCACATAACGCTCATATTCATTTCCACTTCGGTAGATGTATTCTATTTTAATTTACCTGCTATTAAATAAACGCCCTTTTAACATCAGTAAAAGTTATTAGCCCGACTGTTTACAGTGAGGGCTATAGTAATGACTTTTGTCCGTCCGTCCGTCCGTCCGTCCGTCCGTCTGTCTGTCTCTCTGTCCGTCTGTTAACTTTTAGAGTTTTGGTTAAAGTTTGTAGTTAAAGTTTTTTACTGAAGGTTCAAGTGGGTTTTTTTTTTTTTTTTTCTTCTTTCCTGTTTAGTTCACATTTGGAGTTTTGGTTAAAGTTTGTGGTTAAAGTTTTTTTATTCAACCTTCAAGTACAGGCTATACCTGGTAGTTCTTGTCTGATCGTCACAAAATTTCATATGCAGGTTTTCGATTATGTCTACTTGAGAATGTCCCCTTTTGGTCGTGATCGGTCAACCGGTATGGCTGCCCGAGCCCAAAACCCCAAAACCATTAGCACAGTCTACAGGTGGTGTTTACGAAGGGATTTCATTGCAACTTCATAGAATGCCTTTGTATAATGCCTATAATGCCTAGATGAGAACGTCCCCGTTTGGGCATGATCTGTCAACCGTGATGGCTGCCCAAGCCCGAAACCCAAAAACATTTAGGGCAGTCTGCAGGTCATGTTTAGTATGGACGGATTTCATTGTAACTTGATACGATGACTCCGTATGATGTCTACATGAGAAGTTCCCCATTTGGGCGTGATCTATCAACCGTCACGACTGCCCGAGCCCAAAACCCGAAAACCTTTAGCACAGTCTACAGGTCATATTTATGGAGGGATTTCACTGTAACATGATAGGTTGACTTCATATAATGTCTACATGAGAAAGTCCCCTTTTGGACTTGATTGGGCAACTGTGACGGCTACAGCTGCCCGAAGCCCGAAAACCTTCAGCGCAGTCTACAGGTCATATTTATGAAGGGATTTCCTTGTAACTTTGTAGGATCAATCCACATGATGCCCAGATGAGAATGTCCCCTATTGGTTGCGATCATTCAACCATGATGGCTGCCTGAGCCCGAAGCCCGAAAACCTTTAGCACAGTCTATATGCCATATTTATGAAGGGATTTCATTGTAACTTGATAGGTTGACTTCATATAATGTCTAGACGAGAACATCCCCTGTTGGGCAACTGTGACGGCAACAGGGGCCCGAAGCCCGAAAACCTTTAGCACAGTCTACAGGTCATATTTATGGAGGGATTTCATTGTAACTTGATAGGTTGACTTCAAAAAATGCCGATGAGAACGTCCCTTTTGGGCAACTGTGATGGCAACAGAGGCCCGAAAACCTTTAGAATATTCCACAGGCCAAAATTATAAAGGGATTTCATTGTAGCTTGGTAGGATGACTCCAAGTTTGTGGTTAAAAACCCAGACAAACACCGCCCTTTACCCCCACCCCCACCCCACCCTACCAATTAGGCTTTTTTTTTTCTTTTTTTCTACAATATGCACTTTGAACTATTTACAGTCACTACCTTTTTTTTCCTTTTGTCAAAAATGCTTTCTTACAGTTTTGGTTAAAGTTTGTGGTTAAAAATCCAGAGACAAATTATCACCCCCACCCACCCCACAATTAGGCATTTTTTTTTCTTTCCTCGAATATGCATTTTGAAACATGCGGAACCTTTTTTTAAATTCACGTAACCCCCCCCCCCCTGGGGGGGGGGGACAGTTAGGCGCTTTTTTTTCTTTCTTCAAGAATGCTCTTTAAAAGTTTGTGGATCCAGCACTCCTCCACAGCTTCCAAAAGCCATTTCAATCAAGAAAAGCTTCCACTTCATTGGCCTAATGCAAACATCGCCCCAGTTTACAAGAATGGTGACGTCCAACTTTCGGAAAATTACAGGCCCTACCTCTTACGTGTATTGCCTGCAAGATCCCCGAGCACATTATATTAAAACAGATCACACGAGGGAAGTCAATAAGATCAGTTACGATATCATTCTGGATATTTGTAATAAGAAACTGGATATTTCCATCTCCAACGTGGACATCAGTAGGTCACATGTTATTGGTAAAATTAAATCAGTTTCGAGCGAACGTGGTTCAAAGAAATTGTGTAATGTGATTTGCCGATTCGTCTTTTACCGAAAACGTCAAGCTGTCTTCACATCCAAAAGAGCCCTCAAGAACGACCCAGATAAACTCTTTATCACTGAGTCTTTAACAGCACGCAGGTCGTCTATTGTTTCAAAACTCTCAGCATTGAAAAAGAATAGGACAATTCATTCTTTCTGGACGAGTGATGGTAGGATTGTCATGATTCACCAAGCCGAGGACAGTCCAAAACTTATCAGACATGAGTCTGACTTCAGGTCCCTTTCCTCTTAGGACTAGACAGAAATCTTGCTATAGGTTTTATTCCTAAAATTCCTGCAATTCCATTGTGTTTAATTCTTCATGATAGGATTCTTGTGATACACCAAATCGATGACACTCCAAACACTGATCCGAAATTAATCGGACCCTACATGCTTATGGAGCAGCCTTTCCTTAAAGGACAAGACAGACATCTTGTTATATCTTTTGTGTAATGTAAATCCATTATGATTCATACTCCTGTTGTTAGGTCATGCAGACCGTAAAAACATCAACATCAAGTTTTCGCAATCGACAGGTAAATATAGCCTACTCATTTATATAATTCAACAACTACTCACTCACTTGTGACTGACTTGCTGTCTAGGATCACAATTAAGCCCCCCCACCCCTTATTTTTATAAACTGAAAATTAACAATTCATCAGATGATTTATACCCTGCAGAGCCTTCAGCGCTAATTCGTTAATTTAGTACCAATAAGAGATTTAAGACCCCCCCCCCCCCCCCACGCCCCCCCCCCCCCATTTAATCTTTAATAACCCTTTACTTTATGTAGCGCCAAAATCGGACAGCGCTATTCGCTAAACCTCCATTAAAATCCATGATTTCGTTATTTCCAACCTCGGACATATGACTTGAGATACTTTACTGGAAAGAGGTCTTCAATCTCGTCCCGGTTGGGATCTTGTGCTATGTTTCCGACCCAAGGGATGTAAAACAAATTAGTTCCTCAAAGATTTTGTTCACAAGTGTCATCTGTCGTTCGTGTAGCTACAAGGGCTGTAATAACTAACAGTTATCAAAGGGAACATTTCATGTCATAATTATATAACATATCTATTTATTAACAGACTAACTTTCCAATAGTCAGTTATTCCCTTGGAGTGCCTCCAATGCTAGCTCGTAGAGTTATTTCCAGTATATAACTTTAACACCCCCCCACACCCCCCCCCTCCCCACTCCACAAATTTTCACTTGGTTAGTCATTGACCATCTGCCCAATGTTGCGTCAAAACTACCAGCGACATTAACCATCAACCAATTATCGGGATGTTTTCATTCATTCATTCATTCATTCATTCATTCATTCATTCATTCATTCATTCATTCATTCATTCATTCATTCATTCATTCATTCATTCATTCGTTCATTCATTCATTCATTCATTCATTCGATGGAGAGATTGTTGGATGTGTGAATGATTGAGTGGGTGAGTGGGTGGCTGAAATGCTGTGTAGGTTCACAAATCTATTCATCAGCTACTTTATACTCTGCAATGCGTCCCGCACCAGTTCGTCAATTTAGTTCGAGCAAAATAATTTTAGCCCCCTACAGTTCTCACCCGGTTATTCGCTAACCCTCTGGCCTGCGAAGCGTCCAAAACCGACCAACGCTATTCACCAATCAACACCGAATCTTCATACTCTTTTCCTCCTCTTTGTCTTGGAGATATGGCTTATGACCCCTCATTTGGAACGAGCACGTTGATCTCGAACCGGTGGGGCTCGTGGGCTATGTCTTCAAGACAGGGGTTTAAAGGAAAATTCGTTGTTGATGAATGTTGTTCGTAAGTTTAATTTGTCGTTCTTGTAGGACTGATGGATGCAATAATTACTAGCAATCACAGTGTACATTCCATGACACAACTAAATAATATTATGTAACATGATTCAATAACAAAATCAATTATTTAATAATCAACTTAACCTGGCAATGCTTCCAGTGCAAGTTCCCGATCTAGTACTTTAATTATTCATTTTATTTATTCAATTCTTTTTTTTGGGGGGGGGGGGGGGGGGAGTCTCGAGAAAAGATGGCTTTTGACCCACCAAATTGCGCCTTTTCTAGTGGGGTCGTGGGTGGTATATATCGACATAAGGGACAAAGAAAATAGTTATCCTATAACTTGTTTACCCGTGTCATATAACATCCATGTTGGATTCATTCATTCATTCATTCTGGGTGGACGGACGGATGGATGGATGTGTGGGTGCTTGACTGATCGAGTTGGGTGGATGTGTGACTGACTTGCTGTTTAGGGTAACAAATTAAAGTACCTCCACCTCGTTTATTTTTTATCAACCCGCTATTTGCAGTTCATGATCTCCTTACTTTTGCATCGGAAAAGTGGCTTGTGCTCCCTCATTGGAACGAGCGCGTGCCGGTGGGGGTTGTGAGCTGTGCTTCTGAAGAAAGGGATGGAAGACTAATTTGTCTCTCAATAATGTTTCTTATGAGAGTCGTCTGTTCTTCGTGCTCGAATAAGGGCTGCTATGTTTGTTAATTGTCAGTTATTAAAGTGTACATTCCATGATGTAATTAAGTAATATTATTCATTAACAAATCAACTTTTAATCAGTGAAAATATACCTTGAAGTATAGCCAACGCTAGTTCGTCAATTTAGTACCAGTGAAATAACTTTAATCCCAATTTTTCACCCGATTGATCATTGACCATTTGCCAAGTGTAACGTCAAACTGCCAGCGCCATTGACAACTATCCAGTTTGCAGGATTTGTACATTTTTTTCTCTCTTTTGTCTCGGAAATATGGCTTATGACCCCTCACGATGATGATAATGAGCTCATTCATTCATTCATTCATTCATTCATTCATCACCGACCGACCGACCGGCCGATTGACTGACTGATTAACAGATTGTGTGAGTGGGTGGCCGAGATGCTGCTTAGATTCACAATTTAAGATCGGTAAACCTCATATTTGTATCAACCGCTATTAGGCATTAACATCATGCCTGCTGCTGACATGCTACTAAATTCTCACCACAGTGCTGTGATACATATCACTGTGGTGTACTTGTACCCCACAAATGATCGTCATCATCAAATGCAGTGCCTCCTGCACAAGTTCGTTAAGTAAATTCGAGCAAGATAACTTTAGCCCACAATAGTTTTCACTTGGGTATGCACCAACCCTCTGTCCTGCAAATGATCGTCATCATCACATGCAGTGCTTTCCGCGCTAGTTCGTCAAGCTAGTTCGAGCAAGATAACTTTAGCCCACAAAAGTTTTCACTCGGCTATTCACCCTTTGCTCTGCGTAGCGTCCAAAACCGACCAACGCTTTTCACAAATAACCACCGAATCTTCGTGATTTCTTTCTTCTTGTTGCCTTGGAGATGTGGCAATGTGGCTTATGACCCCTTATTGGAACGAGCAGGTGTTTTTTTTATTTCTTCTTCTTCTTCTCGAAAATGTGGCTTATGACCCCTCATCAAAGTGAGCCTGTTCCAGTGGGGGTCGTGGGCGGTGTTCTTTTTTTTCTGCTTCTCGAGAATGTGGCTTATGACCCCTCATCAAAGTGAGCCTGTTCCAGTGGGGGTCGTGGGCGGTGTATCTCGACATAACGGATGGAACAAATAGCATAGGACTTATTTACTATTTACTAGTGTCATATAATATCCATGCCGGATGAAGGGTTATCTCTTCCCTTGATTCATTTATTCACTCATTCGTTCGTTCTTAGTGCCATTCATTCATTCATTCATTCATTCATTCATTCATTCATTCATTCATTCATTCATTCATTCATTCATTCATTCATTCATTCGTCCATGGTGTTACTAGTGTCGTTCATTTATTCATTCATTCGTTCACTCATTCGTTCGTTCATTCGCTCGCTCGCTCGCTCGTTCGTTCGTTCGTTCGTTCGTTCGTTCGTTCGTTCGTTCGTTCGTTCGTTCGTTCTGGGTGGACGATCGGATGGATGGATGTGTGGGTGCTTGACTGATCGAGTGTGTGGAAGTAGTATGTCATGCAGGGTCCTTAGTTGCCGGCCCCGGAAGTGACGTCATGTCACGTGACCTAGTGGCGCCATGTTGTGTTGTCATGGTAAACCGCGTGTGCGTCCATCTTGTGACGTCATCTCCATAGTGATACGTGGTGTGAGTGCGCATGCGCAGCGCGTGTTGTTAAGGTGATACGTGTTTCCGTCGTCCATTTTGTATAGTGGAGGCCGCCATCTTGATTTCTATCGTAGCACGTGATTGCTATGTTACTCAATTTTTCTGCAATAAGACGGGGTATGTTCTGAGGGTATGTTCGATTGTAGAAGAGTAAATCTAATTACCACAAACAACCCGACAATCCTTTCAAATCACCAAAATCTATCCCAACTTTTACTATTTGGAATTCTTTCAGAATTCTCTGCTTCTATCTATATATGCAATAGTTTTCGTCTATCTGGCCATGTTTTTTTGTTCTGGAGTATACTCCAGTAGCGTAGAAGAGCCTATCAACTGGAACAGCTTTACTTATTATTATTATATTTAGCTTTTCTGGTCTATTCTTGTTAGTTCTGACCCTATTCCAAGTACTCTTGTTGTTTCATTTATCTAGAACATTTATATAACTAACCAGTCAGATTGCTTGGTTTCCCATAATCTGTATGCAGGGTTATCTCTTTTGTGTATAACAAAAGCAGTCCCAAAGCCCATAAGCTATCCAGCAGTTACTGATAAGTCATTGCTCGAATGACTCGAAGCTCATCGAGCAAATGAGCCTTAGAGCAATTGCTCGATCGAGTGACTCGGCATATTGCTCGAACGACTCGAATCCCAGCGAGCAAATGAGCCAACGAGCAATTGCTCGATCGAGTGACTCCTCGAACGACTCTTCGACTCATATCAGTATTTGAGGATACCTATGGCCCAGGTATTGTATTATTTGAGGATACCTATCGAGGATACCTTTTAAAGGATACTTATCTGAGGATACAATTACCTGTACCACAAGACATACCTATCCCAAATATCCCTTGTAAGCCATCGAGCAGTTACTGAAAAGTCATTGCTCGGATGACTCGAATCCCATCTAGATGAATGAAACAAGAGCGCTTGGAATAGGGCCAGAACAACTGCTCTTACGTACCACCTTACCAGTAACAGGATGATACAAAGCATTTGGTAGGTTAATACTATCAACGGTTAGGATGGAACCTACAGGGGAATATAGCAACCATACTCTGCTGCCGTTCTGTATTACCAGGCATTGACCCCCACCCAGAATATCGCTCAATAATATGAAGCACCTGGTGGATCAGTAGTACCAAGAGTCAGCAAGAGACCTACTGGGATATGTACAGCTAATGCTATACCACCGTTCTAAACTACCAAACATTACCCCCACCCCCACAAAATCACTAGGTCTACCATAACGTACTACATATACCAGCCATATAATAAAACAAAGTACTCCTATGAGATAGGTATAGCTAGGAAGTAATGGATGAGATATGGGGCAGAATAACAGAAGTACACAGATGTAAGGTTTCTACAACAGGTATCCTCCAACAATACCAGGCTATAGGTATCCTCAATTTAGTATCCTCAAAAGGTATCCTCAACTGATACGTAGCCATGTCATAGGTATCCTCAAATACTGAAATGAGTCGAAAAGTCGTTCGAGGAGTCACTCGAACGAGCAATTGCTCGTTGGCTCATTTGCTCGATGGGATTCGAGTCGTTCGAGCAATGACTTTTCAGTAACTGCTCGATGGCTTACAAGGGATATTTGGGATAGGTATGTCTTGTGGTACAGGTTAATGGTATCCTCAGATAAGTTTCCTTTAAAAGGTATCCTCGATAGGTATCCTCAAATAGTACAATACCTGGGCCATAGGTATCCTCAAATACTGAAATGAGGCTAAGAGTCGCTCGAGGAGTCACTCGAACGAGCAATTGCTCGATAGCTCATTTGCTCGCTGGGATTCGAGTCGTTCGAGCAATATGCCGAGTCACTCGATCGAGCAATTGCTCTAAGGCTCATTTGCTCGATGAGCTTCGAGTCATTCGAGCAATGACTTATCAGTAACTGCTCGATAGCTTATTGGCTTTGGGACTGCTTTTGTTATACACAAGGGAGATAACCCAGCATACAGATTATGGGAAATCAAGCAATCTGATTGGTTAGTTATATAAATGTTCTAGATAAGTGAAGCAACAAGAGTACTTGGAATAGGGTCAGAACTAACAAGAATAGACCAGAAAAGCTAAATATAATAATAATAAGTAAAGCTGTTCCAGTTGATAGGCTCTTCTACGCTACTGGAGTGTACTCCAGAACAAAAAAACATGGCCAGATAGACGAAAACTATTGCATATATAGACAGAAGCAGAGAATTCTGAAAGAATTCCAAATAGTAAAAGTTGGGATAGCTTTTGGTGATTTGGAAGGATTGTCGGGTTGTTTGTGGTAATTAGATTTACTCTTCTACAATCGAACATACCCTCCGAACATACCCCGTCTTATTGCAGAAAAACTGAGTAACATAGCAATCACGTGCTACGATAGAAACCAAGATGGCGGCCTCCAGTATACAAAATGGACAACGGAAACACGTATCACCTTAACAACACGCGCTGCGCATGCGCACTCACACCGCGTATCACTATGGAGATGACGTCACAAGATGGCCGCCCACGCGGGTTACCATGGCAACACAACATGGCGCCACTAGGTCACGTGACATGACGTCACTTCCGGGGTCCGGCAACTAAGGCCCCAAACGTGCATGACATACTACTTGTGGATGTGTGACTGACTTGCTGTTTAAGGTAAAAAATTAAAGTACCCCCAACTCGTACATTTTAGATCAAGAGCACTTCAACAATTCAGATAATTTATACCCTGTAGTGCCCTCTAGCACTAGTTCGTCAATTTAGCATCATTAAGATAATTTAAGATCCCCCCTCTTTATTCCTTTTTAGGTTAGTCACTAATCCTTTTCCATATGTAGTGCCAAAACGGGCAGCCCTATTCATCAACCCGCTATTTGCAATTCATGATTTCCTTATTTTTTGCGTCGAAAATATGGCTTGTGACCCCTCATTGGAACAAGCGCGTGCCGGTGGGGGTCGTGAGCTGTGCTCCCGACGCAAGGGATGAAGACAAATTAGTCTCTCAATAATACTTCTTATGAGTGTCGTCTGTTGTTCGTGCTCGAATAAGGGCTGTTATGTTTGTTAATTGTTAGTTATTAAAGTGTACATTGCATGATGTAATTATGTAATATTATTCATTAACAAATCAACTTTTAATTAGTGAAACTATACCTTGAAGTACAGCCAACGCTAGTTCGTCAATTTAGTACCACTGAAATAACTTTAATCTCAAATTCTCACCCGGTTGATCATTGACCGTCTGCCAAGTGTAACGTCAAAACTGCCAGCGCAATTGACAACTATCCAATTTTCAATATTTGTACACTTTTGTTTGTTTTTCTGGATTTTGCTTTTTTTGTTTTGTTTTTTGTTGTCTCGGAAATATGGCTTATGACCCCTCGATGATGATAGTGAGCTCATTCATTCTTTCATTCATCCATGAGTGAGTGAGTGAGTGAGTGAATGAGTGATAGATGCTGTTTAGAATCACAATTTAAGATCGGTGAACCTCATATTTGTATCAACCGCTATTAGGCATTAACATCATGCTTGATGCTGACATGCTACTAAATTCTCATCACATTACTGTGATACATATCACGGTGGAACACTTGTACCCCACAAATGACCGTTATCATCAAATGCAGTGCCTCCCGCGCTAGTTCGTTAAGTTAGTTCGAGCAAGATAACTTTAGCCCACAATAGTTTTCACTCGTCTATTCGCGAACCCTTTGCTCTGTGCAGTGTCCAAAACCGACCAACTCTTTTCACAAATATTCACCGAATCTCCGTGATCTCTCTCTTCTTGATGTCTTGGAGATGTGGCTTATGACCCCTCATTGGAACGAGTAGGTTCTATGTTGTTTTTTAGTTTTCTTTCGCAAAAATGTGATGTGGCTCACGACCCCTCATGAAAGCGAGCCTGTTCCTATGCTGTTTGTTCCATCCGTTTTGTATCTTGACAAAACGGATGGAACAAATAGCATGGAAAATGCTTACTAGTGTCATATGACATCCTTGCTGGATGAAGGGTTATCTCATTCGTTCGTTCATTCGTTCATTCGTTCATATAGTGTTACTAGTGTTATATAACAGCCATGCTGGATGAGAGGTTATCTCATCTCTCTATCTCATCTCATTCATCCATTCGTTCATTGATTCATTCGTCAATTAATTCACTCACTTATTCACTCATTCATTCATTGCTGGAAGAAGGGTTATCTCATTCATTCATTCGTTCATTCGTTCACAGTGTTACTAGTGTCATATAACAGCCATGCTGGATGAGGGGTTGTCTCATCGATGGATGGATGGATGGATGGATGGATGGATGGATGGATGGATGGATGGATGGATGGATGGATGGATGGATGGATGGATGTGTTAGGTAGGGTGATGTTGCACCCAACGTACTTGTATATAAACTACAGTGTTTGTATCCTGTTTGTGCAGAATAATTTCGTTTCTTAACAAACTCCCAATTACATACTATTACTGCAACAGACTGTGACTAGAAATGAAAAAGTAATATCGTCTCAACCCTTCCAACAGTTCAACTATGTCTGGGACTTAACCTCCTTTTATCTTCATCTTGGAACAATATATTGTATTTATGTCTTGTATATTTATCCAGCGAGAAAGGATGGTAGTGTGCTGGTGAATTATGGCGGGTAACATTACACTCAACGAGGTGCAGGTAGACGTAGAGTACGACTTTACACAGCTCTATAATGAGAAAATATGTTCCTTGGCAGAAAATGATGAATCCCCATATAAAAACCGCGCAACTGACTGCAACTACTTTTCGCCTAGTGACTTTCAGTCAATGGCTTGTAAAATAGACGCAGGATTCTCAATATTCCATCTCAATTGCCAAAGCCTGATGGCCCATTGGGATTCCTTCCAAAACATGCTGCACAACCAACAAACAGGAAAGAACTTCTTCGACATAATAGGACTTACCGAAATATTCCAAATTCCTCCAGAGATGTCGTTCAGTCTGGATGGCTATGCCCCGATTATTAAACGTATGAGACACGAGAATGATGATGGTCGAGGAGGGGTTGGTCTATATATTAAAGAAGGAATACCCTATAGAGTTCGTAATGATATTTCGTTCTTTATTCCCCATGTTTTCGAATCTTTGTTTTTTTAAATTAAAGATAAATACCAACCCAGAATTATTGGCGTTATCTATAGACCCAACACTCCTCCTAAAGCCGACATCAACCTCTTCTTATCAAAATTAAATGAAATAACGAATGTTCTAAATGCCGAAAATAAAAAAAGTTTATATTATGGGGGATCTTAACCTAGTCTTTCTAAAAGCAACTACACACTCAAAAACGGAAGAATTTGTTAATCTCATGTTCAGTCAAGGCTTTCTGCCGTATATCATCAAGCGAACGAGAGTGACCTGTCGTTCTGCCAGTCTGATCGATCATATCTTCTCTAATAACGTTTCACGAGTAGCATTACCTGGAATAGTCATAGCTGACGTGTCAGATCATTTTGGTGTTTTTTATATTGAAGAAAAACCCAAACCAAAAAATACACCACACTTTACACTAAAAAGAATAATAAATGCAGAAAGAATTGTTGAATTCAAAACACTTATCTCGCAAAGTGATTTTAATCCTGTAATGCAGTCGAATTGTCCCAATGAGTCATATAAAACCTTTCTAAACATCTATATGAAAGCCTATGAAAAAGCATTCCCTCTCAAACGTGTTCGCCAGAACAAAAAAAATATTAGAAAACAGCCCTGGATGACAAGGGGGCTTGTAATATCCTCCAACAATAAAGAAAAATTCTACAAGAAAAAACTCCAAGCTCCCACCGAAAGGAACTCAGAAAACTATAAAAACTACTGTAGAATCTTCAACAAGGTAAAAAAAACAATGTAAAGCTACCTATTATAGAGATATCCTAAACGAAAACAAAAACAATATGCGAAGAACGTGGCAGATTTTAAACAAAGCCATCAATAAAGGAAGACGTAAAGCCAGATTACCCTCGTTCTTCATCCGGACAACATCGAGTTAAGCGAGCCCCATGACATCGCAGAAGAATTCAACAATTTCTTTATCAACATTGGAAAAAACACATCCGAACAGATTCAGAAAACTAATAAGTCCTACACAGATTACATGGACAACAATGTCTCCAATAATCTTTATTTAATACCCACAAATCCCACAGAAGTCAACCGAGTAGTAAATAAAATGAGGCCAAAATTATCTAAAGACTGCGATGATATCACAACCTGTCTTCTTAAGCATACGATAACCGAAGTATTGGATCCTCTAACACATATAATTAACAACTCTTTCCTAAACGGCAAAGTACCAGACAGGATGAAGATCGCGAAGGTGATACCCATATTTAAAGCGGGTGACGAGCTCAGCTTTACAAATTACAGACCTATCAGTATACTTCCGGTATTCTCAAAAGTAATGGAAAAACTCATGGAAGTGAGACTAACTAGTTTCCTCAATAGGTTTAATATTTTATACCCTCACCAATACGGGTTCCGAAAGCGACATAGTTCTATTCATCCAGTTCTTCAGCTCCTTAAAAGCATCGCAATAGAAAATAATAAACAAGAAAAAAACAGCACCTTAGCACTGTTCCTGGATTTGTCAAAGGCCTTTGACACCATAAATCACGAAATACTATTAGGTAAACTGGAAAAATATGGTATCAACAACTGGTTTAGAAGTTACTTGTCCAACAGGTCTCAATATGTTATGTACGGAGAACACAAATCGGACTAAGCCAAACACAGTTGCGGTGTACCACAGGGCTCGATTTTAGGCCCTATTCTCTTTCTTTTATATCTCAATGATATAAGTAACTCAACATCACTCAATCTTTTATCATTTGCCGATGGCACCACTGCATACTGCCCGGGTTCCGACAATAATCCTATTACACCGTATTTCAATAACAAGCTTCAGAAACTATTCGAATGGTGCTCTGTGAACCAGTTAATGCTGAATGCTAAGAAAACCTCGTACATCATACTTACTCCAAATAAAGGTAGGAACAATAATCTTTGTCAAGAGGTAACAATAAATAACCAAAACATTGGCAAGGTTGGGGCCACTGAAACAGAAAAATCTGTGAAATTCTCAGGAATTAGCATTGATGAACATTTATCCTACAAGGCTCACATATCCCGATTATGCTCGAAAATAGCACGCGCAAACTATATTCTCAACAAAGTTAAAAATATCCTCCCCCACGGAGCTCTGAAAACATTGTAGTACGCCCTCATACATAGCCATTTGGTACACGGAATCCAGACATGGGGCAACTCAAGAGCTATCAAAAAAACTAGCTGTCCTGCAAAAACGTTCATTACGAATAATTAATAACAAAAAGTACAATTCTTATACAGATCCCCTGTTTAAAGAAAACCAAATACTCAAGGTTGATGATTTGTTTAGGCTACATGCTCTACTGTTCGTGTTTGACTGGCAGAACGGCAGATTACCGGTTTCTTTCAATGATATATTTAAAATTACTGATAATCCATCTGGTAGGAGAACTAGACAGTCGGGCCTCCTATAAATAGAAAAAACACGGACCCAAACTCTGGATAAATTTCCTTTATACTCCTTCCCGAAACTATGGAATGTCCTGGACGACACAACTCGTAATATTAGCGACAGAAGAATTTTTGGAACAACTTAACTTCCACATTCATTTCCTCACATTCCAGTTATGTCAGCTGCAACAATCCCTACTGCCCCGATTGCACTTCGTAAACTTCTTAAATTTGGAAATTGTCTCAAAGTCATGGTCCGCGTCTAAATCTGGAATCCTCGTCTTGTGCAACCTGTCGCGCTTCCTCCTTACAGTGGTGCTATGTAAAATACTATATGGATACAATTAAGAACTTGCAAACAAAAGTCTAAACAAATAAATCATAACATTCGTCATCCTACGATGATGATGCAGCTAGCGTAGACACTACGCCCAAACATCATGACCAACCTCTTTGTCGCAGTCTAAACGATAAGAACTTCACGATGGGACTTGTTGCCGCCCTCAGGTGTTATGATAAGTAGTGGAGGGAGTCCTATAGGTAGGTCCTATAGGCAGGTTGCTTCTTGCCTACCTTGAAGCACCATCTTTCCGCTTGCGAAAATGAAGCACCAATACTATAATCCCAGAAAAGTAATGATTCGATCGTCATTCTCCATCATGTGTCACATAATTTGCTCTCAGTTCATTCTTCCAGTCACAGTCTGTTTGCAATCACCCCATCTTCTTCCAGGGGGTGGCAGGTAGACAGCCAATCTGGCTATGCCACTTCCCACGGTATACTACTCATTAGATTTGTGCAATATGTTTATTTGTAACCATTTTACATGTATGTGTACCGTGAATAAAGAATCTGAATCTGAATCTGATCTTATCTGCAAATGCAAACTCAACCATCTAGGGATAAAAACACGTTAACACCACTCAACCATGGCTTTCGTTCAGGATACTCGTGTGAAACTCAGCCCACAACAACCACGAAAGACCTTATCAAAAGCTCAAGAATTATTGGATATATGGGCTGATCATCAACTTGCTTATGGGGCATCCTCACCAATAGACAGATGAGAGTCGTCGTTGATGGGGTGCCCTCTGAACCAACCACAGTCGACTCGAGCGTTCCATAAGCTACAGTCTTTGGTCCGATCATGTTCCTATGTCATATCAATGCCCTCACTAATGCAGTAAAGTCCCAAGTCTCTTCGCAGATGCTTTCATGCTCTATAGAACCATCCCTACCGTCCAGGGCCATGTCATCCTGCAAACAGACATTGTTGGGAATGAGGTTAAATCCCAAAAAGTGCTGTATCACGAGTATTACACAAAAATTTCCACTTTTTATATGGTCCCCAAGCATGCTTCGCAGCATTGTCTTTGGTCAAAGATGATAGTATCCAGGCTTCTTAGTATTATCGCGGATTTATTCAAACATTATACTATTTCCTGTGTTTTAAAGCACATTCATTCTGGCGTATCATTGGAATCAGTCATTGGGTTTACTCGAGTGATATGCTGCAATCAATCTAGGTTTTTCGCAAATTTCATGCGGGTTTGTTTTAAATGTAGGAAAGAAACAGGAAAGAAAGGGGAAATAAAGAAACAGAAAGTTGCTGTAAAAGAAGTAACAGAGAGAAAGAAACAACACATTTTCTGCTATAGAACCCCCACCCCCAGGAAAAAAACCTTATTTTCATACTCTACATATTCATGCTGATTTTATTTCTCCAAATTGAAAAATGATATCTGTTAAGAAAAAAACATTCATACATACAAAAACCCACATTATTAATGAATATGACCCCCCCCCCCCTCCCCCATGTAAATTTGTGGAAATAAATATTTGAATTTGAACACCTTATGCTTATTTCTATTAATTTGCTTGAAATGTCCTTTCAGATTATTTTTCATGCAAATTTATGGAAATTAATTTTTGAATTTAAATATCTAAATAATCACACCCATTTGTTCGATAATTTCGGTGACAACATTAACCCTTTAAACCCGGTGTGCTTAAATTTTTGCGTGAAGAAAAAATTGATAGTGGGCGAGCAGACGATACAAAGAGCAAAAAATCTGAAGCGAGGCTCAGTAATAATTTAAACCAACAGCTCTTCAGAACTGTTGGATTAAATTATAACTGAACTTCCCAACAAACCAGGATGGTTTCGCCCATTTCGGCAATGACAGTATTGACTGAAATTATACCTTCCAGGGCGTCAGTGTTGAAAGGGTTAAGTGCCACATCTTGATCCCAGCCATGGTGAAGCCACAAGTCAAATTCTGCACATATGGTTCGCTTTTCCGCTCAACAGAATCATTTCATCCGATTGTATCTAAAAATGCCATAAATATACATTTTCTTTGAATCAACACAAGAAATGCTTCTCATTCGAGCTTGGTTTGACCGAGTCTTTAACCCTTTACCTAACGGATCGGCAGCATCCGCCCACGTAATTATCAAATTTAGCATTTGAAAAAATATATTTTTCAAAAAGTTTAAACAAAACCATCGAGCTCGTTCCAATGAGGGGGTCACATGATATGGTTTTGTTGTAATTTTTTTTTAAATTTTGAAAAACAATAAAAATAATAAATTTTGATATCCTGAGCTCTGGGTGAAGGGTTAATGGCTTTACCAATACAATTAGACATGTTTGTTGACGAAATAATTATGAATGAAGACTCACCGCTCCGCAGCTGTAGTTTTATGATTACGCCTCGTAGTTCGATCAATTGTTTTAACATCTTGATGTTTTCAAGGAGAATTAAATACTTATTGGGTGCGCAGTGGCTCAGTAGGTAGAGGTGCAGGCTTCAAGCCGAGAGGTCCTCGGTTCGAATTCCGCCTACCCCAACCGCGTTGTGTCATTGGGCAAGACACGTCATCCCCACTGCCCACGTGGGGGCACGGTGGCGTTGTGTACTAAGGCGTACTGCTCGTCGATGGTGCACTTGTCTTTAACCAATGCTAACCCTGCTTGTGTGGAGTTAGTATGTTGGGGAGCTGACAGTTCCTCGCCGTTACTAGGTGGTTCTCTCCGGGTACTCCTGCTTCATCCACATGTAAAACTGTGACCTTAAACATCAATAAATAAATAAATTAATTAAATACTTATTGGTTGGAAAATCTACAGCTTATATCTGTATCCATGTGGGTAAAGGGACATTAAAGTCCCATTAAATCAACTGTAGTCTGGGCGCAAACTCCACGAAAAATGGGTAAACAAAGAAGCCATAAACAGTTGGGATTCCTTACAATATTTGACTGGTAGCTTGAGAGATTGGATCCGCGCATCCATGAACAGACAAACAGACAAACAAAACATTTCAACCAACCTCAATTATTCATACATTTCGTCGAATTTTACCAAATAAGAATGCAGAACTGGTCCAAATAAATATGAATTAAATAAACAAATACCGATTTTACGGTACTTGAAGAGTGAATTGTCACGCGTGGTGTCGGTTTCCACTCACACTGTCAGCAATATACAGTTGAAAAGAATTTGTTTGTTTAATGTCATTTTCAACATCTGTGACAATATATTGATCGCAACACAAGAATAAAGTCGAGTTTAGTCAGTCGTTTTTATATATTCGGACTGTCCACTTTAGAAGACTTTTTTTGAAATTATTAGACGAGCGAGGAAAGATCAATTAAGAAGCAAGTAATTGTTGAGAGAAAAATCTATGACATCAGTAGTAAATAAAGCCAAGTTTGCGTTTGTTACTTTTAATAAACGAAAACAACAGACATCCCTGGGAGCCGTCTTCTGTTTTCGTTTATTAAAAGGTACAAAACTTGGCTTTTGGGGGCATGAGGAGGGATAATGAAAGAAATGGAGAGGAGAGAAGAGGCGTGAGGATGGGTTGGAATTTGGGAGAACATGGGTACTCGAGGCCTTCTTATCCGAGAACCGCAACTTATCAGTGGCTGGGTTTAAATATTATTATTCGGTTTGGAAAATTGCTGAAGTGGGAGGTTCTGGTGTATTTGCTTAATAAATCTTATCTTATCTTACATGCTAGCCCAAGAGAAGTTGTCAGGGCAAAGCCAGCCTAAATATAGGGGCAAGGGGCCTCATACGTAAAGATATTGTAAGTTCAAAATATATTCCGCATCAAGGCGAAAAACCCACGTGAATTTCACTTGTCTGTAAAGCTGGACATAGAAAAAACACACGTGGTGTATATCCAGCTTTTGCGCAGGGACCCAGGGGAGAAACGGTATGTTAGATAAGGTCTAATCTCCATTTAACTTATACAGTAGTCGGAGTCTTACGAGACGTAATCGGTTGGTGTCAAGATGTCGTCACGGTCAATTGAGAAACGAGATTCTAAAACGATAGAAATGTCTATCGTATCGTCACCTGATCATTAGGTAACAATCATGGCAAGAACGAATCGGTTTTCTCGACAAGTGAAGTCAGCGTTAAGTCACGCCTGAGATGACTTGTATTGATTCTGCCTCGATATACGTCATCTCCCACCGTTTTGACAGGTGGACAGATGAGCGTCGGTCCACCTGACAGGTTAGGGTAAAAAGTATATATACCTGGAAGAGCAGAGCATTAGACACACTTGGGGTCACACACACGTTGGTGAAGTCCAGGACAGGCGGACTCTGTTTCCTGGCATAAGGGTACCTTCGATCACAGGACCCTGAAACGGCTGGAATCGCCAGAGAGGGCATTCCATGATTGATTTAGCTTAACGTTGATAGGCGGCTACGGGGCCGAATTCGTGAGAAGGAACACCCCAGGTGGAACGTTAAAGTTTAGATTGTCGAGTAGCAGGTATCGGCCTGCAATAGTCAGAAGTGTAGGTTAATTGTATTGTGCGTATTAACCCTTTGAAGCGTCAGACTGATTGCGTTCTGAGTAGTTTGTTTTGCTGTCGAAGCATCGTAATACCGACTGGAGATCGGTGTGAGTGACAATTTCGCCCTAGCACAAAAGGGGCATTTGTGAATCGTGAATTCAACCAGTGAATATTTCAATAGGACTTTCACGGAGGACTTTCAAAGGCACATAAGGTATGAATAGACAATATCTGACCCAAATCAGAAGTACGTGTCCTTATAGATGACGAACATTGCTGGTCGGAACCCTCCGACAGCTAGAGGTACAGTTACGCACAGACGTTGTTATTTGAGCCTAAGCGGGTGAAGCTCTTATGGCGAGCTCACAGTAGTAACATTTCCAGTGTGTAGACTATAGTGCCAGTACAGGGCTATAGAATGACTATATGATTGTTTAGAATTATTTAACCATAGCGACCCATTTTCTGTGAAAAGAATCGAATTGTTGATTGTTGAAATATTGAAACGGATTTATTTTTATGTGTAAATAAAAGAATCGTTGTTACTTTAAATCATTCTTTCCATTATACAGCCTAAAGTGATTAGGAATCACACCTAACGGAAATCGAACCTATTTCAGGCCAATCTGGCAGAGAAGGAATCACGGCGTCGGTCTAACTCAGCTCTCTGCGCCGAGTTCGCGACACTTGGATTCCGACCCTCCACGTTGGTCTAATTTTCCCGCAACTTCATCAGCGGGACTAAATAACCCCACGTCAGCCCAGGCCTTACGGGGCCTCAGGTGTCCCTGACATTGATTGGCGAGGCTACCAGGATATTTCTAAAAGGTAAAAAAATGGCTATATGGAAATTTTGTTTTATTTTAACGGCGGTTCTGTTTATGTTTTGACGCGTTCGGTCAGCTGATGCCGTTCAAGGGTTTAATATCGCAATACAGTAGTCCCCAAAAGGATACTTAATAGCCACTATAACTGCGGTAGGTTTCAGAATATTTGGTGCGTTTAATTACGTTAAATTACAGAGGTAAATTAGGATCAATTGCCATATTTTTTTTCTTTCTTTCTTTTCCTTCTTCATTCTTTCTGACGAGTGTTGAAGATAGAAAGAAAAAATCAAAATGGATGTTGTTACACCCCTCGCCCAACTGGTATCATTAGGCAAGGAAATGGGCCTTGAGGGAGCTGAACTTCAGAAGTTCGTTAAAGATGAGCAGAAACGTGAGGCCAAGGAGATTGCCTTACGCAATGACGCAAGAGAGAGAGAGGCCCAAGCAGTAAGGGAGGCAAAAGAGCGAGAGATTCAATTAGAACGAGAGCGTGAGAAAGACGCAAGAGAGGCGAAAGAGAGAGAAATTCAATTAACAAACGAGGCGAGGGAGAGAGAAGCCCAATTAGAACGAGAGCGTGAGAAAGACGCAAGAGAGGCGAAAGAGAGAGAGATTCAATTAGCAAATGAGGCGAGAGAGAGGGAAGCCCAATTAGCAAGGGAGGCAAGGGAGGCAGAACGGGAGCTCGAACAACAGAGGCACGAGAGAGAATTAGAGCTCCTCAGAGCAAGGGCCGATGTGGAGAATGAAAGTCGGCGCTCAGGGGATGGGAGTGCAGGGGTAGCAATTCATGCCCCACGCCCCCATCTCGCTCATTTCAATGAAAACACAGATGACTTGGACTCGTACTTGGAGAGGTTCGAGCGTTTTGCCTCCAGTCAAATGTGGCCAGAAGACACATGGGCTATGTGCTTGAGCCCTCTGTTGTCAGGTAAAGCCCTCGAGGCTTATACCAGTATGCCTCCTGCACTTCTTAACGACTACAGTGAGCTGAAGAATGCCATCCTTCGGAGATACCAGCTCACTGAAGAAGGATTCCGGACCAAGTTCCGAGAGATTAAGCAGGAGAAGGGAGAAACAGTACCTCAGTATTTTGCCCGAGCTAGGCGGTACTTTGACCGCTGGACTGATCTCGCAGAAGTGAATGAGTCATATGGAGCCCTGCGAGATCTATTTCTCCGGGAGCAGTTTTTAACTACATGCTCCAAGGAGTTGGGCCTGTTCATCAAGGAAAGGGGTCCGCCCACCTATGATGAGATGGCAACTGTGGCAGAACGCTACATCGAGGCCCACGGTGGGAGTGTGAACGCACCCAAATCGGCTAGGGGTGGGGCAAACGGGTTGGCAATGGCACCCGTAAGGCAACACCACCCCGATCCTCCTGCGTCGCAGACCAGCCGGAAGGGGAGCGCTCCTAAGGACACCACTTGTTTTATCTGCAACAAGCGGGGTCATATTGCCAGGGACTGCTGGCAGAAGCAGGTAAGAACCACTGGGAACATTAGCCCACCTCAGCAGGGGGCCGGGAACGCAGCGCCAAGGGGTTGGAAGCAAGGTGACCGCGTAGATCCAGGGCCCAGTAGGCAGACGGCAGCGTTCTGTCAAACTATCGGTTCAGAACACAGTCCCCTCCGGGAATGTATACAAGAGGGAGAATTAAGGCTGGAAGGCGGGAAGGTTGTCCCGATAATAAGTGGCATGTGTGAGAGGCTCACAACTTCGCAGGAGAAGGTTGATATGCCAGTGTACCCAGGGTATGTGGGACAAAGGGAGATCCGTCTGCTCCGGGATTCTGGGTGCTCCTCTGCAGCGGTTAGAAAGCAACTGGTTGACGACAAGCAATTGTTGGGGCGCGACCATTTGTGTATTTTGATAGATGGGACCGTTAGAAGGTTCCCCATCGCGAGGATAACTGTGGATACCCCATTTTATTGTGGCGAAGTGGAAGCCATGTGCATTGAATCACCTGTGTATGACCTGGTCATAGGTAATATCCCAGGGGTGAGGGCAAGCCCTGATGAGTTATGGTCCAGGGGTAGGGGGCCAAGTTATGGCCCAACGAGGGCAAAGGAAGTTCAAGTCGGTGGGCAAGGACCCCCGGCGGTTGCACTCGGTAACGTACCGAGTAAGGAAGGGAAGGTTCCCAGGGGAAACCAGTCCGATGGTCCAGGGGATGGCCCCTACACGACGAAATGTCGCAAAGTTTCAAGAGAGACGACTCCTGTCCAATTAGGGAGAAGGGGCCGCAGGCGGTCCAGGCTAAACGCCAAACGGCGAGGGAACCCAATGGGGTCATTGGGGAAAGACCCTCAAGCAAATTTATGTGGGGGAGTTGAGCTCCCCCAGAAGTCGGTGTCACCTGTGTGGAGGGGGGAGGCCAGACCCACGCAAATGGCTGGGCAAACTTCCCCAGAATTGAGGGGGCACGGGTCAACACAAGTTGAGTTTGTTAAAGTGGATGGGACCGCTAAGATGGGCGCCCAGGGGGCCGAGGAAAGGGTCCACAAATCAAAGGAGAAGCATCCTAGGTGGCGAAGACCACGTAGAGAGTGCCGGGGGCGCACAGCGCCCAATGTGCGCAAGAAGTCGTCGCAATGGACCGGGGGGTCGACGGCACAAGGGCCAAGGACGGCCAGTGTCGTTCGAACGACGGTAATCGCCGGGACGAGTGAGCCTGGGGGATATAGCGCCAAGGGAAGCTCTTGGGAATGCGACAACGACAGGGTATGGGGACCCTGGTGGAATACCCGTAGGAATAACGGGGCGAGAAGTAGGGGTGTGTCAAGGGTTACCAAAGGGGATACTGGGAACCGGGCCCCTACCAATGGTCGATGGTTATAAAGAAGCAATAGTTGGGTGGCTGTGGGCCTGGTGTCTGGGACGGGGGCTCCAGTCGCAAATATTTTTGTGGATGAGGTGATGAGTTTCGTAAACCCGGTGTTAAGGCCCGGAAGGAATTTTCTTATTTTAGTATTATTATTGCTCTGACTGCTGACTAGAGTTGTTTGTGAGTGCGAATGTGAGATACACTGCCCCGTTCGTCGCATGTGCGTGGACGGGGAGCATGTGTGTCGAGTTTTGTAAGTGTGGGAAACACTAACCCCGTCTGTCGCAAAGGCGCGGTCGGGAAATCTGTGTGTTGAATGTGTGAGTGTGTGAGGCACAATTTTAATCCCCTGGTTGAGCTTTGCGAGGGTGAGGCTCAACATAATGCAGGGGTCGTTTGCCCCTTCACAAGACATAGGGGAACGGGAGGCGAAGTTACACTCCGTTGGAATTAACCCGTCTGACGCAAAGGCGCGGACGGTGTTACTCGTCGGAGTGAGTGCCAAGTGAACTGTTTGCAAAATGGGCGAACGTGTATAAAAATGTGTATGTTTAGGTGTAAATATATAGTATTACAGAGAGAGAGAGTGCTGCAAATCTAAGAGCAAGGCTACTCTCCATATGTAAACCCGCAAGACGGGAGCATGTGGTAGCGTGTGTGTCGTGGGAATCGGTATGACCGACGCATGAGCCCGGTCATGAACCCCACGACCACTAGGGTACAGTTTTGTAGTCTAGAACATGATGGTAGATCGTAAAAAGGTGTGAGAGGCGAGCGTGTGTGGCTTTGCTCCTTGCGTTTTAAGAGATACACAGGGTGTTTCACTCGGGAAGGGAGTTGTCAGGGCAAAGCCAGCCTAAATATAGGGGCAAGGGGCCTCATATGTAAAGATATTGTAAGTTCAAAATATATTCCGCATCAAGGCGAAAAACCCACGTGAATTTCACTTCTCTGTAAAGCTGGACATAGAAAAAACACACGTGGTGTATATCCAGCTTTTGCGCAGGGACCCAGGGGAGAAACGGTATGTTAGATAAGGTCTAATCTCCATTTAACTTATACAGTAGTCGGAGTCTTACGAGACGTAATCGGTTGGTGTCAAGATGTCGTCACGGTCAATTGAGAAACGAGATTCTAAAACGATAGAAATGTCTATCGTATCGTCACCTGATCATTAGGTAACAATCATGGCAAGAACGAATCGGTTTTCTCGACAAGTGAAGTCAGCGTTAAGTCACGCGTGAGATGACTTGTATTGATTCTGCCTCGATATACGTCATCTCCCACCGTTTTGACAGGTGGACAGATGAGCGTCGGTCCACCTGACAGGTTAGGGTAAAAAGTATATATACCTGGAAGAGCAGAGCATTAGACACACTTGGGGTCACACACACGTTGGTGAAGTCCAGGACAGGCGGACTCTGTTTCCTGGCATAAGGGTACCTTCGATCACAGGACCCTGAAACGGCTGGAATCGCCAGAGAGGGCATTCCATGATTGATTTAGCTTAACGTTGATAGGCGGCTACGGGGCCGAATTCGTGAGAAGGAACACCCCAGGTGGAACGTTAAAGTTTAGATTGTCGAGTAGCAGGTATCGGCCTGCAATAGTCAGAAGTGTAGGTTAGTTGTATTGTGCGTATTAACCCTTTGAAGCGTCAGACTGATTGCGTTCTGAGTAGTTTGTTTTGCTGTCGAAGCATCGTAATACCGACTGGAGATCGGTGTGAGTGACAATTTCGCCCTAGCACAAAAGGGGCATTTGTGAATCGTGAATTCAACCAGTGAATATTTCAATAGGACTTTCACGGAGGACTTTCAAAGGCACATAAGGTATGAATAGACAATATCTGACCCAAATCAGAAGTACGTGTCCTTATAGATGACGAACATTGCTGGTCGGAACCCTCCGACAGCTAGAGGTACAGTTACGCGCAGACGTTGACATTTGAGCCTAAGCGGGTGAAGCTCTTATGGCGAGCTCACAGTAGTAACATTTCCAGTGTGTAGACTATAGTGCCAGTACAGGGCTATAGAATGACTATATGATTGTTTAGAATTATTTAACCATAGCGACCCATTTTCTGTGAAAAGAATCGAATTGTTGATTGTTGAAATATTGAAACGGATTTATTTTTATGTGTAAATAAAAGAATCGTTGTTACTTTAAATCATTCTTTCCATTATACAGCCTAAAGTGATTAGGAATCACACCTAACGGAAATCGAACCTATTTCAGGCCAATCTGGCAGAGAAGGAATCACGGCGTCGGTCTAACTCAGCTCTCTGCGCCGAGTTCGCGACACTTGGATTCCGACCCTCCACGTTGGTCTAATTTTCCCGCAACTTCATCAGCGGGACTAAATAACCCCACGTCAGCCCAGGCCTTACGGGGCCTCAGGTGTCCCTGACAGAAGTCTCTTTAGAACTGAAGAGCAAATGCTGTCAGTTTATGGACAATCGGCAAAACTACCCGGTGGGTGATACATAAACTGCATATGAACTTGTTGTAACACCGACTTTCCACTGGACTGCCAAGTCACGATATTGAGTGTCCATCACTGGGTTGTTGACTTAAACACCCCTCGCGTATCAAGTCTTTGACCCCCCCCCCCCAATCGCCTTTTCTGAAACATGTTTTCTCAGAAAACTCCGTGAATTTGATTGCAGATAATTACTAGAGACAGGAATGTTCTTAATTGCATAATGACAAATACATGCGGTGATAGCAGTTTATTAATTATCGTGTTGTCACTCAAAACAATCATAAAACGGAAATTGCAGAAAAGCAGAAAAAAGAAAAAAGCGTAGGTCAGCCTGTTACCGACAGTAACGTCTGGATCCAGATTATTTACAAAAATCAACATTCAAATTTTATTGTTTTCAAAATTTAAAACTAGTTTATGATCCCCCATATGATCGTGGAGCTATGTATTCAAAGGAAAAAATGAAAATTTTTCGTAATTCAAGAAACATTTTCACTAATGTTCTCTGTCAAGGTGCATAAACTGAAAGGATTAAGTATACTATATTCCACCAAGGAAATAAATCAGTCAAATGCGTCTTGACCCGAAGGCCTACAATGCTGACCCTGCTTGTGCGGAATTGGTACGTTGGGGAGTCGGACATTTGCTTGCCGATACACACTCGAGATCTCAAGATACAAAGTCGAGATCTCGAGTTATTCCAACGAAAATGTTGCTTTAAGGAACGGCCCTAATATTCTTTCGAAGGTTTATAACCACTAAAGGGAATCTTAAAGTTAGTGATCGGCTTGTTGGAGGTCTGTTGTGCTACACTGTCTGCTCTGATGTTACCGAAGATACCAACATGTCCAGGCGACCAGCAAAACAAGATAGCGTATTGTCAGTTATCAGCATGTTTAATATCACGAAGTTCCAAGAACAGAGGGTTCTTCAGCTTGGGTTGAGTAAAGCTTGCAGAGAGGAAAGAGAGTATAATAAAGAAGTAGCTTTCTCTTCCTATTCTTTTATTCTTTTAAGACCTTTTCGAGCGCATGTTGTAAAGCTTTGACTTCAGCAGTGAAAAGAGAATCTTTATTTGGTATTCTGATAGTGCTGATCTGGTCACCACAAACAACAGCAGACAACATTTTACCACCATTCTAACATCCATCTCTCCAGGTCATTTTATATGTCCTATGCTTCGACCTATGCCTTATGCTTATCCCTGTAACGAAATTTTTGCTTATAGAGTTTGAAAGTCAATCAAGATACCGGTTCCACTTTCTAAATATCAGTCCAGATACTCGGGTACACGGGAAATTCATAGGACAGAACCGGGAATCAAAGGTTGCGTTCCGCAACCTTTGATTCCCGATTCTAGTCTATGAATTTCCCGAGCATTCTGACTGATTTTCAGAACCGGTTACCAGGAATTTCCCGTTCGCGAGATTAAACCATAGCCCTAACGGTTTCGGAAGAAGTTGATATTCTCCGTTATCTCATAAACTATTATATGCAATCAGTGATACTATGGCTCATGAATTCCCCAGGTATCAAGATTGACTTTCAGAACCCGGAGCCGAACTGTCGTGAAATTCCCTTCCCATGATTAAATCTTACTCAGACCCTCCTTCGGTATATTTCTGTCCGAATTGCAAAGGCTGTGTCTCATACTTGCTGGGGGAAGCAAGGTACATAGTAATGTTACGTATTCTCAGATAGGAGGAATATGTGGATCATGGAATCTGATTCAAGTGTGGCGATTTTCATATGCGACATTTAATTCTAATTCCAAACGCAGGAGCATGTTTCTGGGTTCTGCGAAAGAACCCAATATGTTGATAAGTCGGTACACAGTCATAACTGGGGCTGGTGGGTTTGCAGACAATGTGGATTCAATTAAGAATTGAATGCATTTTTTATAATCTTTACTGGAGTATGAACGTGTGGGAATGGGTATAAATTATACGTGAATCCCGAAGGGATTCATACAATTTGTACCCGTTCCCACACGTTCATACTCCAATAAAGATTATAAAAATTACATTCAATTCTTATAATTACATTCCGTAACTGTTTAAACTACCCCCCCCCCCCCCCCCCCCCAACGAATCGTCATTCGCTCTTGTTGAAAATCATACGGCTTTCAGTCGTTGGAATCAAGAACTAGCGCATGCCTTTGTTCCGTCTAAATGATATCCCAAAGGCAAATAAGCTTTAATTTTCACAACTTTAGAAATGGAAACGAGTATTTTAGTAACGGGCTTTATGCCACAGTTGGGAAATGTCACCAAAGAAACAGCAGCGGAGTTGATCACTGCGAGAGGCGCTAAAAGTTAAACTTGAAAACCCGCCCAAACACCGCCCGAATTACATTCTGTCAACTGCGCTCTACCGCAAATGCGGGTCAAAGTTCGACCAAACGTATTCATTGGAAAATGAATTACATTTGGTCATGACGTTTTCATCTAGCTGACCAATGGGAATTGAATATTTGGACCCAAAACGTATAACTACATTAACAATGTAATTATATTGTAATGGCAATTCAGTTCTCACGAGAAGGCTATCCTGATTCAACGAGCACTGCAGAGATTTTCAGTACAGATGCACTGGAAATAATTTTTGGCACGCACAAATACCCTTTAGAATACAGAAAAAAAACGCAATGATAACCTGACAGATGCGTGCTCAAAGCATGAAATAGAAAACATCCATTTTTGTATCAGCATAAACGAGTTGTGGAAAAACAATAATATTTCATAATGTACTGTACAAAAAAAGTTAACCTCCCACACTATAACACCTGTGAGTATACAAATATCTCACAATGTGACGTTCCACATTCCTCTATCGGAGCGGGCATATATGCTCAAAACTAGTGAACATTTGCTGGCTATTGACTACCTCCCTGCCCTGCATATCTGATATATGCTGTACTGCGTTAAGTCCGATTTTGACGAGAATGTTTTTTTACGGACTCGGCTAGGAATCTCAATAACGGAATGCCTTATATGTATACAGGGGAAATCTGATTCAACCTTGATCAATGTTATAGTCCAGACTGAGATAGGTATAGCTAGGAAGTAATGGATGAGATATGGGGCAGAATAACAGAAGCCAATAGTGCTGGTACAAGGCCGCAATGGTACAATACTGTTGTAGAAGCTAATGATAGGACAGATAGGCCATAGACCTGTAATGGTCTTGGAGCTTTGGCGACAAGATGGAAGCGGTTGGTAAGACTACATTAGACCCATTAAGGGCTTTTACATAGCCTAATGCGACATAAAAAGGGATTCTCCAAAAGGTCTCCTCGATATGTATCCTCAAATAATACAATACCAGGCCATAGGTATCCTCAAATACCCGTATGTGCCTATGTGATAGGGTATATTGTGTCACATTGTGCCTTTTCACATAAGCACAGATGACAAAAAGGGATTCTCCAGTAGGTATCCTCGATAGGTATCGTCAAATAATACAATACCAGGCCATAGGTATCCTCAAATACCCGTATGTGCCTATGTGATAGGGCATATTGTGTCACATTGTGCCTTTTCACATAAGCACATATCGGCACATAAAGCATGTGCCTATGTGATAGGGCATATTGTGTCACATTGTGCCTTTTCACATAAGCACATATGACAAAAAGGGATTCTCCAGTAGGTATCCTCGATAGGTATCCTCAAATAATACAATACCAGGCCATAGGTATCCTCAAATACCCGTATGTACCTATGTGATAGGGCACATCGTGTCACATTGTGCCTTTTCACATAAGCACATATCGGCACATAAAGCATGTGCCTTTGTGCTAGGGCACATTGTGTCATATTGTGCTTTTTCACATAAGCACATATGACAAAAAAGGGATTCCATAGCCACAGGTGTTTTCAAAAAAAAGGGTGCTAAAATTGGGGTGCCTGGGGATATTGCCATTGGATACAGGCTTTTATTATGCAGAAGGGAGATAACTCTGCATACAGATTATGAGAAATTAAGCAATCTGATTGGTTATAAATGATCTAGATATATGAAACAACAAGAGTACTTGGAATAGGGTCAGAACTAACAAGAATAGACCAGAAATTGCTAAATATAGTAATAATAAGTAAAACTGTTCCAACTAACAGGCGCTTCTACGCTACTGAAGTATACTCCAGAGCAAAGGAACATGTCTAGGTAGACATAAACTATTACATATATAGATAGAAGCAGAGAATTCTGAAAGAATTCGAAATAGTAAAAGTTGGGTGGATTTTGGTGATTTGGAGAGATTGTCGGGTTGTTTGTGGTAATTAGATTTACTCCGATTCAATCGAACACACCCTCAAAACATACCCCGTCCTTTTGCAGAAAAAATGGGTAACATAGCAATCACGTGCTACCATAGAAACCAAGATGGCGGCCTCCAGTATACAAAATGGACGACGGAAACACGTGTCACCCTAACAACACGGACTGCGCATGCGCACTCACACCACGTATCACTATGGGGATGATGTCACGACATGGCCGCTCACGCGGGTTACCATGACAACACAACATGGCGCCACTGGGTCACGTGACATGACGTCACTTCCGGGGTCCTGCACCGGGGTCCTGCAACCTGGGGTGTCCGGGTTCATGACATACTACTTTTAGCTCACTCTCTGTTGCGCTTCTTTTGAATGTTCAACCTGTGGACCATTTTGGTGGTGGAAGCATCATGGTTTAGGTCGGTGTCTGGTCTCGAGGCAAAACTCCACTTCACATCGTCGACGGAAACATGAACGCACAAATGTACAGGGACCACATTTTAGAGCCGATTGCCAACTCCTACGGTCGCCGTTTCCATGGAAACCGATTTCATTACTTGGACGATAACGCCAGGCCTCACCGAGAGAGAAGAGAACGAGAATTCAAAAGATATGCAACAGCACGTGGCCTGGTGGATTTTCCTGCAACCCGATAGAACATGTGTTGGACATGCTCGGTGGGAGAGTGATTAGTAGACAACCACCACCTCATGACATCGACAGTATCCGTTGTGTGCTTATAGAGGTATGGGGCAACATCACATTGAGAGAAATTGGGACGGTCATCGACAGCATACCACGCCTATTAAGATGCGTTAGAGATGCTCGAGGCGGTCCCACTAAATACTGAACAACGTGACGTTTTTTTTTGTGACGATGTGATGAGGACCGCTGTGCCTAATGTTCATTCAATAAAAAAATGCTCTAGAAACCATTGTTTTACTAATAAGGCATATTCCTCCTACTTCAAATAATAGGTTTTCTCGCATGGGAATTTACCCATTTACTGTATACCTACTGGTATTATAGGATGGGGAGAGGGGGGGGGGGGGGGGATTTACTTGTTTGGACAGTATCGTGTTTTGGCCACTCTGTTCAAAATGTATTTCAGAATATCATTTTTTACTTCTCACCTTGTCTCGAGCACTTACTGCACTCTAAAATCAGTTGGGTTGAAAACCAACCCAAATTAAATGGGTTGAGTGAAAATGAACTCAGTTGATTTGGGTCGATTTCCAACCCAACTAATTTTAGAGTGTAGTGTGGTGAACAGCAGACCTGACATACATCATCGTTGCTTTGGGTAAACAAATGTGTTTTGAAAACATTTCTTAGGAGTTTGTCAAGCTAAAACGGTCTTTTAACGAATTCTTTTATTTGTAAATATCCAATGATAATTTTTTATTATTATTTAATGAACGTGTATAGAAATTTTGTTTATTAGAAGAATACCAATAAACTATTGGAATGGGGAGATTCTAAGGTTAGATATCTCATTATCTTCAACCAATGCTACCCTCTACTTGTGTGGAGTTAATACGTTGGGGAGTCTACAAGTTGCTCGCCTCTGCTCAGTGATTCTCTCCGGATACTCCAGCTTCCTACACCTGTAAAACTGCCCGACACGAGGTGACTCTGGATGTCGAAAGTGTCTTTAAACTCAATAAATAAATAAATAAATAAATAAATAAATAAATAAATAAATAAATAAATAAATAAATAAATAAATGATATCTACGTTGTTTTAATGAAACGCTTCTGAAAAATAAAACCTTCAGATCCACACTCATGAGATAATTCCCGATATTCACAAAAACAGCGTAGATTTACTTTTTATTGTATGCTACGTGACATTTTACTGCGCAACATTCAGCCCAATTCGACTGCAAACAGTTTCAAGACAATAAAAAAAAGCTGCTGATCGTTCCTTCAAAGCGACGTCATGTGCCGTGCGTAACGTCATTTAGGAAGCTATTGAAAAAATTCATCGTGCAGACCTGAAAAAAAAATTGTTTCACTCGCGCAAGCGCTCTTGAAAAATAAAAATTTCAGGTCCACACAAATAAGATAATACCAGACACTGACTAAAATAGAGTAGATTTTCTTTTTTATTATATGCTACGAGACATTTTATTGCACAATATTCAGCCCAATTCGATCCCGAATGCGTATGTTTCAAAACAATAACAAAGATCAGTTGATCCTTCCTACAAGGCGACGTGATGCGGCGTAGCGTGACGTCATTTAGGAAGCTACTGAGGGATATTCCTCGATATCCATCGGGTCTATGGATATCGAGAAATATCTTTTAGATAATTTGCGTTAATTCACAGGCTAGCATACAATAAATATCTTATTGATGTCGTTGTCGCTTCCGTGGTGCGTTCTAATCACGGAATGGGAAATCTATGCATTCTGCCATCTTAATGGACGTTTATCGAATCATTGCAAGGCAGTTGGTAAATTATACTTTTGTTCATCACGTGGTTGATTTGACTTGCCTTTGACGTGAGATGTATGAAATAAATAATTGGAATGAAATCGCCGTATGGCGATTCTAAAGCTAAGTCCACAATGTAGAGTTTTGTCTAGATTTTTGTCTATTTTGGTTTAACGTCTAAAATATGGAGGCTCTTTACACTCTCGATACAAATCTACAGATTAGTCATTCAGTTTTTGAAAACTGCAGAGTGATCACATGATCATCACACGAGAACCATTCGATAATCGATGAGAAACATAGACAAAAGAAGTACAAATCAAACACGTTTGAGTTTATCAATAAAAATTGCATCAAGACAAAATCTACGTTCACTGTCGATTTTTGTCGTACGTTTTATAGTGTGAATAGCCTTCATATTTTAGACGTTCAGGCAGAAATCAATAGACAAAAGTCTATAGACAAAAATCTACAGACAAAAATCCATAGTGTGAATTAATTATGATCAAATTAAGAATATATTGTCTTTTGAGTGGATCAAGGCGCCACTTGCATTGCATGCCCTGGTGATGAAGTTGGAATATTTTGTCAGTCGTCATTGGGGCGATCGCAGTAAGGATAAATCAGGTTCAAACCCCGCCCTATTTGGTTATCTACGTGACGGTACCAAGTATGCATATCAGCCCACAATCAGGAAAACACACCTACCTATACTGGCCTATAAACAATTGGAGTTTTACTTTTCCCTTCTGGTTCTTAGCTCACGTCCGCTCATTGGATTGGGCACAGCAAGTGCGTATCAGTGAGATACCATAAGCTGTGATGTTGATATGAATAGAAAAATAACACATGAATGATGGCGTTTGCCTGCAGCTCCAGATGGATTTCACCCACTCATTTGGTTGAGTTTGCGTTCGAAATCAGAAATGAGTTTTTTGTATATGACAAAGCCTTAGGCGAGCAGTCAAGGCGATAACGTCAGGGGTATTAGTGTTTGAAGAATGTAGGGTGTAAAAGAATGGAACGATAATTAATATTATTACGTACGCAGTTTGTTAGTGACACTGACCTAACATGAAAAATACGGTGTCAGCTCGTCCCAATGAGGCGGTCATAAGATATGTTTCCGAGACAAAAAATTTAAAAAAAAAAGAAAATTGAACAGTGATGTTTGTAAATAGCGCTGGCCGGTTTTTTCCCGTTACGTTGGGTAAAGGGTTAACTGACACTGTATATACCATATCAGGTCACTAACAAGTTGCACCATAAAATCAGTTGGATTAACAATGAACCCAAATTAACTGGGTTGAATGAATATGAACCAAATTGGGTTCATATTTACTCAACCCATTTGATTTGGGTTTATTTTTAGCTCAACTTTTTACAGTGTTTGTAAAGTATAGATCTTGCAAGCTATTTTTTGTACACTAAACTTGAAGTATAGCCTTCACTGCGTGACTTCCAGTTGCGTTACTCATGCAGATTCCGACAAAGTATAAACAGGCATCAAAAGCTTTATTTTCGAAGAAATATTATGCGCAAAGCACCTTGCCTAGAAATGTGCTCGGAACAGCATGTTTTCCGGGCAACTTGTATTGGATATCTTGGTGCAATTTGTATCCAGTGCGAGTTATCCTGATCGCAGAATTTCCAAATTTGTTCAGAATAGTCCATTAAATCGAATTATATCAACGAAAAGAGTTTGTTCTTGAATTTGTAACTTTTCTTTCTCGCTCATCAGGTTTCATCAGTTGCATTTCGTGTTTAGATTTTATTTTACGCATTATATAGAAATAAGGGGGGGGGGGGGGCTCAGTAGGTAGAGGTGCAGGCTGCATACCGAGAGGTACTCTTCACCCCCATTGCCCACGTGGAGGCACGGTGACGTTGTGTACTGCACATCGATGGTGCACCTGTCTTCAACCAATGCGAACCCTGCTTGTGTGAAGTTAGTATGTTGGGGAGCTAGCAGTTGCTCGCCGATGCTTAGTGGTTCTCTCCAGATACTCCGGCTTCCCTCACCCGTAAAACTGTCGTGGTCATGATTAGCCATTGTGTAGAAATATGTGACCTTACCTATTTACCCAACGTAACGGCCAAAACCGGCCAGCGCTATTATCAACAATCGCCAATTAATTTTCATTATTTTTTTCATTTTTTGTCTCAAAAACATAGGTTATAACCCCTCGTTGGTGCGAGCTCTTGGAGCTCGTTCCATTGAGGGGTGATAACCTATGTTTTTGAGACAAAAATGAAAAAAATTAGTCATTTGAGAATTTTTTTTGCAAGCGTCGTCTGCTTTTTATGTTAGGTAAAGGATTAAACACCAATAAATAAATAATTAAATGAATATAGAAATAATGACTTATTGGGAAATTCATTATTCTTGACAGATTTCCGTGCGTAACGATTTACTCATTATGAGAATGTGATTTGGTACACTGTTGCGATGCTGAGCAGCGTAATTATGCACAACAATGGTAGTATACCCGTGTAAGATGGCGAGTGTATAAGTTGAATTATGAATCTTGTGGTGTGGTCAGCACTAATATACTTCATTAGTGCAGCCTGATTGACATACAGTGATTGTCTGCGAAACTTTGTCAAGTTAGGAAAACCGTATCATACAGAACTAAGCTCTGCTGAGTCGGTCATTGTCGGTACCTTCCATGTAATATAGTTCTCTGGTTAGGAGAAATGTTCTAAGTGTATCAAGGATCATCAAAATTGTCTAAAGCAGAGTCACGTTTTATAAGTATTGTTATTAACACTTTCATAAAGCAAATCCCCCCCCCCCCCCCCACTCTCGACCTCAAGTTTGTATGTCTCACATACACTATCATCTCTACTTCAATGTGACCCTGTACACTGAGGCGAAGATAATGACTGATTCTGCCTGAGTTATCGTAGTTGTGTCTCTGTTGTAGCCTCTAACCAACATCTAACCTCAGCTTAGTAGCATCTTCATTACTTGTTATTACGCCTTGATGCTTTTATTCTCCAGTTTTGCAATCCTCTTTGTGATTAAGAATATTACGAAGCTGCTATAAATAGTGGTTTACTATATATTTTCACTCAGTTTTTTGTTTGTTTAAATGATCAATTTTAGATGGAAGATCAGTATAGACGGATTACATATAGGTCTGTGTAGATGTTTCCCTATGCGCCTTTGTGTAACACTCCGAAATGAAGTGATCGCTAGGTTCAGATTATTGAAACCATCTTTTGAAAATGAGTTTCCTTTATTCTAAGCATGTGCCACTGTATATGTTTGTTGTTCTTGTCCATAAATTCTCCCGAATGCCTTTTGTAGCTCTATAAAACTTCTATGGAGACTGAGTGGACTGAATTAAGTAAATAGAGGATATCTAAGCTGTTTTAGTGAATATCGGGAATTATCTCCTCGGTGTGGATTTGAAAGTTTTATTTTTCACGAGCGCTTGCGCTCGTGAAAAAATAATACTTTCAGGTCCACACGAATGAGATAATTCCCGATATTCACTAAAATAGTGTAGATTTTCTTTTTATTATATGCTACGTGACATTTTACAGCGCAATATTCAGTTCAATTTCACTGCAATCATCTACGTCTCAAAACAATAACAAAGATCAGCTGATCGTTCATTCAAGGCGACGTTCAAGTCGACGTCATGCGCCGAAGCGTAACGTCATTTTGGAAGCTCCAGAAAAAAATGCATTGTGTGGACCTGAAAATATTATTTTTCACTCGAGCAAGCGCTCGTGAAAAATGAAACTTTCAGGTCCACACTCATGAGATAATTCCAGATACTGACTAAAATAGAGTAGACTTTCTTTTCATTATATGCTACGAGTCATTTTATTGCACAAAATTCAGCCCAGTTCAACACTAAACGCGTCCTTTTCAAAACAATAACAAAGATAAGCTGATCGTTCCTTCAAGGTAAAGTCATGCGCTCAAGCGTTACGTCATTTAGGAAGCTACTGAGGGATATTTATCGATATCTATCGAGTCGATGGATATCGAGAAATATCTTTTAGATAATTTGCGATAATTCACAGGCTAGCGTATAATAAATACATTTATCTGTGTGTCTGTCTGTGCATACAATAATCCACGAACCTCCAAGATAAAGAATGTTCTTAATTAGTTTTATATTGGTTATATCATCAATTCTTGCATATCATCTGTCATCCCTCAGTGTTTTTGCATTTGGAGAATTCTACAAGTATCAACTGATGCAACATTTATAAAATGCAAAATTTCATGCTTCAGTCTCCAGCTGAAATGGAGCGGCGAAGAGCTTAAATGATTCCACTGGGGTGCTCATGCGATTGTTGAAACTCATATAGAATTATACTGTGTTCCCAAATATGCTTCATATAGCCTCCCTAATGTGCCCAAATTGTTATTTTGTAAGATATCTTGAAACGTACTGAGGTTTTATGCATATCTGAACATTTTTATTGATGAAAAGCAATTTTTTTCTGCGAAATATATTTTTTCACATAATTTCATGCACCCACCCCTTCAAACCGTGGTTTTCAGTTGAGCTATCCAATACATTTTACGTCTAGTGGGGCTTAGTTTTTATTATTCTGCTTTTTTCTGTCCACAAGAATGATAGGAATCAAACGCAGGATGAGCGACTTGAAAAAAAGAAGAAAATATGAGTTTCAAAACAAATTGTATGATTTGGGGAAAAAAATTGTTTCGGCCTCAGGGGACCTACCCACCCGGGGGACATTGTGTCTTGCAATTTGTTCCGCGCTCTTTATCGATGAATAAAAAAAATGACAGTATTGTTACTTGTTTAAGATGAAGCGGTTATTCTCTGCCACCCTTTGGAAGATAAATAAACAAAGACGAGATCATTTTGACCATCAGACGAGTATACATTTGAACGAACTGTATATGGTTTATTCATAGCTTGCACCTGGCATTTTATGTTTAATGAAATTCTCTGAAGTTTACTTCGAGGTACGATATTGGAAAGTTCTAAAGGATGTGAAAGCCTGAAGAGTAAAAACTTAGAGTCTCTTTTTTGATTCATCTCACATAATTGCGCTTTTCCGCTGCGCATGGCACGTCTTTTTCGCAAAACGATATCGGCCCAAACTACACTCTAAAATCAGTTGGGTTTACAAATCAACCCAAACCAACAGGATTGAGTGAATATGAACCCAATTGGGTTCATATTCACTCAACCCAGTTGATTTGTGTTAATTTCTAACCCAACTGATTTTAGAGTGTAGATTTCCTTACAGTGGGATACCTAACTCAGCCGCGCTGTTTTTTTTAACAAAGTTGGAAAAAAAACCATGGCTGTGAATCTACAGTACCAGTTAGGAAAACTATGGAAGATGAGTACAGAAAAAAAGTTTACTCCCCCCCCCCCCCCCCCATTAACTCATACAAGCCTCGGAAATAAGAGTGAATGCGTTGAACATAATTGTATTTATTATACGCTAAAGGATAGATTATTGAAACAAAATTGCGGAAAGATAGAAATCGTATCCCTCCACTGTGAAGATATAAAAAATTTCACTTTCGCGGTATCAATCAAAATGGCGGATTTCAAAGCATCATTTCAAGGTGAATACGATTCAAATTATCACTGGAAATGATCAGTTTGTTCTAAAAACGTATAATGAAAAGATAATCTAGTGTTTTGAGTGGATACCGATCATTTCCAGCAATAATTCAACACGTATTCACCTTGAATTGATGCACGAAACCCGCCAGCTGAATCAGATCGCAAGACGCTACCTGTTCCGAGTATCGATCAAATCACTTCCGCGTATCAATGCGCTGTTTACTTTCATGCATCAGTGCAAGGTTGAAACTAGTGGAATTGTCAGATTCTTAAAAAAATCGTATAATGAAAAGAAAATCTTGTGTTTTTGAGTGGATACCGAAAATTATCTCACTCGTGACCGAGACAAATGGTTATTTTCGCTCGCGCTTCACTCAAAAACACTAGATTCTCTTTTTATTATACGCTTTTTATATGAATCTGATCATTCCTATCGATCATTCCACTCGTTTCAACCTTCAATTGACTGGATATCCTCTATTTTCTCGCGTTTCGCAGAATAGAAAGAAAATCAAGGCATTGCCTTGTTGGCGTGGGTAGCGTTAAACTTCAATTCAATTCATAGTCACTGCGAGTAGTGGCACGGGTCCCTGTACTCTCGTAAGTGAGTCGGTTGTTCAGAACGTTCCATTCAAGAGCTCATTTTGTATTCTAAAGGTTATTTTGAAGTGTTCAAATGAATTCCAGACAGACTCGACCAGGAGCAGACGTTCAGTTTTCAGTTTTGCTCATAAACTGACAATATTATTTCATTATAAGATAGATTATTTTTGGAGCCGATAGTATCGTTCGGGTGTAGGTCCAAACACCCTCTCTAGGACGCCTTGCAGCTAGTTTCGGATACAGGTTTCCGGGGGTGGGGGTGTGGGTGGGGGTGGAGAGTCCCTGTGTATCACATGGAAAAAATAGAGAAAGGGTGGTTCAAACCTGGTTATTGGTAGTCTGCGAGGGTGCTGTTAATTGAAGATTTATGCTGTTAACACGATACATTTTTCAGTTGCAGTATGACTTTTGTTTATCACAACTTATTTTGTACTGCAACTTTGACATAACTTTGTGGAATAAACTGCCGCAAAGTCTGCTGTCTAGTCGCAACAATAATTGTGCATTGTTTATTTGAACCCGTAATAAAGATCAGACAAGAAATATCAAGAGGTATGGCTTCGAAGGTTTTTCTCGTCTCGTGTTGCCTTACTCGTCTGTCTGATTAAACACACGACACTCGACTGCAAACAGCTGCTAAGGTTACAGGACTTTTGCCTGTTCACCATTATACTGCATCATAACGTGGGAACATGGCAACCGTTACTTATTCCCGGTTCCTTATTCGGCACTAGTTATCAACCGATTTTCGGTTGTCATGTCCCTCATTTTGCCAGTATCATGGCGCCTTCTATGTAGCATCGTAAGAAAGTATACTCGACTTTTGTCGTCCATGTTTTAATGATACCAAACCCCGCCAATGATTTTATAGAAGTTAGACGATATAGTTACATAAAATGACTCGAGTGCAAAATCGTATAAGCACTGTATTAGTTACAAAGAGAAACGGGGAGAAAAGTGTCGCTCAACAGGGGCGGCGGAACGATTTTCAAAGCGGGTGGGCTGGATCGGGCGATGGATGGTCGTCGGTATGACGGGCCGACCATGGTTCGGCCGGTGGTACGAAAATTTTAAATTCCAGGGTCCCAAAACCCCCATTTACATGCATCTGAGCGGATATTTTGAGATTTTTCAGGAGATGTATTTGAAAGATTTCACAATTTGAGAGCCGTTAGAAAACGTCGGTAAAGCATACAGGTGAGGTCTCTTTATCAGCTTTGGTCGTTACGACCAAAGCTGATAAATAGACCTCACCTGTATGCTTTACCAGACGTTCACAGCAATTATACTGTCTGTGGATTATCTTGTCTGGGGTGGATTTGGAACGTGTATGTCTGTAAGATTACGATCTATTTCAGTTAACCGACTTTTTAACAGACTGTATGCATTTAGCGTTTGCTGCCACTTACTGCAAAAAATGATCCGAAATCCGTCGAAACTGAACCAGTACGAGAGAAACATAGCTGGCGAAAATATGGGGGAGGCTCTGGGTCCGCCCCTTGTTTCACCAGTCATTGGTTGTGTTAAAATATATGCATACAAAATAACATGGCCCGGCAAAAAAAGTGTGTGTGTGGGGGGGGGGGGGGGGGGGGAGCTGAAACCCCTCAGCCCCCCGGTTCCGAGACCCATGCTCAAGGTTGCAACGCTTTTATATGTTTCAAATGATGGGCTCTTTGGACAGAAATGTGTCAGGCCGATATTCAGAATGAATTTTGTTGCAAGAAATAGAAATTAATTGAAACCAGATTATTAGATTGTTGTAAGAATTAGGAGATATCGAACAAAGCAAATCTTGGTCATAAACAAACAGGTGGAAATAAAAGAATAATGTCAATTTTCACGATCCACCAGTTCTGAATTAAATGCTTTCAAAATTCACCAATGGTTTGTTTGGAACCCACAAATATATTATCGAAGAAAGGAGCTATTCATTTTTTTCAACATGACCAACAATCCCGTATCTGAATTCGAAAAACTAACACGATGTTAACCTGGTCCTAATACCATAAAGTATTTGAACTTATTAGTTCTGCAAAAGTAACGATACAGAGATTCCATTCACTGTTACACTTAATATATTTTAATCGAACTTAATTCCATTTACGCTACAAGTTACAACAATAATGCAACCCAATTCAACATATTAGTACACAAATGGTATTATATTTTAACATAATCATTACTATATTAATTTTGTAGTAGGTCGGGTTTGTACGCACCTTCATATACTTGAACCCTTTCACTGTCACGCCTTCTTTATCCATATATGGAGGACATCTATGTACGCGTGTATGCAAGGAAGTTTAATAGAATTTATGACATACTTGAAACTCTATCATCTGGTTAATTGTTGGAAAGGGCTCCCTGCGACCTTTCCAACAATTAATGAGAGGGTAGGTTTGATCTGCGCATACCAGAATCTACTGGTAATCATCACAAAATAGGTGACAATAGTTGCCTTCGGCAGCATAAGTGTTAATCCTTTACCCAACCTACAGGATAACAAAATTTGTTAATTTAATTACTGGTTTTTTTTTTAAAGTTTTCCAAGAATTACAACGAAACCATATCATGTGACCGCTCAGTGGAACGAGCTCGGTGAGCTCGTTCCAATGAGGGATCACATGATATGGTTTTCTTGAAACTTTTTGAAAACTGTTTTTTTTTCAAATGCTAAATTTGAAAATTACCGTGGCGCATGCGGTCGAATCATTAGGTAAGTGGTTAACCCTTTACTCAATACGAACAGAAGTGATCGTTTCCGACCAACTTTCAATGATAAATATCCTCAAGTAACCTTTGTAGAAAAGATCATTTACTTTCCAAAGAGTGATTTACTGGGGTTTCCGGGTTTGATTATAAACGATAACTTCACAAGTGAATTATGCAATCAACAACTGTGTCATGTATCCGTGCGCACAAACTAAGACGCTTCTCGGTAGGTGTAATGGGGAATTCATTGTTTTTTGTTTTTTTTACCCTTTACCTAACATGAAAAGCAGACGACACTTGCAAAAACAATTCTTGAATAACTATTATTTTCATTTTTTGTCTCAAAAACATAGGTTATGACCCCTCATTGGAACGAGCTCGTTCCAATGAGGGGGTCATAACCTATGTTTTAGAGACAAAAAATAAAAAAATAATGAAAATTAATTGGCGAGTTTTGAGAATAGCACTGGCCGGTTTTGGTCGTTACGTTAGGTAAAGGGTTAAATAATATAATTATCGTTAATAACGAAAAGTAATAAACAGAGTAATCGCCTGACTGGACTGGTTACGTGAAATAATTCATTCAAGGCGAGGGACTATATTGTAAAACACTCGTGCGCATTCGCACACTCGTGTTTGTACAACGTCCCTCACCTCTCATGAATTATTTCACGTAACTAGTCCAGTCAAGCGATTACTCCCTATGTAAATCTGACACAATGTCATATTGGTCATACAAGACATACACATTCCTTTTTGTTAGAGGGTAATATGCAACCAAAGTGTGTTCCTTGCCAGCAGGTGTTGACAGTAAATACACAGAACGACACACGCTTGTGAATGGGTTAATCGATATGGCAGATCTATAAAAACAGTATTAAGGACACTCAGCAATTCAGTTGACAACTATCAACAAAAACAACACATTTTATCGCACAGCAAATTTGCGAGGGGAACCCGTGTTACTATTTCGTCCCCCGAGTTCCATCGTAACACCCTGGAACTGAGGGGACGATTTTCAGCTATCGCCTGCGATTCAAATTGTAATTGCGTTGCACGATTTGTAGAATGTTCCAGTGAAATTGCGCTTTTATATAAAAATAGTCCCTCAACGATTTCCGTTCCGCACATATGTGCGGAACAGATTTTCATTTTTCGCATGGTTTAGTGTTGCTGAAGACGTCATAGAGACGTTGACCACTGTTGTTGTCCACTATACAATCTGGCATAACGTTGTTCGGGTCAGAGTGTGTCGGACTTCTCGTAAGGGGGGGGGGGGGGGAGGGGGGGGGGTCTGGTAGTGGTGGTATATATCCATGTCGGTATACTATTAGCCCTTGGGTCTTCATATTATCCTATGCCTGCTATAGCTAGATCAAGCAGTATTGTGGGGATGGGGGTAATGCATGGTCACCCAGTGTGGTATTGCGAGATAGTCCTTGGTGGTTTAGATTGGAAGTATAGGATGAAAGGTCTGTTGGCCTATTACCTCCTAGTACTATTTACCTACCGAATCCTTTGTATTATCTTATGCCTGGTATTGGTAGTTCGTAATGCTGGGTCAGGCAGTATTATAATCGTTTGTTTAGAAGTGGGGCTTAGGATGCATTGTATATACCGCTATAGGTCCCCTGTTAGTCCTCGGTATTATTAACCAACAGATTTCTTTGTATTATTCTATGACTGGTATAGGTAGTACGTTATGGCAGGTCAAGTGGTATTGTGGAGTGGGGGTGGGGGTGATGCCTGGCAGTATAGTATGACCGATATATACCTCTGTGCCCCCCCCCCCCCGAAAGCCATTGGTACTACTAATCGATCTAATGCTTTATGTGGCTGGTCTAGGTAGTTTATAAAACCAGACGTTATTGTGGGTATGGGGGGAGGGGGGTTGGGTGTGTTATGCATGGTAGTCTAGTGTGGTAGTATACGATGTAAGCGTTGTACCCCTACAGGTCCCATGTTAGCCCTTAGTACTATTAATCCACCTGATGCTTCATGTTATCCTATGACTGGTATAGGTTGTATGCAATGCTAGGCATATGGGGTATTGTGGGTAGGGGTAATGCCTGGTAGTTTAAAACGATAGTATAGTATGGGCGGTATATACCCCTATAGGCCCCCCTGTTAGTGCGTGGTACTATTAACAAACCGATTGCTTTGTTTTATTATATGGCTGATATATGTAGTACGTTATGGTAGGTTTAGTGATATTGTAGGGGTAATGCTTGATAGTTTAGAACGGTAGTATAACATAGGCTGTACATACCCCTGTAGGTCTGTTGTTGGCCCTTGGTACTACTGATCCACCAGGTGTTTCATATTATCAAGTGGTATTCTGGGGTGGGGTTAATACCTGGTAATACTGAACGGCAGCAGAGTATGGTTGGTATATTCCCCTGTAGGTTCCATCTTAACCGTTGATAGTATTAACCTACCAAATGCTTTGTATCATCCTGTTACTGGTAAGGTGGTATGTAATACCAGTAGTTCCTACTCTATTCCGAGTACTCTTGTTGTTTCATTTATCAAGATCACCCAATCAGTTCACATTACTGGCGCTAACTAACCAAACAGATTGCTTTATCTCGTAATCTTTATGCAGAGTTATCTCCCCTTATTTCAACGAAGTCCTATCCAGTTCTCATCACCCCTATATCCAATGACCACGTCCAATGGAATCCCTTTTTATGAAACGTCTCTGGTTATGGAATCCATTTTTTTGTCGAATGAGGCTATGAGAAATCCCTCAATGAGGCCTCATTTACTATCCCTCATGCCCTCAAAAGAAATGATGCCATGAAGGCCATGAAAAAAATCCCTCAATGAGGCCTCATTTACTATCCCTCCTAGCCTCATTTCGGTATTTGAGGATACCTATGGCCTGGTATTGTATTATTTGAGGATACCTATCGAGGATACTTTCTGAAGAATCCCTTTTTTGTCGTATGAGGCCATGAGGGTCATGAGAAATCGCTCAATGAGGCCTCATTTACTATCCCTCATGAGGCTAAGAGGGATAATAAATGAGGCCCCATTGAGGCCATTGGATATAGAGGTGGTGAGAATTGGATAGGACTTCGTTGTAATAAGGGGAGATAACTCTGCATAGAGATTACGGGGATAAAGCAATCTGCTTGGTTAGTTAGCGCCAGTAAAGTGAACTGACTGGGTGATCTTGATAAATGAAACAACAAGAGTACTCGGAATAGGGTAGGAACTACTGGTATTACATACCACCTTACCAGTTACAAGATGATACAAAGCATTTGGTAGGTTAATACTATCAACGGTTAAGATGGAACCTAGAGGGGACGATACCAACCATAGTCTGCTGCCGTTCTGTATTACCAGGCATTAACCCCGCCCCAGAATACCGCTTGATAATATGAAGCACCTGGTGGATCAGTAGTACCAAGGGCCAACAAGAGACCTACAGGGGTATGTACAGCCTATGCTATACTACTGTTCTAAATTATCCAGCATTACCCCCACAATATCACTAGACCTACCATAACGTACTACATATACTAGCCATATAATAAAACAAAGCAATCGGTTGGTTAATAGTACCAAGCACTAACAGGGGGCCTATAGGGGTATATACCACCCATACTATACTACCACTCTAAACTACCAGGCATTATCCCTACCCACAATGCCCTTATGCCTAGCATTGCATACTACCTATACCAGTCATAGGGTAACATGAAGCATCAGGTGGATTAATAGCACTAAGGGCTAACATGGGACCTGTTGGGTTACAAAGCTTACATCTTATACTACCACACTAGACTACCATGCATTACACCCCCCACCCACAATAACGTCTGGTCTTACAAACTACCTAGACCAGCCACATAAAGCATTAAGTCGATTAGTAGTACCAATGGCTTTCGGGGGGGGGGGGGGGGGGGCACACAGAGGTATATATCGTCCAAACTATACTGCCGTTCTATACTGCCAGGCATCACCCCCACCCCCACTCCACAATACCACTTGACCTGCCATAACGTACTACCTATACCAGTCATAGAATAATACAAAGCAATCGGTTGGTTAATAATACCGAGGACTAACAGGGGACCTACAGCGGTATATACAATGCATCCTAAGTCCCACTTCAAAACAAACGATTATAATACTGCCTGACCTAGCATTACGAACTACCAATACCAGGCATAAGATAATACAAAGGATTCGGTAGGTAAATAGTACTAAGGAGGTAATAGGCCAACAGACCTTTCATCCTATACTGCCAATCTAAACCACCAAGGAGTATCTCGCAATACCACACTGGGCGACCATGCATTACCCCCATCCCCACAATACTGCTTGATCTAACTATAGCAGACATAGGATAATATGAAGTCCCACGGACTAATAGTATACCAACATGGATATATACCACCACTAGCAGACACCCCCCCCCCCCCCTTACGAGAAGTCCGACACACCCTGACCTGAACAACGTTATGCCAAATTGTATAGTGGACAACAACAGTGGTCAACGTCTCTATGACGTCGCGTACGCATCATGACGCCACGACGTCAATAGCAACGTCAACCGTTTCGCGGAGAAAAAAACCTTCAAGAAAACCCAACTCCCCCATCATCTTTCCACCACTTACCCATAGCCCTGTGTTTACCCATATCACTATACATACCATAGTATACCATATATGCAGTAGGTACACCTTTTTCCGGATCTAGGTAGATGGCGCCGACATTTTGAATCGGCAAAAGTTGCACCGGCAAAAATCTGGTTCCTATGGGAATTTAACATTAGCTGCACCGGCAAAAATCCGGGTAATAAGGGACGATTCATACGTGCTATACTACTTACGAGCCCGCACAAAATTCTTTCATTTGTTGAAGTAATCAACCATTTTAATGAATTTTAAAATTGTTTTTAGTCTTTTAAACTAGACATTTCGAGTCTTGAATCATCAGGTTGATTTATAACGTATTCACTATACTAGTATCATTACTCATTACTGTTCACACTACTCCTGCCTTTGACGTTGCATTTTAATTATTTCCTATTTTTAATCAATCAGCTCCCTTCGTAATTGACAATGACCTGTTTTACTTTCTACCGTTTTCTTGCCACGATATAGCCTTAGCTGCTGATGTGGCATTAAGCACCAATAAATAAATCAGCAGTTGAATGATTAAAAAATATTATTTTTGACTCAAGAGCATAGCGTATGACCCTGAGTGGAACGAGGTCGTTTTGTGCGAAGTTGTCCCACAGGGGTTAATCAAGCTCGGAAGAAGAGCTACAGCTCGTCCATGATGTAAAGTAGAGAAACCCTTTTGGTGAGCTTAAATGGGGCTTATGTATTATCAGTTTCTCGTAAATTTGGAAGCAAATGGAAATTAAATTGAACAAACAGTCAGAGTACAGAAGTACTCTGGTCTGCACTCGGTGAAGGCACCACTGAAAGACTAATAGATAGGGACATTGTTTTCCAGACAGTCATATCTGTTAGAACACTCTTGGAATACTCATGGGCATCACATGATGCTGAACTTTGTAGAATCCACCACGCAATTCCCCCGGTTAACAGAACCCCGGTGGAATGTGTTTGTGGACTCCCATAAGACTGCATGCAGCCTGTGCGACAACCTGTATGGCAGTCAAAGAGTCTATAAATAGCGACTGCCACATCAGGGGAATCAGGGGACTTTCCCGAAATATTCCGCTGACTGGTAATTACGCAATTAGATCTGGCATCAGAAATTTGGAGTATATAACGAACGATTTCTGTATGCTTGATCAAGTTCGTCTCTGGGCTCCTGGCGAATACGGAACGGCCACCAAGAAGAAAGATGGATGCCGCCACTGGTCCTAAAAGGTACGAGCAGTATTGAATGAACATTGTTGCATTATACATATGCCAGAGACGACAGTAGTCGCGGTTATTGTGAATACTTTTTGATTTAATAAAATCGTAGATAACTGGTAAACTGGTCTTCGTTCTGCTGAACACGACAAGCTCGTGAGGTAACCAAGCTGAACCCAGAATCTGGAGCCTGTGTCTGATATCGTCTGGTAAGGAATCACAAAACGCCACGGGCTGATTATACTTCGCGGTTGATGTGGCTTCGTAGTTCTCTCAGTAATCACAACAAACTGAGTCCGAACTTACGATCTTAGATCGATAGACTTTCACTTAATTCCGCAACAGTTTCAATGAGGATGTAAGCTCGGATTTTTGAGAGAAAAATAAGAAATAATAATAATATATGAATGGCGATTTTTGTAAATAGCTCTGATCGGTTTTGCCGTTACGTTCTGTAAAGTGCTTATGTCTGTACTCCCAACTTTCTCTGCTAATAGCGTACCCCTGTTTGCAAACTGTTGTTCACGTTTATTTGCCGTAAAAGGCATGTTTTTAGAAATGTGTTCTTGAGGAAACGAAATTTGTGAAAATCCACACCACAAAACATTTTAAGGTGACAAATCTAAAAAATAAATGATTAACCCTTTACCCAACGCAGACGATATCAAAATTTATTATTTTAAAAATCATTTTTTTAAAATTTTTCAAAAAATTTCAACAAGACCATATCATGTGACGAGCTCGTTCCAACGAGGGGTCACATGATATGGTTTTGTTGAAATGTTTTGAAATATAATATTTTTTCAACTGCTGAAATTACATATTACGCGGGCGGATGCGGGCGATTCGTTAGGTAAAGGGTTAAGCATCACACGGTATTGTGGAAAAAATTCTCTCACAGACAGAGACGTGAGATGCAAACTCGTGGAATAAACGAATATCAAGTTAGATCAAAAAAGAAAAAGCCAGCTCTTGAGTCACGAAAGTGCTCTCCAGTCTGTGACTGTATAATATGACATTTCACTCGTCAAAGGACAAAAACCATCACAGCAGCAGTTTCACATAATATTCCAGCAAAGTAAAGTAATTTAACTTAAACTGGAATTCGTTTCTGAAGCTAAGAATATATAGGTCCAATCATGTTCTATGTTTGACTCCAGCCGATCCAATTCGTTAAAGCAAAATTCGTTCCCCAGAAAAAACAGTCTTTCTCGGATTTTCACATTTAAACATCCACGGATGACAATGTTACAAAAAGGCAACACGCTTCATAAATACTGCTTCAGTTCCGTGGACCAATGTAGAGTTACACTGCTGGAAACATCTCAATGGGATTCTGGCATGGCACATAACCGAATATCACCACCAAGTGAAAGAAACTCTCAGAAACAGATAAATATATATATATGAAGTTTGTTACTGTAATATGTTTACATTTTCTTTAGACGTGCCTGGTATTACATATAAGAAAAGAAAATATAAAATGCATAATAAATTGTACAATATGTCACGTAAGAGGCTAATCTCCTGATATTAAATATATGTTAGACAAAATAAAAGAAACAGTCCAGTAAGGCTCCTTTGATTTAAACAAATTTATAACAAGTGGAACACGAAGCGTATGCATGCATGTGCCCCCCCCCCCCCTCCCTGACGTCATATCACTGTTTTACAAGTCCAACAGGGGCCATAAATCTGACAAGAAAGTGCTGACAGAACCCATCCTATGTGGAGATCCTTTCCACTATAGTACAACCGCGGTGGACTGATCGTAACGTTCGTGGACATACGCATGCGTTTACCAGGTTGAGGAGTATTCCTATAATTAGAGTTGGGAATCTAATATTATTGCTTCCGTGAAAATCTTGCCCACCCGTGGAAAGTAGGCAGTCCACGACGGCCGTACTGTATGTTGGTATATCAATATACCAAAAACAAATCCTGAGCTACAAAGCGAAATGGTAGTACTGCCCGACTTTCCTTTGTTGTCAGTGTTATTATCCTTGTTGTGTCCGCGCATCCGTCCGTACCACCATTTCGCTTTCTAGCTTGGATGTCGGGTTCTGTCTGCAATTTCTTACCAGAGTTGTTGCCCTTGTTGGACAATAAAGAGTCGTATTTCGTATCCATACCAACATTTTACCCTGTAGCGCGGAAATAGATAATCGAATTTGGCAGTCCGATAGACCAGCGTGGGGGAAATGACCTACACGAATAAGACGGGTTCTATCCGCACTTCCTTGTCAGGTTTATGGCGATTGGTGTGCGAGATTTCACGTGCATACCAACATTTAACACTGCAGTTCGGATGTGAATTTCATTCTCCTTTGGAATTCTAATAGACCAGCATGAGGAAAATGATCTCCACATAGTACGAATTTTGTCTGCACTTTGTTGCCGGAGTTATGGCCCAGGTTAGGCTTAGAAAATGATGATCATTTTGTATCAGTACCAACATTTAACCCTGTAACTCGGGTATGAATAATCAAATTTGGTTATCCTTTGGTGTACTCATACGCTGTATGTTCGGTCGTTGTGCGTCTCTTTAATTGACAACATTTGTCACAAATCGATAATGCGCATGCGCAGATGGGTTCCCGATATTGATTAATGATGGCAAAGATAATCATTATCGATTAATGACAAGCGCGCAGCCAAGATTCTATAATGGGGGCGTCCTAACCAGTTTTTTTTTTCTTTGGAGGAGGGAGATGATATTTAAAAGGCCGTTGTGGGGCCTCCCCTAGTCCTAAGTAGGACCCTCCGGTCGTTGCTCCTCCACTCAAGGGAAGTGGGAGGGGGGAGCAACGACCGGAGGGTACTAGTTGGGACTACCCCCCCACCCCCCCCCCCCCCCCCACACACACACAACCGAGAAACTTTGTGCTCAAAGAGCGAATCTGAGGCATTTGTAGCGTGTGTAGCCCCCTCTATAGGAAACCATTTTTGGGCCCTATGCTGTGTGAAACTTGCATTGGGACAATGTTTTAGGGGGGCACCGAAAAGTTTAGGAGGTGGGTCAAGCCACCCCTCCCCTCGTAGTTACGACACTGATTGATGACACACCGGCGTCATGTATATAGGTAAAATCAACTGGGTAAAATCAATAATCCATTGTTTTTCATCTTATCTAACAAATACCATCCCCGTTTACGTATACACACATACTATGCTTTGGGGTATGCATACTTATACATACGAATAATTAATAACGGCATCATAACTAATAACAACATTAATCAACAATGCCGTCCACTGACGCGCCACTGCACTCAAGCGATAAGTCAAAAACAATTTCCGAGCCTTCAATATCAATTTTTTTAAAAGTGCGGAGAAAACAGCACATATCGATTTTTTACTGCACCCAATAAAGCCCTCGAGCATCTTCCAATCAATTTTATCACAGTAAGCCTAGTGGCCATACTGAATTGCGCTATTCAGCCCAAATGGGCGTCTTTGAAAATGAATGGTTTTCTGTCGGTTTTTATGCCAGGATTTTGAATTCCTGCATACCGGGTTAGGGAATTCGACGACAAGCTCACAATAGAGGAGGCGGGTTCCCGTTAACGTGTACTACCCCTTACCAGCTGTGGTCAGGGATACATGGGGTAGGGCATTCCCCGACAAGCTCACAACAGAGGATGCAGGTTCCCGTTAACGTGTACTAACCCTTACCTACTGGGGTCAGGGAGACTGTGACCCCCCCCCCCGCCCTCCCTGGAATGTGAAATATACACCCGTTTACACATGCTTATATTTGTTCTCATTTGGCTTCGTTAACCACCATCTAAAATATACTTTTTACGGACTAAAACGCTCAGTAAGTTTACATATTTACACCGGTCATGTAGCAAGACCTAGGAAGCCCAGTACATCCATCTGGTCAAACACACATTCAGGTCGATAGATATATATTAGGTGTTACGCATATATTGCCTGTACCCTCGACTGTTAAACTCCGTAAAATCCTAACATACATTTAGGCCAGCACTTTTTTCTACTAGCTTCAAATGAAGGGCAAATCCGACTCGGGGAAGATTCATTGGTTACGCAATAATTATATTCGTTTTAACGCTCTCTGGATGGCGTTGACAAAGCAGCATACCTCATTAACCCTTTCAACCCGGTGTGCGTAAATGTTTGCGTGAAAAAAAATTGGTAGCGGGCGAGCAGACGATATAAAGAGCATAGAATCTGAAGCGAGACTCGGTAATAATTTAATTCAACACCTCAACAGAGCTGTTGGATTAAATTATTACTGAACCTCCCAACAAACTTGGATGGTTTCGGCCATTTCGGCGTTGACAGTATGATACCTTCCAGAGGCGCCAGTACTGAATGGGTTAAATCAACACTATTAATCTAAAATTAAGCATGTGCCAAAATAGGAATGGTCTGTGCACTTTTTGGTATGATTCACTTTTTGGAGGGGGAGGGGCATTGCGCATGGAAACGTGTTATTTTATACTCCATTATATGCTTTTATGGTACACACCTGTAATGAAATGACTCATCTTGCTGCGACTTGAATGACACATCTGAAGTGGTATTTTCCACAGTCTTGACTATAGGGCTCGTCTCAGCTCATTTTTTTCTAAAGAAAAAATTCCATGACGCCACAAGATATATACAACAATTTTCTCGGATATTTTCCTTATGTTCATATCTTTGTTTGTAAATAAATACTAGTTCATCCCTTCATCGAACATAATTATTTTAATCGGCCACACAGGTCAGATAATGGATATTGCACAAAGACTGCTTTCTTCTCAACTTTGAATGGGAACGTTAGAGCACTTTAAGGTCACCTTTCCATGACCGTAACACGGGCATGAAGTCAAGTTTTGTCAAACGTTTGTACCTGTGCCGCCCACAGCAAACGACTATATACAAGCACTGCCTCACTTACCGGGATTCCTGCAGGGAATCCTCAGTCTGCAAATGAAACTGCCGTTCAGCCTTCCCATTCGTGAACCCCTGCTGTGTGTGTAATGGCTATTTGGTACAGCTATGATTCTAGGGGGAGCCGGACTTGATTGAGATAAACATATGACTGTTAGGTCCACTTTACATATTATCTCTCTCCACAGAGGGCATTGGTTAGCGGATCCAATTTTAGCAGTAAATTGCTTTAACTGGGTACACAAACGCTGTCCCTCCTCGGTAGTATGCCAGGGCTGAAAAGATCCTGATCAGTGTGACCCCGGTGGATGTCCCCGGAAGTGACGTCATAGTCAGGAGACCCAGTGTCATGTTGGTTTGTCACGGTAGCCCGCGTAACCAGCCATGTTGTGACGTCATTGCCATAGTGATACGTGGTGTCAGTGCGCATGCGCAGCGCGCGTGTTGTTAGGGTGATAAGTGTTTCCATTGTTCATTTTGTACACCGGTTGCCGCCATCTTTGTTTTTATGGTGGCATGTGGTTGCTATGTTACCCCAAACCCTCTAATAGGATGGGGTGTGTTCGGAGGGTGAGTTCGATTCAACGGGAGTAGTTTTCTGGTTTAATTCGTAGAATTACCAAATAGACCCGACAAGTTGTACTAGTTCTTTCGGAATTCTCTGCTCTGCTTCTATCTATGTATCCATGTTATTGTTTTTCAGTTACAAGATACGTCTAAAGGGACAGGCATCGCTCGGATAAATGAGCTAAAAGCCATGGGAGTAATTGCTCCATGAGCAAATGCTCTTGCGACTGGAATATTATCGAGCAAATAAGCTATAGAGCAATTTCTTGATCGAGTGACTCCACATACGACTCTACGACTCATCTAGGTATTTGGGGACTGAAGACTGTGGTGATTTTGGGTATTGGAGGATACTTGTGGGATTTCTTCATCCAGGTACTTCTGCTGGGAAAGGTGCAAAAGGGGAGACCTGCAGCTCATTGATCATTTGTGTCCTGACCACCGCCGAGTGAAGACATGTTATCAGTTCGGTGCAGATATTGTTCTAAGGAATTTTCGAGGTCTGATAATGCCAGACGACGCGAGAAGAACGATTATCGCCAGAAAAAAGTCGATTCCAATGCAGATATTGTACAGAGATGTTTACCCGACCATTCACTGCTCGTAGGCTTGAAAACCACCACTTTCCAAAAAGAACGGAACTCAATCACGAAAACCACCCATAAAGAGCTACCGAAGACCTGCGATCAATGATTGACCGGAATAAAGTAGTTTTAGAATTTTTACGCTAAGCCTACAAGAGGGAAATGAATGTGTTCTACGAGCTGCAGGTGAGGTTTGATTAGCTATTTGTATAAATGTACTGCCAACATCCTCGAAGATAGGATACCACTGATTTCGACAGAGAACACGAGAGTGTACTAAAACTGCTTACCTACAAAGATGTATCACTAGATATAAAAAGAAGTATGTTACGAAGGAGTTGCTTTCGATCGTCACTCATCACCCCAGTCCTAGCCGAAGGTTTGAGAAAGGTATAAAAGGAATGTACCAACACCAACATACTCATTTATTCTACGACCACGCAAGAATAAAGACATGGCAGTTCTTCACTGCGAGTACTGTGGAACAACATTGCCAAAGACAGCTCCCATAAAGAACGAACCGAAGAAGACTGAAGTTCAACAAGCTACAAACAAGAACGAGGTTTCCTCTCAGTCTCAAACCACGATGCAGTCGGAAGATAAGAGAATGAAAGAGATGTCAAAGGCAGCTCCTATCGAGAACGAACCGCAGAAGATTGACGTTTCCACTCAAACTACAGACCACGTTTCCACTCAAACTATGAAGTAACCTGGCGACAAGAGAACGAAAGAGATGTCAAAGACAGCTCCCATCGAGAAGGAACCAAAGAAGAATGAAGATTCAACGATGGACCACGATCAAATCAAGAACGAAGTTCCCTCTCAAACTGCAAAGCGGCCTGAAGACAAGAGAACGAAATAGATGCCATAGGCCGGCCAACACAAGAATGACATTGCTACCCAGAAGAAAGATCCCAACCGAATACCATCAAGCACAGCAACCAACAAAGCCAAGCTAGCAGCGAGGGAATGTGTTTTATCAACGAGAGAATGGGTTTTATAAAGAATAAAACCTAGCCAGAGGGAAACAGCAGGAAGAAGTTCCCTTTGAGACCAACAAGAAATCTGTAATAAGATGGTTATCCCATGATGCAGGAAGAAGAGAGAAGAACTACAGAAAATATATATTCGGCGAAGACGTTGTCTTGGGCTGTAAATGAACAAAGTGATTGTATACTGTGGACGGAATGAAAATGAATGGAATGTTATATATTCCCATGTTGTTTTTTATCAACTACCCAGCGGATGTACCCGGAAGAAGAAGTCCCACAAGTATCCTCCAATATTGCCCCAAATCACCACAGTTTTCCGTCCCCAAATACCTAGATGAGTCGGAGAGTCGTATGTGCAGTCACTCGATCGAGATTTGCTCGATAGCTCATAATAATAATAATAATAATAATAATAATAATAATAATAATAATAATAATAATAATAATAGTAATAATAATAATAATAATAATAATAATAATAATAATAATAGTAATAATAATAATAATAATAATAATAATAATAATAATAACAATAATACTTTATTGCACAACCAAATGTGATACAAAATGGTGTGGCTTGAAAAACTAGTATAAAGGAAAAAACCCACATATTGAAATAAAAGAATTAAAACGTCTGAGCTTGTAAGTAGTGAACTGAACCCACGAGATAGAGAAAGCACACGTACACACATACACCCTGCCACACCCATACACCAGACGCCCCTTATACACGCCTACACCCTCGCACACACACCCTTTCGCTCACCCCCCCCCCCCCCCCACACACACACAATCGCTTCCCAATATACACCCACATATACACCCTGGTTTTCCTGAGACGTGGTTTGTTGCAAAGTCTTTTTTGTCGTCAAGTCTAGTATATACTCGCACTGTCACAAAGCGTTCTAGTGGTTGACACTGGAGTATGTTTACTGTTACACGCCATTCTAGTAATGTATTGTAAAAGAGAAGATTATAGAAGAGAAGCATAGTTACAACCGGGTAGAAAACTATTGGGTTCTGTTCATAAACTTACGGTGTATCATTTTTCCAGTAGCTAACAGTGTTTGTAGATCTGGACAATTGAACAGGAATTTTGCTTTTTCTTTCAGCTGAAGATGTATAAAGCTGGGATATTTTTTGCAGATTATGTCTGTAACATCTACGTTTCTCTGAGTAATGCGAGCAAATAAAGAGTACAGGCAATTCATCTTCAACCAACCCCGACCTGCACTGTTTGCAAAAACGCTGGTCGCGTGGTATTGGGAGAGGTTTGTGGTAGCGCCCACGTTCTATTTCTAGATCGTGGACACTGATGCGAAGTTTGGTGACGGCCTTCCCCTCATCTCGTGGCAGTGCATCAATGCAGTTCTCCCTAACATAGTTCTCTTTAATAAGATAAAAGAACTGTAATTTACCGCTGGAAGGCTGTACTCCATCTTTTGCATCTAACCTTTTCCAGGTTTGAGCGTGAATATCAGCGAGCCTTTCTTTCAAGCTCCCTCTAAAGTTAGGTGGCGCACTCTTGGGATCCAGCCACACATGTGAAAAACCGTAATCTGACAAGGTTGACTGGATGTCGCATGTGCCTCTGGGTCTCTGTTCCTTCAGTTCTTTGTATGCAATTTTTTGGAGAGGATTCACATCTTTCACCATCGCATTTAACCAGTTACTTGCAAGTTTACATTGATTGATAAAGGATATCTACCCAGTTCTGCCAATATAGCAACGTTGCTAGCTTTGGAGTGTAACTGTGAGCTGATATGCTCGATAAGATTCGAGTGGCAAGAACATTTGCTCATGGAGCAATTACTCCCATGGCTCTTCGGCTCATTTTCTGAAATCATGATCCATATTTCCCGGTACCCCACTTACAGAATCCCTTTTAGTACATAAAATCCTTTTTTTCCAAAATGAGTCGAATAATTGCTCTGCAGCTCATTTACTCGATGAGATTCAAGTCACAAGAACATTTGCTCATGGCGCAATTACTCTAATGGCTCTTTGACCCATTCGATGAAATCATCAACCCCGTTTCTCGGCATTCTCCACTTACAGAATCCATTTTAGCGATAGACTCCCCATTTTTCCGAAATGAGTCGAAGAGTGGCAAGAGCATTTGCTCATTGAGCAAATACCCGATAGCTCATTTGTTCGAAACGTTGTTCGAGCAAGCAGTAGTGAAAAAAAAACAAAACAAGCATGATAGTGATATGAATTGGGACCCTTAGCGGCAGTGGTGTACTAAGACTCCTAGTGGTTCTACAAGTTAACCCTTTGAACTCTAGTGGTATCTTCCATGCCAGTTCAATGGCGGCAATTAGAAGAGTCCATATTCATTATTTGGGGTAGACCCATCAATATTTTCAACGTGCACCCCTCAGTCTACACCACACTTTTACTGAACAGCCATCCTATTTAATGACGTTATGACGTGTCATGTTCCTGGTCGGAAAAGCAGCCGCTAGGGTTCAAAGGGTTAATAATGGTTGAAATATTCTAGCACAGGACAGAATAGTGGTAGCTAATAGTAACGGTACAATGTGGTAATGGTACAAGACTGCAAGGGTGGTAGAAGACTGTAGGAATGGTGAATAGAGTGGAAGCTGATCATAGGACAGATGATAGTGGATATGGACAAGTGGTGGCCTTGGAGGTGATGGATGGCCTTGAAGCCAGAAGGTAAATGGGGTTAGGAACCATAACTATTTTCAGTAGATATCCTCTAAAAGGTATCCTCAAAGAGTATCCTCAAAAGGAATCCTCAAATAGTACATCACCATGTCATATGTATCATCAAATACCGAGATGAGTCGAATAGCAGTATGTGGAGTCACTCGGTCGAGCAAAAGCTCGATAGCTAATTTGTTCGATGAGATTCGAGCCGCCCGAGCGATGCCTGTTCCAGTTACGGTTCAATTGGCCCTTGGACTTATTCTGAGGAACCCTTGCTTCAGATAACGACGTGACAGACAGTGGGTGGGGGTTAGATAAATGGAGTGACTGGATTGGTTAGTAAGTTGCTGTAAAGTGACCTAATTGGATGATTCCACAAAGTAAACGAGGTTTGGGGGGGGGGGGGAAATCCAAACCAGAAAACTACTCCCGTTGAGTCGAACGCTCCCTCCGAACACACACCTCCGTCCTATTGGAAGGTTTGGGGGTCACATTGCAACCACGTGCCACCATAGTAACCTCCCGTTAACAAAATGGATGACATAAACACTGAGCCTATCACCCTTACAATGCGCGCTGTGCATGCGCACTTCTACCACGTATCACTATAGTAATGACGTCTAGAGGCACCCGGTATACAAAATGGACGACACAAACACGTATCACCGTAACAACACGCACTATGCATGCGCACTGGCACCACATAACATTTTGGGGATGTTGTGACAACATGGCCGCACGCGCGGGCTACCATGACCACACAACATGACGTAACCAGGTCTCGTGATTATGACGTCACTTCCGGGTCATTAACACTTCACAATCACTCTACCAAGATCACACATCCATTCCACAACACACTACATTCCATGCCCCACACCATCCCACATACCACGTAAATAGCACACATTCCACCACATACCACACATCCCACTGCATCACACCACACCTCATTTCACCATACTCTAACTCATTCCACCACATTCCTGATCAGCTGTAACTGCATTGTGTAGCCATGACCCAAGCGCCCATTCTCCCTCAGCTGTTACCCTGCCACTGAATAATAGCAACAGTGGGAGCGCGGTCGCTCGGTGGTTAGAACGTTGCACTTTAAACCGAAAGATCAACGGTTCGATCACCCTCAGCGCCATCTACGCTGTGTTTTGGGGCAAGAGACTTAATCCCAAATGCCGTGTACTAAGGCGTACTGCACGTCAACGGCGCACTTGCCTCCAACCGCTGCTAACTCTGCTTGTGCCGGTTTAGTAAGTTGGAGAGTCTGGCAGTTGATCGTTGCTGATTCTGTCCGAGTATTCCGGCTTCCACCACCCGTAAAAATGTCCGATACGATGTCCATAGTTTTAAAAGTGTCGTTAAATACAAACAAACAAACAAACAAACAAACAAACAAACAAACAAACAAACAAACAAACAAACAAACAAACAAACAGTAAATGTAAGTTTGATATTAATCAGCACACGAAGTTGTTTTTGTTATCAACACCAACGATTGAACTCTTAAGCAGTCCTTATCTAATATTTCAGTTTTGTAATCTCGTACTTGTGAACTCCACTTGTGTTGAGTGGATACATAGCCTCAGAAGTTTGTGGGTGGCGTACCAGAGGAAGGTCACGAGAAAGATCAATCCTTCTGATTCTGTATACTTCAATCAAGCACGCCTATCATGCTCTTCTGATGTGAATGAAAAACAAATTATTGCAATTGAACTGAACTCAAAGTACAAAAAGTAAAGAATTGTTGCGTAACGCAGTTCACGATGTTCTAATTACACGTTTTGGAAGCTTTTGCGAACCGACAACAAAGATGCCTTTCCCTTCATTTTCAGAAACAGTTGTACCAATCACTGGGAGTCCAAGCAGTCGTTCAACAAATATTAGCAAGATGAACCAATTTGGGCAACATAACAACAGCTGGACACTCCCAATGTTGATATATCCCATGTGGGGTTGCAGGTTCTCTCCTATACGTTTCAGCCACGGGTGTCCAGGACGCTTCGTATTCAAACCTTGAAGCAATGAAAGCTGTCATTCATCGATGCTTCAGGGATGTTCTTGTCTGGCAGTTGACTGGGATATTTATTTTCTGGTTAACTAGCAGCTAGATTCAATGTAGCGCGGCCCAGCTGACTCAGTCGACTTGACTCTCTTCTTCGCGAACTCGAGCAAAATCTTTCCATCATTCATTACGAAAATCGTCGTTCAAAATCTTGTTATATTTCTATTTTCTACTCCAAAAATTTTGTTGATAACTTCACAATCGAACAAGCTCGACGAGCCTGTTCAAATATAGGTTCATCAGATATGAGTTGGAAACAAAACAAATAAAACTTTTTAGATGTTTTTGCATAAAATATTCCCTTTATTGTCGGCAATTTGTTAGTGCAAGGATTAGAAGCGAAATATTTGTATTTGTTGCTCACTGTATAACTGGAGGTAGGGTGGATTCAGCAACATTTCAGGACATTAGTTTGGTTAGAGGTTGTTATTATTAGGCGTGACGTTGCACAGTTGCGGAAATGGGAATCTGACATCGTTAAACACAGGGACGTGGCTACGGTACGGGGGTGGGGGTACATTTATTTATTTATTGAGGTTTAGCGACACTTTCGACAGCCAGGATCACCTCGTGTCGGGCAGTTTTACGGGTGGAGGAAGCCGGAGTACCCGGATAGAACCACGGAGCAAGGGCGAGCAACTGTCAGCCTCCCCAACATACTAACTCCACACAAGCAGAGTTAGCATTGGTTGAAGACAAGTGCACCATCAACGTGCAGTACGCCTTAGTACACAACACCGCCGTGCCCCCACATGGGCAGTGGGGGTGAAGTGTCTTGTCCAAGTACACAACGCGGTAGCCAAGTTAGATGGACTGGACAAAAGTGACAGTGAAATGTCAAAGTTTTTCTAATTGTCAGTAGGTGGTAAAGGCCGATTCGGTATCACTTTGTACATGTACCGTACATGTACACGTACATCGATGTACACCTCCATAGGATTTAGTGTTAAAATCGTGTACAGGTACACGATTTTAACGTTTTTTAGGGTGATTTGGAATCGGCTTTGCCGATTCAAAATCACTGGATTCTATATACAAATCGCTCAAGAGTGAAAAAAACGCATGAAATTTTAAGGAAAAAGAGGTGTATCGTCTGATTTGGAATCGGCAAATGGGTTTCCCCCATAGGATTCAGTGTTAAATTGCGAGCAAAAAACGTGTTGCCGTTTCTACATCATCATCTTGCTGATTCTAAATCATCCGTGTCTGTACACGATTTTAACACTGAATCCCTATGGAGGCGTACACGGAAATCCATTTGACGATTTTACGTCAGAAATCGAATTGTGTACGGTACACGGAAAAGAGGTGATTTTGAACCGGCAAACCCACTGTCACGTTTCCTGAGGAAATAAAAAGTGATTGATATATATAGGAGAGAAAAAAAATATATAAATAAATAGTTATTTAAAAAAATAAATATATCAAATCGAATAGATAATAAAAATAAGTAAATCATGAGCGCTTCCCAGACTATTAGAGCGAGGTTTCTTTTAAAAATGCTGATGAGAGCCTACGCATTCTGTGTGAACGAACAACTAGGTCGCCTCTTGTTAGAACGATGCGTCGGATGTCGGGATCACCTAGACTTCGATCACGAGAATCATTCGTGTCTGACGATGGAAAGGGAAGATATGGTCGTCAAGTATTTCGAACCGGCGTTCGAACGCGTTCAAATCGACGAAGTGATCACGTTTTGGAAGAGATTACTCTTCTGTAAGGATCGAAGCAAGCCCACAGTTTCGGAAGAACTGAAATTGGCGCGTAGAAGTCTGACTTTAGAAGACAAGGGATGCATCATGAAATTATTGTTCAATGAAGCATACGTCTAAGTTTTCTCGTTGATATAAAATAAGGGAGAATAGAAAATAAATAAATACACACATAAATTTTTTATCTAATATTAGAAAGAAAAAAAAATACAAAAATGAGAACCAGAAATAAATTGTATCCGACGTTAGTGGACGATGAGGATAAGAATCTGATCAGCGTTTTGCCAACGGCACCGTCGCTAGAAGAAAAAGAAAGAGGAGAGAGGTATCGCATTGATCAAATCAGTAGAATCCAAGAGTATCTAACTCGAGAGAGAGATTCTCGTCATTCTCTCAAGAAGAAGTATTCGCGTTTCGTGAAATTCGTCAACGCGATCGACACGACACTCATCACGATTTCCATGGGTTTACACGCGGTCGGCATCGGATTGTTGTCGACCGCGGTCGGCATTCCGATCGTGTTAACCTTAGAAGGAGTGGCTCTCGCCGCTGGATTGTTTAGCACGCTCGGAAACTTTTTGAGTAGGAAAATATATCTGAAGGCGAGGAAACACGAAAAGATTCGCGTCTTGGCCGACTCCAAGATCGACACCATATCCGAAATGATCTTGATGTCGTTGAAAGACGGTAGGATATCGGACGGAGAATACTTCGCGATATTGGGTGAGAAAACGAAATACGAAGCCATGAAAGAAGCCGTGAGAATCAAGACTTGTCAGATCATCAAGAAAGAGATGAAGGATTCTCCCGTGGAAAAGGGGAGGAAAGAGGCCAGGGAGGAATTCAGTAAGATGATAGAACTCAAGAGCAGCGATTGAAAAAAAAAAATATATATATATATAATAAGAACAGAATTTAAAAAAAAAATATTAAATTTATATATAAAATAAAAAAACGAAATTAATTTAAATAACTCTTAAAAAATGCATTGCGTAAAGTGTAAGAGAGTTACCGAGACGAGTAATTCTCGAGAAGTACGAACTAAAAACGATAGACAGATGCTTTGCGGAATTTGCGACGTGTGTGGTTCTATCAAGACTCGATTCGTCAAAAAAAGAACGCAAGCAAAGGTAAAGGCATCGTGAATAAAATGATCAATAATCTACCTTTCGAAATGCATCTGCCTGGTCACAGTTTCACGGGACCCGGAACGAAATTGAACAAGAGACTCAACGCCGATCTGACTCCTAAATCTTGGAGCAAACCTGTGAATAGTGTGGACGCGGCCACGTATGATCACGATCTGTGCTACGCCGGACATCCCGACACCAAGACTCGCAACGACGTCTGCGATAAAAACATGTTGGGGACATTGAGAGGCATATCGAATCCGACCAGGAGAGAGAAGATAGAACGTTCGCTGGTCGGCAATCTGATCGGTGCGAAACGTCGATTCGGATGGGGCGTTCAAAAAAAAGCGCATCGGAAAAGAAGAAGAAATGATTATTGACGAGCGAATTGGCCGAGGAGTTACACAAACCCATCGTGCGTAAATTTCGAAAGAGAAGGGTGTTCGTGAAGGGTTTGGATGATATTTGGTCTGCCGACTTGGTCGACATGAGATCGTTTTCGACGTGGAACGAGGGTGTCAAATATCTATTGACGGTCATCGACGTGTTTTCCAAATACGGTTGGATCAGAGCTTTGAAGAATAAATCAGGACCTTGCGTTGCCGAGGCTCTGAAGAGCGTGTTCGACTCGTCTTCTCGAAAACCGAGTAAATTGTGGGTGGATAAGGGAAAGGAATTCTACATCAAGCACGTTCATCGATTGGTTGACCTCTACTCGATCGAAAACGAAGAGAAAGCCAGCGTGGTGGAACGTTGGAATCGAACGATGAAGGAAAAAATGCACAGATACTTCATGGCGAATTCGACTAAGAAATACATATACGCTCTGAACGGTCAGGTCAAAGATTACAACAACACGCGACACAGATCGATCAAGATGACTCCTGTGGAAGCTAGCGATCCTCGAAATGAAAAACGGGTCTACGCGAATCTATATCCTGAAAGATCTAAGATTAGGAAGAAGTCTAGAACGCCGAAATTTGCGGTCGGTGATCGAGTGAGAATCTACGCTTATAAGAAGCACTTCGAAAAGGGTTATACTCCTCGATGGACCTCGGAAATCTTCGTGATAATCAAAATATTTCACACCGATCCGGTGACTTATGAAATCGAAGCTTTGGATGGAGAAGAGATCATCGGAAACTTTTATGAACAACAATTACAGAAGACAAAGTTTTGATAAGAAAACGAATTTCTTTTATTTACTCTCTTTAACATTTTCTTGTTTACACATATATATATATAAAAGAGAGAAAAATAACAATAAAAAATAATTAAAAACTATTTTTAGATAAAGAAAGCAAGTTAATTAATAAACAAAAAACCCCCCAAAAATCCTTTAAAATGACAAATATACTAGATATAGCACAAAGCATAGTGAAATATGAAAGTATTCAAGAATATGAGGTTCACGAATACGAACCGGTAACCGGAACGAGTTTGAACAATGCGGGAGAGATAAGAATCAACGTCAAAACTCAAGATCTATTCATACATCCTAGCAAGAGTTACATAGTGGTGCAGGGACGTCTCACCAAGGAAGATGGGAGCGACTACGCCGACGACGACACGGTTACTCTAGCCAATAATGGCATCATGCATCTATTCAGTAATATAAAATACATGCTATCTGGACAAGAGATAGAATCTGTGTTTCATCCCGGTCAGGCCACCACGATGTTCGGACTCTTGACGTATCCTGATGATTTTTCGAAATCCAGATGACTTAATCAGTTGTGGGCGAAAGACACCGTCGGCCCTGCTAGCGCCGGCGCCGCCTTGATATTCGACTACGTCGTCAAGACGTCCAGACCTAAAGGAACGTTTTCGTTTAGGATACCTTTGAAACACATCTTCAGATTTCCGGACGATTACAACAAGATCATGTACGGATTCAAACACAATCTGACGTTGATTCGAAAAGGAGACGACGACGCAATAGTGAGACTCACTGCGACCAATGCGGGTAAGATAACTCTACACAAGATATCGTGGTTCGTTCCGCACGTGGAGCCTTCGATCGTGAAAAAAGCGCGTCTCTACAAAATCATAGAATCCAAGAGTAAATTACCCGTGGGATTTAGAATGAGACAGTGCGTCACGGCTAGCATTCCTCCCTCCACGAATCACTTCGATTGGAGATTGATGCTGAAATCCGCTTCCGAGAGACCGCGTTTCATCGTGGTTGCGTTTCAGACCAATAGGGACGGGTCTCAGGAAAAGAATGCGTCGCTGTTGAATCACTGCCATTTGAGAAACATGCAAGTGTTTCTGAACGCCACAAGATATCCAGCAATCGATTACAACGCGTCATTCAACAAGAACGATTTCTGCAGACTGTACGGCGACGCCGCTGATTTTAGAAAGAAGTATCACGGTCTAGACGAATTGATGAGCAATCCTAACATATCTCCCGGCGAATACAAGTCGATGTATCCCATGTTCGTATTCGACGTCAGTAAACAGAGTGAACGACTCAAGAGTAGCATCTTAGACATTCAGATCAAGATGCAATTCGATTGGAACGTGCCAAGAAAAACCAAAGCCTTCACCCTGGTCCTGTCGGACAGAGAATTACAATTCGAATCGGATGGAAATAAGATGTCGATCATTCGATGAGAGACGAGTGTGAAAAAAACAAATAATGTGTGATTTATTAAAAACAAAAAAAAAGTAATGAGTAATTATTAAAACAAAAAAAACAAAAAAAAAAAAGAAGAAAATAAAGTAATGTGATCTAGAGAGATTGAACATCTTTCTAAATCTCATTACTTTTTTCTTTTGTTTTTAATAAATCACACATTATTTATTTATTTTTTTTAATTCATTATTTTCCACGCGTTCACTGTTTGTTCAAAGGAACTAGTTCGATCAGTAGACTCACCATGGAAGTGGTGGCTTCGGGATTATTGGTTTTCATAATGAAATTAATCCATTCTCCGGCGTTCACTTTGAGAGGCGTGCCGAACGTGCTAACATTCGTGTGTTGATTCTCAGTCTTTTCGACGCTGTATCTCTTATCACTCTCTACTCCATTCAGCATGAGATTGACGACCGCTCTGTTATTCAAATCCGAGGAAGCCAGACTCATTCGAAGGATTTCACCTCCCAGTGGCATGGGACATCCCACCTGACCATGTTTCGATCCGCTACCTCCATTTCCAAAAGACCACTCAGCTTTTCCCTCATCTAAGGTGCCGGCCTCCTCGGCCCACATGGTGATCAATTGTCTAGCATATTTGACTTTCTCCACCACCGAAATCAGGGTGCAGGCATCCGTCATGTTCACGGGATCCGGTAGATTCGTGAGCACGTGTCCACCCATGTCTAGTTTACCTTCCATGATGTCACCCTTTCTCCAGACCGAGTTGTCGTCCACGTACTTTCTGCTGACCACGCTGGAATCGAATTCGGGATCGTGACTGAGTCCGAATAAATTCTCACCATTCATGTCGATACCACCCTCCATGGTTCCGCCAGATTGTTTGTTCAGGTAGAGATCGTCCACTTGCGATTCTAGATATCCTTTTGATCGTATCATGGCAGAATCCACGTAGCCCTTGTGGACCACGGTTGAGTCTGCATCCGTGTCGTCGACCTTCGACAGATTCAATATCTTGTTGAATCCCACATTCAGATCCAATTTCATTTCTCGTCTGTCAGACTTTCTCTGTTCCAGATCTACGTACTGTTTGGTCGCCACGTCCTTGAGATTCGTGGGAGTGGCCACGTTCATTATCTTGTTAGAATTGGCATTCAATTCAATTCATTCAATTGCATCGTTTTCTGAACGTATCTATTTCTCAGGTGTTCACTGAATCTCGCGTGAGAGTCGTCCATGTATTTCTTGGTCGCGGCATCGGTGGGATCTATGGGATTCGCGACGTTCACCAAACGTTTGGATTTCAGATCGAGATCGTCGGTCATGGTTTTATCCACGTAATTATCTAGCATGATTCGTTCGAAATCAGCATTTCCCCTGTCAACGTATTTTTTAGTCGCAGCATCTGCGAGATCTATCGGCTCAGGAAGATTGTAGAGCTTCTTATCGTTCATGTTCAAAGGTTCCTCTCGAGGTTCGTATCTCCAAACGTAACGTTTGTCCAAGTTGGCAACGTCGTAACCATCGTCGACTTCGAACGTCTTCCTCTTCTTTCTCAGGTTGACTTTTTCGTCATCACTTCTACCAAATTTATCGACTGGCATGTTGTTTTGAGATTTTTGTTTTTAGAAAAAATATGTTCAAAACGCAGTTTATTAAAATGAATTATTTTATTTTTATTTTTCGTTTTTATTCAATTAAAATTTTTTAAAATAATTTTTTTATCTTTATATATAGTATAAAAAAATCTCTCTCTAATGTAAATCATTGAGAATGTCTTGAAACTGATCTCCTTCAGACCATCTCTTGAGAACGTAGAGACACAGGTGACCACAAAACACTTGATCTGGTGATTGCACTCGTTCCGTGTTGTAACGAACCATCGATTTGTTGAAATAGTTCTTTATTTCTTTTGGCGGCGAGATTCCGTAGCTGTCGAAATAATAATTCTTCTTCCCGTTCTTGAACCACGCCACCCAGTGAGTGCCTTCACCCGATAAATCGTTTAGATTTAAAATTCCGCATTCCGATTGCCGAGGTATTCTCTTCGGCAAGGCATCTCTGGAAAACACACCTAGAAAATCTTTGATTTTCAAATCCTTCGCCGCATTCGACAGATCGATGTTGGATAGGGGTTCGTTAGGTAAGACAACACCTTCTACAGATATCTCTATTTTCTTATTCATAAATGCATATATATATTTTTTTTTATTTTTTTTTTTATTTATTTTATTATAATTTACTAAAATGATGTTATTTTTTTTTAATTTTTTCTTTTTCTTTTTAAACTAACTCTCGCGATGTCTCTATCAATTTCTATAATTTCGAATCCATCTAATTCCTCTTGATTTTCTTGAATCCTATCATCCTTACTCATATCTGGAATCTTATCATCCACAATCATATCTGGAATCCAATCATCCACAATCATATCTGGAATCTTATCATCCACAATCATATCTGGAATCCAATCATCCACATTCATATCATCTAAAAGTAGATCCAAAGTCCAATGTCCACGTGCCAAAGTGCTTATTTTATCGTCTAACATGAATCTCTTATCGTCGTCGGCCATCAGCGAAATCTTGTTGACTATTTCGGTATACAAGTCGTGATTTTTGCTTCGAATCGATTTCATAGTCTTATACACCGGACCACTTCCTAACAGACAATTTTTATACTCTAGAAAAGAGATGTTTTTCTTCACCACACTTGCTTTAACCCCTTTGCACTTCTTGATCTCTTCAGCTTCTAGACGATAAGCATACAGTTTGGGTCTCAAGCCCACGAATTCGACGATTTGTTTACCGCCGCTCTCGTCCTTAAATTTACCCAACACCTTCTTGTTGTCGTTCGATTGAATGTTGGATGGGTGATCGACGGGATAATTGCTCGTGTCGGACCATGCGGCCACGTCCTGAGATATATCTCGGTAGACGTCCTTCATTTCTATCTCATAAACTAAACTGTCCATGTCGGTGAACAGTAGTTTGGCTTTATCACCAAATTTTCGTTTGATGTAATCGTAGTGAAACTCATACATCAATCACTTGCTGATATCTAAGATGATCGGTCCGAGATAATATGGTTTGTCGAACTTCAGGTGCGTCTTTTGCATGTGAACGGCCACTAGATTTTCGTCGAATATGGTTCGGTGTTTGTAATTGGGTTTCGCCACTAATTTTTTAGCTCTTTTCTCAGACGTGACGAGTCGAACGTCGGTTCTCTTCCTGATGTTTTCCATTGATTTACCGTACACACAGTTGTTCATGAGTTTGAAGAAATCTTTTTCGAAATCGTTCTCGGCTTGAATTCTGAGATTCGTGTTGAGATCGATGTATTTTTTCATCCAAGGCTCTTCGTCGAATCAAATGATGCAATGTATGTCAACTAATTTCATCCCGTAATCGATGTATTGTTTCAAATTCTCGCTGTAGATGATGTAGTTACGTTTGTTAAATAAATTGGGAATGAGTTTTTCCTCGTCTCCTTCGTTCGGTTCCATTCGTTCGGGAGCCAGCGGATAATCATTGTGTAGATCGTGTAATTCTTCCGGATAGTTCAAATAGACTTCTAAAATGCAAGGATAGTCTCTCCATTTTTGCATCTCTTCCGGTTCCGTCACCCATTTGAAATTTCCAATCGGTAAAGGATGACTCATAGCCCAACCATACAGATTATTAGTGTCCCAATACTTTATGTATTTATTTGATCATTTCGAATCGAAACCTTCTTTCATGTAGGGATTGTTAGCTTTAGAATATCTGTGGAAGATCATCGAGACGCCACCTCTCACAGCCCTTTCGAACATGAGCAACATGTTCACGTCGGATAATAATTCCAATTGAACTTTGGTGGTCTTCAACAGAGCGTCCCATGCCAGACCGGGTGCGGTGAAATACCAAGCGGGATCTAGATCGTAATTTCGATGACAGACGTCTCGAAAATTTTCGAACACGTCTGCCAAGAGCAGAACGTCGGTCTTCAGATAGAGATCGTGATAATCTCTCATGGTTTTCATATCGAATGATTTCCACACGTTTTTGGCGTGTTCGTAATTCTCGCCGGAAATGTCGGATTCATATAATTTCGAATAAAAATCTTCTTTTGAAGGTAGTGCGGTGTCTTCAAATCTCTTTAGATCGTTCATGTAATCATAAGGACAGACTCCTTTCCTCAACATGACATCTACTCGTTCTCTGAAATGTTCACTCATGATTTTGAATTTAGCCTTGCTCATGTTATCGACTAATTTTTCCAGAGCGGTCGACATGAATCTAAAACTGTCGATGAAACGTATGCCTCTACGAATGAATTTCATTTTTTCTTCCAACGTATTTCCGTCGATTACTCTTTTCTTTTCCATGAGCTTCCATTTCATGAAGGAAATGTATCTTTCTTCACTGTTCGCTATGCAATTTAATTCTTCGTGTGAGGTGCCAAGATTTTTCATGAACAGATGACTGATGTAACCCGAGAGATTGTGAAACATCACTGGATAGAAAACGGAATCTCGATATTTTAAATTACACTTGCTGTGAGCTGGACTGTGATACAGACCCGTGTAATGATCATGGTCTCTGACCTTCTTATTTTCCTCCGAATTCTCGTCAAACGATTGTCTGCATATGTGACGTTTGGTGGCTCTGTTATTTTCGTCTTGCTGCTCTCGCGTGATGATCATTTTTGCCGGAGTTTTGAATTTGTCGTGTAACATTTGAATTTTCGATTCTAACTCTTGCACGAACCTTTGGGCCACGTCGTCATCTTCATACTGTTTTGTGTAGGTGATTGGACCCATGTCGTGTTGCGAGTCAAAAGCGCATTTCATGTAAATGCAATAGCCCGAAGGTATGTGTTTTTGATATCTTTCGACGTAACTTTGAAGAGCGTTGGGTTGACAGGAACTCATTTTCGTGGTGAAACATTCGAAATCGGCGTACACGACGAATGGTACTTTTAACCTTCTATTGTGATTTTCAAACTTCACGATGGTGTTGGGTTTGGGCATTTCGACGGCAACACCTTGATTTTCGTTGCAAGGTTCCTGATGTTTCGCTAATGATTTTTCGCTCTTAAACATGTTCATGCAGTTGCAACATAAACATACCTTATGTTCATGTTTATTATTTTGTCTCAACAGTAATCAACTCAGATGTTTAACCCAACAATAATGATGATTGTCATCATTCGAAATCAATAATAAAATAATTGTCTTTTCTCTTTCGAGATACGAAGTCTGTCTGAGAGGATAGATCATTCGTTTTTCAACATCGTATCCCAAGACGTTCACTGCTACGGTGGGATTTTGAGCCTCGAAACGTTCGGTGTGTTTTAACTCTGTTGGAAAAGTCACTCCGGTCCAATCAAGATTTTTAGAAGTCTTTTCGTAATGAGAAACTTTATCGGAGTTCATTTTGACAGGGTATAAAGCGGAGGTGACTGCCCATTTAAAACACTGATCATCTTTATTTCTCACGTTCATCACAGCCTTTTTTTTAGTTAAGAAATACGGTAATTTTACGTAGGAAGACCCTTTCAACGAATCATTTTCAGTTATGTGAATTTCGAGTTTCAACACCTCATCGAACGTCCAATTACTACCTTCATATTGATAATTCGCAAGAGACGTCAACATCTTGTCTTTCATCTTTTCAAAAACGTCCGATAAATCTGAACCTCGAAATACGGGTTCGACGTTAGATCTGAAATATGCATTTTTCATGATGCTCTCGCCGGACTTCACGTTGATTTTATTCATCACACAATGGAGTATCATCTTAATTTTTAGTCCCACGTTCATGTATTTGCGAAACAAATCCAATACTTTTTTCTTCACCCATTCCATGAACAATTTTCGGATTGATTTTCTTCAACGAGGGAACCACGTCGAAAAATTTAAAAATGCCTTTGATCGCACTCTCCCGTTCTATGGACTTCGATTGAAATAGTTCCGTGGCGAGTCGTGCTAGATATTCTTTTCCTTTCCCTTCATTTATTGCTCATCGAATTTCGCTCGATATATCTCGTTTGCCTAGAATCTGAAGTGCATCACTCGTTTTTGTTTTAGTTTTTCTTTTCTTTTCTTTGGAAACTGGAAGTTCTTCAATGGCTTTTCGTTTAGTCGTCTTCTTATTTTTCACAATCAAAACATTTTTGGTTTTTTTAGACGTTGGCATTTCGATTCCTTTTACTATCTTTTTCTTCTTCTTCTCATTTTTCACAACTGATGCATTTTTTGACATCGTTACTATCGGCATTTCGTTTACCTTTCCATCGTTTCGCAAATATTTCTGTATGACTTCAGTTTTTTTTTATTTAGTTCTATGATTTCTGAAATGTGAAATTTTTAATAGTTTACAAATCTCGTTTAACTGAGGTACGGTTTTCTCATTTAAATTTTCCATTTTTTTATCTGTTTGCTCCATTTGTAAGAATAGTTTTTTCTCGAATTTTGTATTAAATAATTTGTTAAAAAGTTTTGTTTTTTTACTCTTTATATATATAAAAAGATTTCTTTTTTAATTCAATTTTTTTTTCTTTAATGTGAAAAATGTTTTTTTTTTCATGAAATTAATCAATTTTTCATGTTCCTTAATGTGAAAAAAACTGAATTAATACAAGAAAAAAAAAGGATGTTAAAATTTAACTTTTTATTTATATATAAAGAGAAAACAAACTTTTTTAACAAATTATTATTTAAATACAAAATTTAAAATATACATTATTTGCAAGAATTCATAAAAAAACTCAAATAATCGATCATGACAACAACACCTAAAAGATGCGAATTGAAACGAGTCGAAATATATAAGCTATTAGGTACTTATATCTATACAATAGAACAACACGACCCCATCGAATTGAACGAGGTTGAGATGGTGGACTTAGAGCGCTGTGACAACGAATATATGATGTGTTTGAAATTGGATGAAGCCATGCTCGATTTGTTTTACGAGTACCAAAGCAATCTGCTGAATAATATCATCATCAAATACAGAAAACTCGACAAGAACGATTTGATGATGTTCTATGGAAAAAAAATATTTCCAATAATCTCACTCAAACTTGTGGATAAATCGGGTGGTGAGAGCGCATTCACCGATGTAAAAAAACTCAAAAGAGTAAAGATAAACATTCAACACATTTTCGAAAAAGGAGAATACACGAGTGTCAACATGCTAATAATGGACTTGGAAATATAATCAATAGAGAGACTGATTTTTAGCGAAGAAGAAGGAAAAAAAGTAATGAGATCTAAAGATGATCTCATTACTTTTTACAAAAAAATTTTCACATTAAAGAAAATTAAAATTAAAAAACTTTTTTTTATATATATAAAGAGCAAAAAAAACAAAACAAAACTTTTGAAACAAATTATTAAAATACAAAATTTAAAATATACATTATTGGAAGAATTCATAAAACAAAAAAAACCCCAAATAATCGATCATGACAGCAACACCTAAAAGATGTGAATTGAAATTGAAACGAGTTGAAGCGTATAAGAAATTCGGTCATAAAATCTATAGATTACAACAACACGATCCCATCGAATTGAACGAGGTCGAGATGAAGGACTTAGAGCATAAATACAACAGATATAAGATGACTTTGAAATTGGATGAAGCCATGCTCGATTTGTTTTACAAGTACCAAAGCGATCTGCAGAAAATCGTCATCGCTAAAGATAAAGAATTCGACAAGGACGATTTGACGTTGTTCTATGGAAGTTACATATATCCAAAAATCTCACGCGAACTCGTGGACAAATCAGATGGTGAGAGCACGTTCACCGATGTAAAAAAAACTCAAAAGAGTAAAGATAAACATTCAACACATTTTCGAAAAAGGAGAAAACATGAGTGTCAACATGCAAATAACAGACTTGAAAATATAAACAATAGAGAGATTGAAATGCTAAAATTTAACTTTTTATATATATATATAAAGAGAAAAAACTTTTACAAAATTTTTTTACATTAAAGAAAATTAAAATTAAAAAACTTTTTTTTTTTATATATATATAAAGAGCAAAAAAAACAAAACAAAAATTTTAAACAAATTATTAAAATACAAAATTTAAAATATACATTATTTGCAAGAATTCATAAAACAAAAAAAACCAAATAATCAATCATGACAACAACAACACCTAAAAGATGCGAACTGAAATTGAAATGAGTTGAAACGAATAAGAAATTAGGTTTTAAAATCTATAGATTACAACAACACGATCCCATCGAATTGAACGAGATCGAGATGAAGGATTTAGAGCATAAATACGACAAATATAAGATGACTTTGAAATTGGATGAAGCCATGCTCGATTTGTTTTATGAGTACCAAAGCGATCTGCAGAAAATCGTCATCGGTGAAGTTAAAGAATTCGACAAGGACGATTTGACGTTGTTCTATGGAAGTTACATATATCCAGAAATCTCACACGAACTTGTGGACAAATCAGGTGGTGAGAGCAAGTTCACCGATGTAAAACAACTCAAAAGAGTAAAGATAAACATTCAACACATTTTCGAAAAAGGAGAATACACGAGTGTCAACATGCTAATAACGGACTTGGAAATATAAACAATAGAGAGATTGATTTTTTTAGCGAAGAAAAAGGAAAAAAAAAAGTAATGAGATCATCTTTAGATCTCATTACTTTTTTTTTGTTTTCCTTCTTCACTATTACCCATATAATGTAATAACGTTTCCTTTTTTCTTAAATTTCAGCGTCGATTCTTCTTTTCTTTTTTTTTGTGATACGCTACGTTTTTTATAACAACACATTTGTTTATCCGAATCATAATTATGAATGAATGTTGTGCATCTCTTGGTAACACTCGCATCATTACCATTCTCTTCAGAAGGTAGTGGTGACGGTGGAAAGCGTCTCATTCTTTTCAATACCAACCATCTATCCCACTGTTTATCTAACTCTTTCATCAGTTCTTTCCTTAGATATCTATTCATTAGCGTCTAACCATTTTTCCACATCTTTTTCGCACTGTATCTCGTGATATTCATCATTATCGTCTAATTGTTTTTCCACCCTTTTATCCATTTTATATATTATTTTATACTTTCTATGATTTATATTTATATAATTATATAATGTTTTTCTTATATTATAATAACATATTCAAAATCGGTATATTCTTAAACGGCGAATTCTCACCAAGCAACAATCCCTTACCGAGTTGCTCAACGTTCTGTCCACTCTTCAGATAGAGACCATTTCCACTCAAAGAGTTGCCACCTCTAACGGGTTCTAGATACAATCCTTTACCGCTGTCATCTATGTGAACGCGACACACGGCTCCTCCCTTCTTCAAAAACACTCTGCTACCACCCATTAATTTCTCAACTGCCGAACTCATGAATCCCGTGAGAGCACCAACGCCGAGAGTCTTTCCGAGAAAGGGTAGTGCCTTTGCGGCGAAGGGTAATGCTTTTGTGGTGATTCCTGCCAATAGCGGTATGAAACCACCTTTCATTCTCAAATTGTATCTCAATTGAGCGGGACTCAGTCTCACCGTCAACCCTCTTCCATCACGAATCGCTTTCTCCATCCTTTTGATTTGACTTTTGGTCCAGGCGATCGAATCCTGACCGCCTCTCGTCAGATCTTCGTGAGTGAATTTGAATTTCACCGCCTCGCCTTGAGTTCTTAACGCTCTCTCAAGTTTCTTCCTCTGTCCTGCGGATATGTTCACGTTTTTTTCACGTATTCTGTCATAATTCTTTTTTTAAAATATATTTACTTCAATTGTTTTCTTGTTTTAATGATAATTATATATATTAAATAATTTTTGTAAAATTAATATTGCGTTTATTTTATTTTTGTTATCTATATATATACACAATATTTTTTTTTTTTTGCTTTTATATTTCTCTTATGTGAAATCGTATCGTCACCCTCTCTCCGCGAAGATCTAACAGTTCACCATTTTGATCCGTCAAAATGGTTTTGAGACTATACAACGTGTCTAAAATCACTGGTAGATAAACTAAATTTTGAGGTCGCTCCACGATCTTATAACCTGGCAACACGTTTGGAAAGAAGGAATAGATCGTCGGTTGAGTGCTACCATTCACGTAGCTTCCAGCAATCACATCCATGTTCACCAGAATGCTATTGACTGCGAGAATATCAACCGTATTTTCAGATGCCGCGTGGCCTCAATAATCTTTCGATCGAATCCCAGCATCTTGCCTATAGAATCGTCCGTGTTGAAATCCACTTGAAAATTATCTTCCAAATCCAACATCGTCTGTAAGGTATTAGGATTGGGAGCGAGTCTGATCTTGTTGCTTCCCTTTCCATCCGTCTTCATTCGTGTCTGAATGTAATTGTTCAAATCGTCTATGTCGTAACTTCCTTTGGGAATTCGAATCTCCGACCAATCCACTCCGTCGGAATACTTGAACGAGTTATTCTTTTCGGTGACGTTGGGAAAGGAATAATAAGTCTCCAGATTCACCAACGCCATCTCGTATCTTTTCTCTCTATTTAATTCGATGGAAGTTCGAATTTCGTAGCGAATCGAGTCAAATCGCCACTCACCACGATTTGAATGGATTGTTTTGCAGCTGTATTCTCGGCTATCCGTTCTAACAATTTTCCTTGTTCGAACATTATATTTTAATTTTATTTTTTATTTTTTCAAAACTAATTATTTGAAGATTTATTATTTTCTAAATTTTTTTTATTTTCACACTCTATCTTATTATCATCAGAAACATAAAACTTGTCGAATCCACACCGATATATTTCGCGATTAAATTCGCTAGTCAAATCGATCACGACGAAATTGTAAAGTCCTCCATCCCAAAGCCTCTTGCAGAATCTCCTGAATTCCGCCACGCTCATGTCGTTTGCGACGTGATCGCCGTAGATGTGATTGAGATTCTTGAGATCTTGGTGAAAGAGACATAGAAAATTAGCGTTCTCCCTTATTGTCTGTCTGGGCAATCGAAAATAATTCTGCGACAGGTAGAAACAGTCCACGTTGCTGTGTCGATCCCTAACGTAATACGATTCGCATCGCTTCTGTCTCTCCAAAAGCAGATCGTCGAAAATCATGAGATTCTTATCTTCCGATTTCAATTCTCTAGGATCCGGAACGTCGCTAGTGTTCTCATAAAATCGACACTCGACGTTCGAAGATGCATTTCTCTTCATCAGTTCCATCGCCACACCGTCCAAAATGTCGAAAAAGGAGCTTCACTTTTGTCGAATTCCTCCCTACTGTCAAAGATTCTGGCTATGACGTCCTTGGGCAATCTACGATCCATGCACTCTCGAAGCAATCTGTATTCGGGTTGAAACAAGCTCTTACCAAACACGAAAAATCTGTCGTAATCCAACCCGTCGGGTCGGGACAACAGATTCATCAACAGATTGGTCTTTCCACAATTCGATTTTCCCACTATCAAGCCTTTTATGCTTTTGGGAAAGAACTCGTTATTCAACCTCTTGGTCGCGGCGTCGTTCCAAGACATATCTTTAATGTTCATCTTTGTTTATTTTTTTTGTTTGTTATTTTAGATTCTTTTCAAACACAATTTTTATGTTTTTTCAAACTCAGTTGTTTTAATATTATTATTTATTTATATCACACCGTCGCGAGTTCTCTTCAATCCGGATCCACTCGTCATTTTGGCTAAATCTTGTATGGGTACCACAGCATCCTTAAAATCTTTCCAACTTTTCGGCGTTCGCTCTAACGCAGCTCGCTTCGCCGGTGGACTGATCAACTTGTCGATCAACGCGTCGGCTGCCCTCTTGCCAGCCACAGAAGCTATCCTACCACTGGCTTCAGAAGCGGCTTTCTTACCAGCATCCAAAGCCGTCTTCTTACCGACCTCAAACGCGGTCGATGCGAGTTTTCTACCCGCATCGCTCGTGAACGCTCGCATTATAGAATCGACGATGCCAGAACCTCCTTGAACGTAAGTTCTGACGTATGCCCTGTTCTTTATCACCAACATATTTTATTTTTATAATATATTTTGTTTTTTCACTGGTAAATCGTTTTGTTGTTTAAATACTTTTATTATTCTAGTGTAAAAATCTACTGTTTTATTTTGTATATTTTGTTTGTTTGTTTCTCTCTTCTTATTATATACATCAATCCTTCAATTCGTTAATCAGCCTTTTATAATGGTTTTTATTCAAAACCTTCTGTCTTAACAATTCGTCAGATATAGTAACTATCTGATTATCTAAACCTGTGTTACCAGCCCGTCTGCTCGCCATCAACAAACTCAATCTCTGAGACAGAGCGTCAGAATCGCTCGGAAGAAAAGTGGTTTTCACCCCTTTGCCAGTCACTGATTCGACGAACTTCTTATATCCCATATGGGTTTCACCACTTTCGTCCACTTGTAACCTCTGTTGGCTTTGGGTCTCGTCTCTCTGGCATCGTTATTTCTCTTCATGGCGTGGGTCTGAACCAGAATGTCGCCGTAATTGTCGAAATCCTGTTCCGTGTAATCACTAGGCTTGTCGTAAAGGAGCAATCTGCGCAGTCCATCAGTTAATTCGTATCTATTCGAGCCTACGGTTTATTCATCATCATCTATTTCTACAACTGTGTCACCGACAAAAGTTCTCCCGTCCGAATCCTTATAAAATCCATACAACAGATCTCTCTTACCGCCATCCTCGGACGACGCGACGCTATCAGTGGTGATAGTCGAAGCTGTATCGTCTGTTTGAATTCCCGTGGGAACGTAATCCGGTGTAGATTGAACGGAATGCCAATTTCCAAAACTACTGGGCAACGAACCCATTCTCAAAGAACTCTCTTTTATGGGTCTCAATTCTTCGACTATCTCCTTCTTGCTTCGCTCTTGACCCTCCGTCACGGGTTTAAATATTTTTGTGGCTTCGCGTTTGAGTTCAATCTCACCAAGACGTCTGCTTCTGTCAGCCGATTGAATGCCCTTCTTAGCACGTTCATACTCGCCTAAAATTTGATCTCGGCGCCTAGAATCCATCTGTAAAAACATTTTTCGTTTTTAATTGTTAATGTTCCTTTAAGTATGCTAATGTGAGTTATTTTTTATTATTTTCAAAATTAAATGTATAATTATATTTTTATGTTTTAAGTTAATAAAAAATCTTCTGTCATTAATATAATAACTAAAAAATTCATATCTCAACTCAGTATTGATTGAATTGGGAAACCTTGAAAGTTTAAAAAACGTTTTAAGCACATGACAAACCGGTTTCTGATTTAACGCATTTGAGAGTAATTTACGTTTGTTAAAAGGAATTCCATTCACATATCAAAAAAACATTCACTCAATGTCGAATTAAGAGAGAACCTTTGAAGACAGTTAAAAACATTCTAGCACATAAAAGAAACTGTTTTTTTCTAATTTAACGTTAAAAGGGATTCATTCATTCATTCATTCAAATCTCTGATCATTATCATGAATATATTAAAAATTTACCTCTCCAACCTAATTGAGTGGAAAATGCGTTTTATTATACATTATTAAAACGATCCATTAAAAACGAAGATTTTTTCTAATTGTCTCTAAACTCAATTTCTTTTCGTTACATTGAAACAAAACACCAATGTCTATTTTTACAGATCATATTTTATAGTCGACTCTTTTGAACGAATGCCTTTCATTCACGCAACTCTTTTAAAACTGACGCTCATATTTATAGTCGACTCTTTTGAACGAAAAACCTTCATTCAATCACAACAAAAACGTATGTGTTAGTTTTACTATCATCGTGACAGTGGGTTTGCAGGTTCAAAATCACCTCTTTTCCGTGTACCGTACACGATTCGATTTCTGACATAAAATCCGCAAATGGATTTCCGTGTACGCCTCCATAGGGGTTCAGTGTTAAAATCGTGTACAGACACGGATGATTTAGAATCAGCAAGATGATGATTTAGAAACGGCAACACGTTTTTTGCTCGCAATTTAACACTGAATCCTATGGGGGAAACCCATTTGCCGATTCCAAATCAGACGATACACCTCTTTTTCCTTAAAATTTCATGCGTTTTTTCACTCTTCAGCGATTTGTATATAGAATCCAGTGATTTTGAATCGGCAAAGCCGATTCCAAATCACCCTAAAAAACGTTAAAATCGTGTACCTGTACACGATTTTAACACTAAATCCTATGGAGGTGTACATCGATGTACCTGTACATGTACGGTACATGTACAAAGTGATACCGAATCGGCCTTTACCACCTACTATTGTCACCTTAACAAGGGCGTGTGACCTTGACCTTGAGGGGCACATACCATAATTTGCGACAGACAGTCGTTTTATATTACATATTGTTATAAAGTTTCATAAAAAATATTCAGTGGTTAAGAAGTTACGGCCCGAACAAACAAAATGTTGACGACAGACTTACGACGGACGATCGTCTGACAACGAACGGGCGACAGACGACGGACGGACGGCAAGACGGACGTACGGACGACGTCCATCCGTCTTACCATCGTCATCAGTCAATATTTTCACTTTTCTGGATAAAATATCCTCTTAACCGTTGCAGCCTTTTAATTACACGATACAAACGTGTCTCTGCCATTAGTGGTGTTTTTTATTACCTTCTTCCGAAGGGATCAATCAAAAGCTAAACATCAAATGCGAAGGACTAGTAAGCAACGAAGTAATATAAATTAACATATATACACTTTTTTCTTTCACATCTCAGTGAGAATCTCCAGTGGAGAGACTCGGGGAGGGTAAAAATAAATTATTATTGTGAGGAAGGGAACCGAGGCACAATTCAGGATTATCCTAGTGGCAAAAGTAGCATTTGCTACGGGCCCCGTACTTTCAAGAATCCCGCGCTAAATGCTTTCAAGCTACCACATGTGTTGGCCATTCAGAAATTCTGTGTTGATGAAAATGGATTGTTCATTTCGTTATGCACTTTCAACGAAAGACAAAAGTTCGTAAATTGTTTCTGACCAAACAAAATATAGTTGAATCGCTCCATCGGTTGATTTTGAAGGCTTTCAAATTTACGTGCACACACTTATGCTTTGTGTTTTTAAAATTTCCCAACTGAAATGAGTTCCAGTTAACAACAAAACGGAGGATTTTCAGAATAACTCTTCCTGGTTGGTTGTTGAGTGTGTGTAATCCACACGCGCTCGAAGCCACAGCAATCACATAAATTTGTCATTGTTCGCTAATCTTTGTTGATACCGCTATACTTTAAGCTCCCTTTAAGGCCTTTTTAACATATTCTGCAGGCCCCATACTAGCTTAATCCGATGTGACAGGAATGGAAGTCCGTAGGAAAATTAGTCCCTCTGGACTATTATTCCGCGGAATTATAGTCCTAGGTCTAACATTTCTAGGAATAGTAGTCCACCGGACTACTATTCCTAGAAATGTTAGACCTAGGACTATAATTCCGCGGAATAATAGTCCAGAGGGACTAACGTTCCTACGGACTTCCATTCCTTTTACACCGGCTCTGCCGGTTCACAGAACAGTAGTGTCCGGATTTTCCCAACAAGGGGATCTGAACCAACATGGGGAGTTTGGGCATTCCTCAGTGAGCCTAAACCAAATAAGATAATTTTCCCATATGGGGAGGCGAGCGTAGACCTGTTATAGGAGTATGTTATGGTATCAGAATTTATTATCTCTTTGGTTAATAATTATAAACAATTATATTTTCTGAATTTTTTTTAAGCAGTCTTTAGCTGGGATGATAGCTGGCTTGTTTGCATCAAGTGACCTTGATTGTACCTATCAATATGTTTACAAATACTGCTAAAAAGAGCGGTCATGATTAGCCATCTTGCAGAAATATGTGACCTTAAACACCAATAAATATAAATATATATATATATATATATACTGCTAAAAAGATTTATTTTTAGCTCACTAATTATTTATGTGGATCGCACTTGTTTACTTGAAATTAGACAGAATCATCTAGAAACTTAATGCAGTGATTAATTCAGCCAATCAGCAATTAGGTGGAACAATAGAACGTTGTAGATATTTCTCTTTCTGAAACTTTCCGTTTGAAGACGATATATAAGCCTCTGTGAACACAGTGTGCAAAATTCCAAAAATGACTCTAACCGACTACTGTTCACGTGGGTTGGAGCTGGCTAACCGAACGCTCGGCTATGTAAAAATTCTTTGGAAACTGTTTTTTTATCATTAACAAGTATTCATATATTGCATGGAATTGAAACATATATAGCCTCTCACGGCCATGAAAATTCTAACAATCTATCAAGACACAAGAAAGGCTGCTCAACAGGTAGAGTGCAAGAAGCCCATATTCGGGCTTTAATATGAAATGCAGGTACCTACAGTTAAAGGCTTCGTATTCTGTGGATATCCTTCATATTACCCTGTAAGTAAAATTACTTCATCTCCATCCATTTGCATTGTTATAATTTATGGGAGAGTGCTAAAAGGCACTCTCCCATGAATTGTAACAAGACAAAAATGTGTGAACAAATCTTAAGGCTGAGAAAAATCTTAGCACTCTACCAGTTAAGTGACTCAGACTTTACCATTCATGATGCAACTTTTGGCTAACCGGTCATCCGTTCGCGTAGATTTAAATTTGCGTAAACACGACACGAACGAAACGAACGTTCTCGTCAAATTTTGCACACAACTCAATGAGATATGACAATAGTTTAAACATATAGCATTCATTGAACAATGGAGATTATTATTACAGGACTGTGAATTATTTTAAACGACAGCTGTGGACATGGAATATATTTGTGACGTTTTTGTAATTTTGTATTGGAAGAGTGTTTGAATTTTGTAGAGAATTTCTTCTTGTGAACCAGGATTCTTCTGTATTATTTTCGAACTAAGTGCGGAGCCATCACATGTTGGATATTATTTCCATTTGAATTTAGCTAAGTGCTTTTTTTGGAAATTGTTGGGGACTGCTGGATTTTTGAGTGAATATTTTATTACAATTTGTAGCATACTGTTTCTGCAGAAACATTCTTGGACATTATAATACCAGCTGTAAAGTTTCTTCGTCATACCTGTTACTGGATTCTATTGAACTTTATTTTGAAGAGTATTGCTGTTAACCCTTTACCTAACATGAAAAGCAGACGACACTTGCAAAAAAAATTCTTGAATAACTAAATTTTTTCATTTTTTTGTCTCAAAAACATAGGTTATGACCCCTCGTTGGAACGAGCTCGACGAGCTCGTTCCAACGAGGGGTCATAACCTATGTTTTTGAGACAAAAAATGAAAAAATAATGAAAATTAACTGACGATTTTTGAGAATAGCGCTGGCCGGTTTTGGCCGTTACGTTGGGTAAAGGGTTAAATTATTTTTCTATAAACCACACAGGGTAAAAGATATTGTACCATTTTCTTTTCATATTTTTTTTTATAAATTTTAGAATAGTTAAATTGAGGTTTTTGTTGCTGGATCTTGGATTTCTGTCTGTTACTATTATTATAATTACACACCATAACAAGACCCTCGATATGGGCGGCGGCTTCAAAACCACCTCAGCACCCCCCCCCCCCCCCGCGACCTCTGCATAAAAATCATAGTGCTCGATATCGTGAGCCGGAAAATTTCAATATACTCATGTTTCGATATATTGCTAAACCACTATTATTGGCTGACAGTTCCTATAATTCATGGAATTGCCCTCTTTAATTATTAACCCCTTACCCAACGTAATGGCCTAAACCGGCCAGCGCTATTCTCAAAAATCACCAATTAATTTTCATTATTTTTTCATTTTTTTATCTCAAAAACATAGGTTATGACCCTCGTTGGAACGAACTCGTCGAGCTCGTTCCAATGAGGGGCCATAACCTATGTTTTTGAGACAAAAAATGAAAAATATTAGTTATTCAAGAATGTTTTTTTGCATGTGTCGTCCACTTTTCATGGTAGGTAAAGGGTTAATACTGGCTACTCTGTGGTCATCTAACCATGCTATTTACTCAGATTTGGGCGACAGGCATTATCAAACAAGAAATTTTATTAAATTTCCTAGCTGAGTTGCGCATTCACGAGATTTGAATGAACAACGAATCTCTCAAGAAGTCAGTGGTTACTGAAGGTTGAGAAGACAGAAAACAAAGTGAATACTTCGCCCAACAAAACAGGTATATTTTTCAGTTGTACATCTGAAAACGGTCAGTATTGGTTCACATTACACCTTGGTTGCTCCATTTCCCTCTTGATCTATGATAATTGCTCCGGGCTAAATGTGATAAGTTACGGAACGTTTAGTTGGTGGATAAGCTGTCATATGAGGCGAAGTGAGGACAATATTAGGCGAGGCTTTAGCCAGGCCTAATATTGTTCTCGCTGATCACCATTCCGTAACGTATTTTTTGTGCCAGCCTTTTTTTCCCTGAAATTTCATCATCAATTGTTTTTGCAAACCATTTCATGTTTTCGTTAATTTTTTCCTTTCAGCAATCATTTGCTGACAAAAGCCGACGAGTAATGATGCATTCCAAGAGGAGTAATCCAACATCTCAACGATCACCAAAAAATTATTGATTTATTACCTCCGACATTTTGGGCGTATTTACAATTCTACAAGTTTTCCGATACTTTGAACTGAAAACAAACCCTCTAACGTGCCAAATAGCCGAATCACACTGCGACTTTTGCGATAAAAACAAAATGGCGGACAGTGAGAATTAGTATACCAACAGAGTCGGTATATTGAATTAATATGGGGTCAATGTTCACCATTATTGGCAGTGTATTGCTCAGTCCTCGGTCACTAGTTGTGACCGATCATTGGTTAATCTATCGGGGTGACATAATAAATACTAACTAATATATGGCCAGCAGTCAAATGACAACAGGTCGAACTTTACAATATACACGTGAGATGCGTCTGATTTACTTGATGAGTATTTTTGTAATAGAGTAGAGATGGGTAATACACCGAAAAACCGAACCAATACCGAAAAACCAAACCGAACAAATCATTAAATACCGAAACCAGCTATATTTTAAAATTTTCCTGCATTTTATTAAAGAAGTGACTGATTTTCTCCTTCAGTTAACCAATAAAGTTCATGGGCAATCGTCCCGAATTCCCACTATACTACAATCTGTACATGTCTATTTACTCAGCAGTGATTTCTAGTCAAGTCTTGGCTGCCTCAACAGGCGGTCAACACTTGACTAGAAATCACTGCCATGTGATTTGTCTATTGTCAGCAGGACCTCCCAAATGATGCCAAGTTAAGGGCACATGCTCCGAGATCGCAAAAGACTGAAATAGGCCTTTAAAGGTTAAGGTGTGTTTGGAAAAATTCACAAAAATACTTTAGACATGATTTGTGTTGGCAAAAGAAATATGAATTACGACATTTCATTCATGAAACGCAAGTACATGTTTTGTCGTCGACTACCAACTGTGACGACCTTCCGATCAGCCTTACTTTCGTCAATTTTATCTTTTCTTTCTTCAAGGCGGTCTTACAGAGGGTCATTTCACACTACGGCTGGCATCTGTATAACATGAAATAAAACACTTAAAATAAAATCGTAAGAAATTCCACAACTTACCGTGGTAAGCTGTGGAAATAATGCATACTACATTATGTACACTGCTAGTTGACGACAATCCATGTGCGCGGTTCATAAGACACAACAGGTAAAGTCCAGAGTGGGACATCGGGCATCGGTGACCCTTTTAGAGTTTGTTCACTGTTTCTTTGATTTTCCTCGAACTGACATTCATGTAAAAATGTGTAAATATCTGTACCTCTTATACCATTATTGGTTTTTCAGAGTGAATAAATAATTGAATTGAATTGAATTGAATTGAATTGAATTGTAACTTCAGCTTTGCTTTTACGGTACAAGTCGGAAAATGAAACAGTTATCTATTTTATCCAACCACATTCTCCAATTTTGCTACTGACGAACCCTGTCAACCCTTTACCAAATGTGAGTTGTAGACGAGACTTGCAAAAAAATAGCATGTAACAAAGCAATGCAGTGTACAAAAAGTGTATGTATATTATTTATATTTTATCATTACTATTTTTGACGTTTTTAAAATGTATTAAAAATTGTAGTAGCTTCTGTATCTGTATAATACTAAAGTTTTAACTTGCAGTCCAGAAATAGATAATTTAATAATATAATTGTTTGTTTGTGTGTGGGAGTGGGGGAGGGTGGGGGGAGGGGGGTCTAGGGCGGCTTTTGTGTGACGCTGTGTGGCGATTTCCCTCATTCATTCCATATATATTTTATTATCATTAACTCTTAGACGCCCGAAACCTCCAGTTGCCATGGGCACCAAAAATTCTATCAATACTTGCAGTCTTTTCTAGTCAAGTGTCGTCTGTCTGTTCAGGCAGACGACACTTGACTGAAAGCAGTTCTTCATGTTAACATCACTTTCTCGTAACACAACTCCACACCACCAGAGTCAAAAGAACTGTTCTTCTGTGGCATGGTGGATAAATGACTCGCTTGTCGGCCTCAGAGTATAACTGAATTGTTTGCACCCGTTGCGGAGAAACCGCTGTTTCACTCCGTAGAAGCGAAAAAATCTTAAAATGATCAATGTTCCGATTTTTAAAAAAAATAATCACTATTTGCAGTCCATCGAATGTTGGATACCCTATCGAATTTATCTCCTGAAAATTTCCCGATATTTTTTTCTGAGTCAAGAAAATTAGGGTTTGTTTGGATATTCTAACTTAAAATCTCCGTGTATACGACTGAGGACAGAAAACGTCAATCTGACAGTACATTAATAAGCTGTCGGCATTTGTTCATTGTACCACTACTGACAATTATCTTGTCCCAGTTAATTAATTCTCGGAGGTCAATCAATTAAAATGTATATGGAAAGAGGATTATTGAATTAATGCAGCCAACTCTAAGTGCTAACCTCTTCCGTGATGTCACTATTGTAGAGACAAATATCCTTTATTTCTATTTCTGAAAAGGGTTTTGTTAATTTTATTAAGTTTTATTTTAATATCAGAGAAGTAAATAAATAATGTATAATTATTATCCAAATACATTATTTACTTGTCCTACCTGATATAAAAAGAGCATACATCCAGAATGTTTTGAATTTTTGTCTCAAAAACATAGCGCGCAAAACAAGCAGACAGACTGAGTCTTAGGGACGTCTGTCAGAAGCGCGGGGATTAATCACAATTTGGTGTGGGAGGGTGTGAGCAACGTGATAGGAACAGTGGCGCAGAAACCGGGGGAGGTCAGGGGGGGGGGGGGGGTAAGAGAAGTATTTACTCCCCCCCCACGATATTTTCCAAAGATTAGCAAAGTTGTCTCTAAAATCGGTATTCTGAAAGTCAGTCAGTGTGATTCTATTTGCTCAGCTTCAAAAATAATTTTGGTCAAAATTACTATGGGAATTTACCCAGTTCAAGCTTTCATTTCACGAAGATTCCCCCTGGAGAGGCCCCAGGGTCTCAACAAAAAGAGAGGGGTAGTAACGAGCGCGACGTGTTAGTTCCAATGAGGTGTCATGACCCATGTTTTAAAAGTCCAAAAAAAAAATGAAAATATAAAAAGTGAATGGCGATTCTTGTGTACAACGTTAGCCGGCTTTGGCTGTTACTTCTGGTTTTTGCAAAAATGAAATTTATTAGTCATACGAGAATATTTGTTGTAAGGACTTTGACTATTATATTCAATGTACAAGCTTAATCAATCAAGCGATAGCCAATTAAGGGCCTATATAAGTAATGAAATTTTGTTTATTTTGAAAATTCTCACCTCTCATATTTCTTCAATTCAAATTAAATAAACACAAAATATACATCAAAATGAAGACTGAGATGTAAAGAACACGAAACACATGTGTAATCAACTCATAGAGTCGACTATAGGCACCACTGGTTCCTGGAAGTCTGCTGCCGTATTCGTACCAGAACTGATAATTTAATTATATTTCACGAAAACAACCAGTGGCCAAATGTGCTTTACATATCCAAGAACAAAACTAGGGGATCAACATTCTTCAAAACACGGCGACAGAGCTGCATGGGGGTAAATTCCAGAGCCTTTGCTTTTGTTTACGTATGAATATACTTTCGATTTCCGGTCGACGTCATCGGACGGGAAAAGCATGTAATAACAACGCTGTCTAAAATCAAAGAATGAAAAAGATCGTCTCCATACAGTGTACTGTTACCAGATAGAGATTGCACAGTTGCCATATTCAATGCAAGGTATCATGATACCTGTTGAAATTTCTCAAAATTACGATTTTGTTTTTCTATGGAAATTCGTGGTATCGAGTGATTTGCGCATATCTGTCTTGCATGGAAACCATCTTCAATATAAAATGCAGACAGTGTTGTCTTTTTCCCAAATGCAGTCCTATCGCTGTATTCGAAAGTGTTTTGAATGCATAGCTTTGTTCTTGGATATATGAAGCCCATTTGGCCACAAGTTGCTCTGATGAAAGAGTATTTTATTATCATTTCTGGTGCGAATACGGTAGCAGACTTCCAGGAACCAGTGGTGCCTGTTGTCATCTCTATGAGTTGATTGCATATGTGTTTCGTGTTCTATACATCCCAACCTTCATTTTGAGATTATGAGAGGTGAGAATTTTCAAAATAAACAAAATTTCATTACTTATATAGGCCCTTAAGTGAGATCCTACGCGGAACTGCACTCCTATTCTCTCGAAAGTTCATGCTATATATAGTTAAATCAGTGAAAAGATAATTACAACCACAGACAACTCGATGCCTTCAGCATTCGTTCACATCAGAATTTCGAGTTAATTCCCTTGCCCATTCCGGTAGAATTGTTGGTATTGAGAGGGTTTTTTGAAAGTATAGTCTGCTTTTCATGTTAGGTAAAGGGTTAAAATACAATTTAGACAAGGTACAAGACTATAATTTTGTTTCTTCTCCTCCGGGGATGATAACCTGTTGACCCGGTCCATAAAGATAATACGCTAAGGGGTTGTGTGACAATTTGTTGTATTCTTAAACATGGCCAGCTTTTATCAGATTGGCTTTTTCAGCTTTCAGATCAGTGGAAAAACGGTCTGGTTATCTCCCCTGAAAATGTCGTTTTGGGGATTGAAAATTAGCATTACGGATATAGGAAAGTTTTACAATTCCTAAGATTAAATAAAATGTTCAAAAATTACATTATGGAAGCGCATGGCATCTGAAAGGTCAATATATTTTCTTTATAGTGATTGTTGAATTGGTACCAGTTTACCATCTGAGATTTGTTCCTTCGTCACTTGCAGAATGTACTGGTTTCTCCAGTGCAATCATGCTAAAAATGTTTAAAAACAGTGTTTCCCTCGACTTTTGGTCTTCTATGTACGCTTTTTAGTTTGACAAATATCTGGGAAGCGCATCAACTCGAAAAATACGATATCGTGTCTACTGTCTTGTGGAAATATCTATCAGACCCAAGCCTTGATTTTTGTTCCTTTGATGTCCAAAATTCTGTATAATCTGATTACTTTTCTCACACCTTGGCCGATTATTTGTGAATCAATTCGCTGATAGGTTCTGATAGTCGAAAATGGGAGATAATCGTCCACTTGAAGTGAAAAGCTGGGTATGGTATGGGATGCCTACAAAAGAACTCCGCCCTATTTAAATTATAAGGGTCACATGAGAAATAATCTAATTTACTGAGACTCAGTCATACGGATTACATCCATGCATGGCATATTTTTTGCAATTTAAAATATTTATTTATTGTTCAATCAGAATAGAGAATTCTGAAATATCTTTTGAAAACTTGAATTATATTTTAATTGATTTTTAAATGAATTGATTTTTTATTAAAATAAATTTTAAATGAACGAGTTTTAAACTTGATAACATTAGCACAATCATAACCTAGAGACTCGCCTAAAAAACTCCACTACACGCATAATCACATACTCTGTGTTTTGAATGGAATTTTATGTTTTGAGTCCCATCCTTTGTCGCGGTTCGTGTCAGGGAAATACGAGTATTATATGTAAATATAAAAGATTCTTATATTTTGCATAGATAAATGTTGAAATCGGCAGGTGCCAAAGCCTATAAATTAGTAAAACTGAAAAAAACCGAAGGTTAGATATTTCACTCACGAGAAAAGGAATCTGTCGGCTGTCTGTTAGATAAGGCGTGTCAGAACTGGTCCAATCGAAATGGCACGAAATGGACACGTATCGTAAAGTTATTCTGTGCTATTTTACCATAATATTAGCGAACGACAGATATACCGATATAATTATAATCTCTGACGCTTGATTCGCACATCTTGGGACTTTTAATCGCTATCAAATAAGGAATGTAACTGCCATTGTGTTTAAAAATAATTGAGCCTCTGAATGGTCAGTTTAAATTAAACAGACGTATGTCATCACAGTTTAAATTTGTAACAAGTCCAAAACTATTTTACTAGAATACCAAGTGATGATATTAACCCTTTACCTAACATGGAAGCAGACGACACTTGCAAAATAAATTCTTAAATAACTAATTTCTTTCATTTTTTGTCTCAAAAACATAGGTTATGACCCCTCGTTGGAACGAGCTCGTTCCAACGAGGGGTCATAACCTATGTTTTTGAGACAAAAATGAAAAAATAATGAAAATTAATTAGCGATTTTTGAGAATAGCGCTGACCGGTTTTGAAAGTTACGTTGGGTAACGGGTTAAGCCGTCAAAGCAGTCGCTCGCATATAAGGGTGCACCCAACAACTCTGCACTCTGCTGGCAAAATTGTAAAGATTTCAGCAGCAAATATTTCCCGTAATATAGTTTGATATTTAACCAAATATACCTTGTTTGACAGAGCTCAGTGAGCTCTGTCAAACACGATGTAATTGATTAAATTGATAGTTACACAGGGGAAAACAGAGTGATTGGAGAAAACTAGGTTGCGCGGCCAGAGTGCTAGGCGTTAACTAAAATTTATCTGTTTAGGGGGGGGGGGGGGCGTAGAATTTCAAACAAAGAGTCTGCTTTTAGTTTATCGTCTGGTAAAATTGTTTATATTGGGGGTGAAACTGAAGTCGACACTCTTTATGTCTCTGAACCATCGAGAGCATGCGATTTGGTAGCGCCTTCGAACCAGTACAGAGTACAGACCTGACCACTGAGGGTTATAAAGGCCAATTGTAATTTTTACATTACTTATTCCCAGTTCCTTATTTGACATTCGTTATCAACCGATTTTATTATCGGTTGATAACGAATGTCGAATAAAGAACTGGGAATGAGTAACGTTTGTCACGTTCCCAAAATATCAATATAATTCATGGACGGCTGATGTGAGGAAAGTTCTAGTTTATTACTATGCATGTCAATAAATTATTTTTGGTGGATCTCCATCGAAACACTTTTAATACTTGAAGTCACTGATCCCTTCAAGAGACGAACCTTTCCAAATGAAATGCCGATGGATTGGGTTAGCTTGTAAGTTATTCGATCGCACCTGGATTCAGATTGCAGTATCTGAGTCTCAGCTGTGCATCTAGTTCGTCATGCATCTCCACCGTTGTTCAAATTCAGTGAAAGTGTGAATGAGAGAGATTTTAAGGGATTGGGAGGGGGCACAAAGAAACGTTGGAGGATGAGCAGAGAAACACAAATCTCTGTTGTTTTTTTCTTCACTGGGACATAATATATGAAGTGTAATTAGGATAAATAGATTATAATGACTGATGGCTAACTAACCATTTACTCAACACTGACGATATAATAATTTATTATTTTTAATTATTATTTTTTCAAATTTTTCAAAAAAATCTCAACAAAATCATATCATGTGACCCCTCGTTGGGACGAGCTCATCGAGATCGTTCCAGTGAGGGGGCACATGATTTGATTTTGTCTCAGCTCATCATGCACCTCCATCGTTTTTCAAACTCAATGAAAATGTGAATGCGTGTGTGTTTAAGGGAGGGGGGGGGGGGGGGTCAGAATGAAAAGTTGGAGGATAAGCAGAATAACAAAAATATTTGGGTTTTTTTCTTCACTGGGACGTATATGAAGTATAATTTGGATAAACAGATTATAATGTCTGATGCCTAATTAACCCTTTAACCAACACTACGGAAGCCTATTAGCTTCACGTCGTGTTTAGTTATTAAATTGAAGCTACAATTCAATAAATTGTACCTACAATTTGTCAGGGCAAAGCCAGCCTAAATATAGGGGCAAGGGGCCTCATATTTAAAGATATTGTAAGTTCAAAATATATTCCGCATCAAGGCGAAAAACCCACGTGAATTTCACTTCTCTGTAAAGCTGGACATAGAAAAAAAACACACGTGGTGTATATCCAGCTTTAGCGCAGGGACCCAGGGGAGAAACGGTATGTTAGATAAGGTCTAATCTCATTTATCGTCACGGTCAATCAAGATACGAGATTTTAAAACGATAGAAATGTCTGTCGTATCGTCACCCGATCATTAGTTATAGCAATGCGTGGCAGGAACAAATCACCGTTAAAGTCACGCGTGAGTTAACTTGTATTGATTCTGCCTCGATATACGTCATCTCCCACCGTTTTGACAGGTGGACAGATGAGCGTCGGTCCACCTGACAGTTTAGGGTAAAAAGTATATATATACCTGGAAGAGCAGAGCATTAGACACACACTTGGGGTCACACACGCGTTGGTGAAGTCCAGGACAGGCGGACTCTGTTTCCTGGCATAAGGGTACCTTCGATCACAGGACCCTGAAACGGCTGGAATCGCCAGAGAGGGCATTCCATGATTGATTTAGTTTAAAGTTGATAGGCGGCTACGGGGCCGAATTCGTGAGAAGGAACACCCCAGGTGGAACGTATAAGTTTAGATTGTCGAGTAGCAGGTATCGTCCTGCAATAGTCAGAAGTGTAGGTTAATTGTATTGTGCGTATTAACCCTTTGAAGCGTCAGCCTGATTGCGTTCTGAGTAGTTTGTTTTGCTGTCGGAACATCGTAATACCGACTGAAGATCGGTGTGAGTGACAATTTCGCCCTAGCACAAAAGGGGCATTTGTGAATCGTGAATTCAACCAGGAACGGTGGATATTTCAATAGGACTTTCACGGAGGACTTTCAAAAGGCGCATAAGGTATGAGTAGACAATATCTGACCCAAATCAGAAGTACGGTGGTTTATAGATGACGAACATTGCTGGTCGGAACCCTCCGACAGCCAGAGGTACAGTTACGCGCAGACGTTGACATTTGAGCCTAAGCGGATGAAGCTCTTATGGCGAGCTCACAGTAATAACATTTCAGATTTGTGAAGCTCTTATGGCGAGCTCACGGTAGTAACATTTCCAGTGTGTAGACTATAGTGCCAGTACAGGGCTATAGAATGACTATATGATTGTTTAGAATTATTTAACCGTAGTGACCCATTTTCTGTGAAAAGAATTGAATTGTTGATTGTTGAAATATTGAAACGGATTTATTTTTATGTGTAAATAAAAGAATCGTTGTTACTTTAAATCATTCTTTCCATTATACAGCCTGAAGTGATTAGGAATCACACCTAACGGAAATCGAACCTATTTCAGGACAATTTGGCAGAGAAGGAATCACGGCGTCGGTCTAACTCAGCTCTCTGCGCCGAGTTCGCGACACTTGGATTCCGACCCTCCACGTTGGTCTAATTTTTCCCGCAACTTCATCAGCGGGACTAAATAACCCCACGTCAGCCCAGGCCTTACGGGGCCTCAGGTGTTCCCTGACATTGATTGGCGAGGCTACCAGGATATTTCTAAAAGGTAAAAAATGGCTATATGGAAATTTTGTTTTATTTTAATGGCGGTTCTGTTTAGGTTTTGACGAGTTCGGTCAGTTGATGCCGTTCAAGGGTTTAATATCGCAATACAGTAGTCCCCAAAAGGATACTTAATAGCCACTATAACTGCGGTAGGTTTCAGAATATTTGGTGCGTTTAATTACGTTAAATTACAGAGGTAAATTAAGATTAATTGCCATATTTTTTTTTTCTTTTCCTTCTTCGTTCTTTCTGACGAGTGTTGAAGATAGAAAGAAAAAATCAAAATGGATGTTGTTACACCCCTCGCCCAACTGGTATCATTAGGCAAGGAAATGGGCCTTGAGGGGGCCGAACTTCATAAGTTCGTTAAAGATGAGCAGAAACGTGAGGCCAAGGAGATTGCCTTACGTAATGACGCAAGAGAGAGAGAAGCCCAATTAGAACGAGAGCGTGAGAAAGACGCAAGAGAGGCGAGGGAGAGAGAAGCCCAATTAGAACGAGAGCGTGAGAAAGACGCAAGAGAGGCGAGGGAGAGAGAAGCCCAATTAGAACGAGAGCGTGAGAAAGACGCAAGAGAGGCGAAAGAGAGAGAGATTCAATTAGCAAATGAGGCGAGAGAGAGGGAAGCCCAATTAGCAAGGGAGGCAAGGGAGGCAGAGCGAGAGCTCGAACAACAGAGGCACGAGAGAGAATTAGAGCTCCTCAGAGCAAGGGCCGATGTGGAGAATGAAAGTCGGCGCTCAGGGGATGGGAGTGCAGGGGTAGCAATTCATGCCCCACGCCCCCATCTCGCTCATTTCAATGAAAACACAGATGACTTGGACTCGTACTTGGAGAGGTTCGAGCGTTTTGCCTCCAGTCAAATGTGGCCAGAAGACACATGGGCTATGTGCTTGAGCCCTTTGTTGTCAGGTAAAGCCCTCGAGGCTTATACCAGTATGCCTCCTGCACTTCTTAACGACTACAGTGAGCTGAAGAATGCCATCCTTCGGAGATACCAGCTCACTGAAGAAGGATTCCGGACCAAGTTCCGAGAAATTAAGCAGGAGAAGGGAGAAACAGTACCTCAGTATTTTGCCCGAGCTAGGCGGTACTTTGACCGCTGGACTGATCTCGCAGAAGTGAATGAGTCGTATGGAGCCCTGCGAGATCTATTTCTCCGGGAGCAGTTTTTAACTACATGCTCCAAGGAGTTGGGCCTGTTCATCAAGGAAAGGGGTCCGCCCACCTATGATGAGATGGCAATTGTGGCAGAACGCTACATCGAGGCCCACGGTGGGAGTGTGAACGCACCCAAATCGGCTAGGGGTGGGGCAAACGGGTTGGCAATGGCACCCGTAAGGCAACACCACCCCGACCCTCCTGCGTCGCAGGCCAGCCGGAAGGGGAGCGCTCCCAAGGACACCACTTGTTTTATCTGCAACAAGCGGGGTCATATTGCCAGGGACTGCTGGCAGAAACAGGTAAGGACCACTGGGAACATTAGGCCACCCCAGCAGGGGGCCTGGAACGCAGCACCAAGGGGTTGGAAGCAAGGTGACCGCGTAGATCCAGGGCCCAGTAGACAGACGGCAGCGTTCTGTCAAACCATCGGTCCAGAACACAACCCCCTCCGGGAATGTATACAAGAGGGAGAATTAAGGCTGGAAGGCGGGAAGGTTGTCCCGATAATAAGTGGCATGTGTGAGAGGCTCACAACTTCGCAGGAGAAGGTTGATATGCCAGTGTACCCAGGGTATGTGGGACAAAGGGAGATTCGTCTGCTCCGGGATTCTGGGTGCTCCTCTGCAGCGGTTAGAAAGCAACTGGTTGACGACAAGCAATTGTTGGGGCGCGACCATTTGTGTATTTTGATAGATGGGACCGTTAGAAGGTTCCCCATCGCGAGGATAACTGTGGATACCCCATTTTATTGTGGCGAAGTGGAAGCCATGTGCATTGAATCACCTGTGTATGACCTGGTCATAGGTAATATCCCAGGGGTGAGGGCAAGCCCTGATGAGTTATGGTCCAGGGATAGGGGGCCAAGTGAGGGCCCAACGAGTAATGAAGGGAAGGTTCCCAGGGGGAACCAATCCGATGGTCCAGGGGATGGCCCCTACACGACGAAATGTCGGGAAGTTTCAGGAGGGACGACTCCTGTCCTATTAGGGAGAAGGGGCCGCAGGCGGTCCAGGCTAAACGCCAAACAGCGAGGGAAACCGATGGGATCATTGGGGAAAGACCCTCAAGAAAATTTATGTGGGGGAGTTGAGCGCCCCAAGAAGTCGGTGTCACCCGTGTGGAGAGGGGAGGCCAGACCCACGCAAATGGCTGGGCAAACTTCCCCAGAATTGAGAGGGCACGGGTCAACACAAGTTGAGTATGTTAAAGTGGATGGGACCGCTAAGGTGGGCGCCCAGGGGACCGAGAAAAGGGTCCACAAATCAAAGGAGAAGCATCCTAGGTGGCGGAGACCACGTAGAGAGTGCCGGGGGCGCACAGTGCCCAATATGCGCAAGAAGTCGTCGCAATGGACCGGGGGGTCGACGGCACAAGGGCCAAGGACGGCAAGTGTCGTTCGAACGACGGTAATCGCCGGGACGAGTGAGCCTGGGGGATATAGCGCCAAGGGAAGCTCTTGGGAATGCGACAACGACAGGGTATGGGGACCCTGGTGGAATACCCGTAGAAATGGCGGGGCGAGAAGTAGGGGTGTGTCAAGGGTTACCCAAGGGGATACTGGGAACCGGGCCCCTACCAATGGTCGGTGGTTATAAAGAAGCAATAGTTGGGTGGCTGTGGGCCTGGTGTCTGGGACGGGGGCTCCAGTCGCAAATATTTTTGTGGGTGAGGTGATGAGTTTCGTAAACTCGGTGTTAAGGCCCGGAAGAAATTTTCTTATTTTAGTATTATTATTGCTCTGACTGCTGTCTAGAGTTGGTTGTGAATGCGAATGTGAGATACACTGCCCTGTCTGTCGCGTGTGCGTGGACGGGGAGCCTGTGTGTCGAGTTTTGTAAGTATGGGATGCACAAACCCGGTGTTAAGGCCCGGGGGAAACCGCGCTTGTTTTTATTGACGAGAGTTTGTTGTGAGTGTGAGGCACACTCACCCCGTCTGTCGCAAAGGCGCGGTCGGGAAATTTGTGTGTTGAATGTGTGAGTGTGTGAGGCACAATTTTAATCCCCTGGTTGAGCTTTGCGAGGGTGAGGCTCAACATAATGCAGGGGTCGTTTGCCCCTTCACAAGTCATAGGGCAATGGGAGGCGAAGTTACACTCCGTTGGAATTAACCCATCTGACGCAAAGGCGCGGACGGTGTTACTCGTCGGAGTGAGTGCCAAGTGAACTGTTTGCAAAATGGGCGAACGTGTATAAAAATGTGTATGTTTGGGTGTAAATATATAGTATTACAGAGAGAGAGTGCTGCAAATCTAAGAATAAGGCTACTCTCCATATGTAAACCCGCAAGACGGGAGCATGTGGTAGCGTGTGTGTCGTGGGAATCGGTATGGCCGACGCATGAGCCCGGTCATGAACCCCACGACCACTAGGGCACGGTTTTGTAGTCTTGAACATGATGGGTAGATTGTAAAAAGGTGTGAGAGGCGAACGTGCGTGGCTTTGCCCCTCGTGTTTTAAGAGATACACAGGGTGTTTCTCTCGGGAAGGGAGTTGTCAGGGCAAAGCCAGCCTAAATATAGGGGCAAGGGGCCTCATATTTAAAGATATTGTAAGTTCAAAATATATTCCGCATCAAGGCGAAAAACCCACGTGAATTTCACTTCTCTGTAAAGCTGGACATAGAAAAAAACACACGTGGTGTATATCCAGCTTTAGCGCAGGGACCCAGGGGAGAAACGGTATGTTAGATAAGGTCTAATCTCATTTATCGTCACGGTCAATCAAGATACGAGATTTTAAAACGATAGAAATGTCTGTCGTATCGTCACCCGATCATTAGTTATAGCAATGCGTGGCAGGAACAAATCACCGTTAAAGTCACGCGTGAGTTAACTTGTATTGATTCTGCCTCGATATACGTCATCTCCCACCGTTTTGACAGGTGGACAGATGAGCGTCGGTCCACCTGACAGTTTAGGGTAAAAAGTATATATATACCTGGAAGAGCAGAGCATTAGACACACACTTGGGGTCACACACGCGTTGGTGAAGTCCAGGACAGGCGGACTCTGTTTCCTGGCATAAGGGTACCTTCGATCACAGGACCCTGAAACGGCTGGAATCGCCAGAGAGGGCATTCCATGATTGATTTAGTTTAAAGTTGATAGGCGGCTACGGGGCCGAATTCGTGAGAAGGAACACCCCAGGTGGAACGTATAAGTTTAGATTGTCGAGTAGCAGGTATCGTCCTGCAATAGTCAGAAGTGTAGGTTAATTGTATTGTGCGTATTAACCCTTTGAAGCGTCAGCCTGATTGCGTTCTGAGTAGTTTGTTTTGCTGTCGGAACATCGTAATACCGACTGAAGATCGGTGTGAGTGACAATTTCGCCCTAGCACAAAAGGGGCATTTGTGAATCGTGAATTCAACCAGGAACGGTGGATATTTCAATAGGACTTTCACGGAGGACTTTCAAAAGGCGCATAAGGTATGAGTAGACAATATCTGACCCAAATCAGAAGTACGGTGGTTTATAGATGACGAACATTGCTGGTCGGAACCCTCCGACAGCCAGAGGTACAGTTACGCGCAGACGTTGACATTTGAGCCTAAGCGGATGAAGCTCTTATGGCGAGCTCACAGTAATAACATTTCAGATTTGTGAAGCTCTTATGGCGAGCTCACGGTAGTAACATTTCCAGTGTGTAGACTATAGTGCCAGTACAGGGCTATAGAATGACTATATGATTGTTTAGAATTATTTAACCGTAGTGACCCATTTTCTGTGAAAAGAATTGAATTGTTGATTGTTGAAATATTGAAACGGATTTATTTTTATGTGTAAATAAAAGAATCGTTGTTACTTTAAATCATTCTTTCCATTATACAGCCTGAAGTGATTAGGAATCACACCTAACGGAAATCGAACCTATTTCAGGACAATTTGGCAGAGAAGGAATCACGGCGTCGGTCTAACTCAGCTCTCTGCGCCGAGTTCGCGACACTTGGATTCCGACCCTCCACGTTGGTCTAATTTTTCCCGCAACTTCATCAGCGGGACTAAATAACCCCACGTCAGCCCAGGCCTTACGGGGCCTCAGGTGTTCCCTGACACAATTTAGCTAAATTGTAGTTATATTTATTTATTTATTTATTGATGTTTAAGGTCACATATTTATGCACAATGGCTAATCATGACCGGGACAGTTTTACAGGTGGAGGAAGCCGGAGTACCCGGAGAGAACCACCGGGCAACGACGAACAGCTGCCAGCTCCCCAACATCGTTACTCCGCACTGCAGCACAGGCAGGGTTAGATTGGTTGAAGACATGCGTACCATCGACGTGCAGTACGCCTTAGTACACGGCGTCATCGTGCCCCCACGCGGGCAATGGAGATGAAGTGTCTTGCCCAAGAACACAACGCGGTTGCCGCAGGTGGGATTCGAACCGAGGACCTCTCGGCTTGCAGCCTGCACCTCTACCAACTGAGTCACCGCGCTCCCAGCTAAATTGTAGTTACAATTTAATAAATTGTAGTTATAATTTAGCTACATTGCACTTACAATTTAATAAATTGTAACTACAATTTAGCTAAATTGTAGTTACAATTTAATAAATTGTAGTTATAATTTAGCTAAATTGTACTTACAATTTAATAAATTGTAACTACAATTTAATAACTAAAGACGACGTGAAGCTAATAGGCTTCCGTACAATACAGATGATATCACAATTTATTATTTGAAATATTATTTTTTCAAATTTTTCCCCAAAAATCAACAAAATCATATCATATGACCTCTCATTGGAACGAGCTCCACTAGATCGTTTCAATGAGGGAGGGGGGGGGGGGGCGGCGGGAGGGGGGGGGGGGGGCGTCACATGATATGATTTTGTTGACATGTTTTTAAAAATATTGTTTTAACTGCTGAATTTGTATATTACGCGGGTGGATGCGGCCGATTCGTTAGGTAGAGGGTTAAGTGATAACAGTGCTGGAACTTCATAATTTTGTAATGAGTTTTTATCTCTTCATTGCATCAATGATGCCATAATATAGAAGTTTAATATAACTCTTCCCACAATTAAAGTTTGATAAACTATCTTAAGCATCGCGCGTCTACACCTGCTTGTAAAATGATGCTACAAACGACCCATAGACACCACTAATGAGAATTTTTATTCGTTCGAAAGGTCAGCTCAAACAGTAGGAGACAATTTCAAAACCGGCGGAAATAATCTTCCAAGGAAATTAGATGTTATTGTTGCCATTTTGACAAATGAAATTCGAACCGGAAATTTTTGTCAACTTTTTTGTTTATATTATACTCATTGTGAAAAAAATGTTTCCACTTACATAAATAAAAAAACCGCTTGAATGACTGAGGTAATTTATTTCATCATAATATACTGTATTTAAATTTTCGTGTCCTTCGGCCCAAAACACTGTCTTGATCATCTGTCAAAGATTTTTTTTTGATTTGCCACCCTTTAAACTGGCATTAAATAGTACAGACAAGTCATGGGAATTTATTTATTAATTTATTTATTAGGGTTTAACGACACATTAACAGCCAGGGTCATATCATGTCGGTGACAATTTTACGGGTGGAGGAAGCCGGAGTACTCAGAGAGAACTACCGAGCAACGACGAGCAGCTGTCAGCTCTCCAACATCTGAACTCTGCACCGCAGCACAGGCAGGGTTAGATTGGTTGAAGACATGCACACCATCGACGTGCAGTACGCCTTAGCACACAGCGTCATCGTGCCCCCTTATAGGCAATCGGGGTGAAATGCCTTGCCGAAGGACACAACGCGGGAGCGCAAATCAGTCGCTGAAAAGGGCACCCATCCAACCACCAACCGCGCTCGACGTAGCTCAACTTCGGTGATCTGACGAGAACCGGTTACCGCGACGCCACCGCGCCCCCAGTCATGGGAATCCTATGGGCGGATCGAGGTGTGGGGAGGGGCGAAAACATTTTGTGACATATATTCTCTCACGGAGACCAGGGGCACGGTATTATCCGCAATTCCCGGTTCCTTATTCGACATTCGTTATCAACCGAAAATCGGTTGATAACGAATGTCGAATAAGGAATCGGGAATAAGTAACGGTTCTCACGTCCCCAACCAGAGGCAGGGAATATCCATGTGGTTTAGCGGATAATGCGGTGACAAGTGCATACAGTTACAGTCATAGCTCATGTCAGGTCTCCTGTGTGCCGTTATAAATTTGCTTTTTGAAAATCTGAATGAGTCTATACAAAACTGCGGGAATATTTGGCTGGGAAGTACTATATTCACGTGTAAATTAGCGACGAAAGGGCCACACTGACCTTCCCTTTTCCGCAATTTTCCTTGGGAAGGCCCCGAGCGCCACCGCCGAGAGCAGAATACCCCATCCCCTGCTCGTTGTACTTTACATGGTGACCCAGGGTCGAAATGTGGCGCACCAAATCCAGAATCCTATATTGCCACGAAATCCGAATTAACACCCATTGCTTCCACTTCCCAAGTGTTATTTATTTTTGTATTTACTGCGATAATGTAGCAGCCTAGTGGCTGTGGATACGAGATGTTGAAGGGTTGTTCACAAATCAAGACAATTTAGGGGCCTTGGTGAAGGATTGTTATTTGCGATATATACTGTGTCTATTTTCATATCTCAGCTGCATTATGAGGCTGTTTTGTCTATCAAAAACAACACAATGAGCTAGGACGCGACGGGTCGTAAACATACCGGGGGGGGGGGGGGGGGGGGGGTGACCATCTCGATGTGGAATGCCGCCCCATAAACCACTTAACGGTCCGCTAATGAGGATCGTCGGCGGGGACTCTTCAAAAATGTTTGAAAATGTGATTGTTAACCCTTCACACAACGAATCGGACACATCCGCCCGCGTAATATGCACATTCTGCAGCTGAAAAAATATTATTTTTCCAAAAATTTCAACAAAACCATTTCATGTGACCCCTTTCAACAAAACCATATCATGAGGGGTCACATGATATGGTTTTGTTGAAAAAAAAAAGATATTTAAAATAATAAATTTTGATATCGCCTGCGTTGGGTAAATGGTTAAAGTTGTTCACTGGTGACTTCATTTTACATATTGCACACTTCTAAGTGCTCGACTGTTCTATTATAGGAGAGTAAAAATATTTAATTAACCCCAGTCCCTCTTAAAGGTTAGGTCCTGTTTAAGATGATCGAGTCCTTGATGTTTCAAGGTACAAACAGGTACCTTAAACGCGCAACGGATGCCGCTGAACTTCTGTTATGGCCGGGAAGTGTGACGGAAAATACATTTTTTTATGTATTTTAACGATCTATTTTTGCATGACATTTCGTGCGGAGTAGGACCCTGCGAAGCTTCGAGATTCGATTCGATTTCGAATCATAAGTTGGTATTCGGTTAGATTCGTAATCGGTGGCCATTTCAGCTTTTTCCTTCGAATCTTTTCACTAGAATTTCGCTTGGTATCAGTCATCTTAGTCGTCTCATAAATCGTATAGATGAGATAGAAATTGTACATAGATAATGTTGAAATTAAAGACTGAGTGTAATGTCCGATATATTAACATAAAAAGCACCTGTACTCATGCCACCATCCATGCTAATTCCAGTCTCACTGATCACTACCCCTACTGAAAGCAAATTTAAAGTCCCCAAGCAATATCGACGATGAGCTCACGGTTGCTAGCGGCTAGCCCCGTGCAGCGCCCAGTACAGAATTCTCGCACCCGTGTCTGTTTTTGAACAAAAATCCTTAACCCTTTACCTAACATGAAAAGCAGACGAAATTTTCAAACCAAATTCTTGAATAACTATTTTTTTTATATATTTTTTCTCAAAAACATAGGTCGTTCCAAAGAGGGGCCATAACCTATGTTTTTGAGATAAAAAATCCAAAAAATAATGAAAATTAATTGGCAATTTTTGTGAATAGCGCTCGCCGGTTTTGGCCGTTACGTTGGGTAAAGGGTTAAAGGGTAATATTCCAACTAGATTATCAAGGCATGCCTTCTACAAAGGCATGCCTTGGTGATATAGTTGGAATATTTTATCAGTCAGGACTCCAAGACGCCTGTATACGATTCGAGGTTCGATTCGATTTCGAATAGTAAACTTGATTCGATTCGAGATTCAATTCGAATCGAAAATATGTGGGCCTTAGTGCGGAGTACCCTTTAGCTCGAGGCAATAAGAGTCGCTCACGTTAGTCTATAAGCTCAGCCGCAACTGTTAAAAACACTAGCGATATATATACGTTCTGGTGATTTTGCAACACTGCCATGGTATGGCATTTCGGCATGCAATCATTGACCCCAGTGTTGTACTTGAGATCTGAGGGGTTATTGTCAGAGCAAAGCCAGCCTAAATATAGGGGCAAGGGGCCTCATATATAAAGATATTATAGGTTCAAAAGATATTCCGCATCAAGGCGAAAAACCTACGTGAATTGCACTTCTCTGTGAAGCTGGACATGGAAAAAACACACGTGGGGTATATCCAGCTTCAGCGCAGGGACCCAGGGGAGAAACGGTATGTTAGATAAGGTCTAATCTCATTTAAGTTATACAGTAGTCGCGAGTCTTACGAGACGTAATCGGTTGGTGGCAGGATATCGTCACGGCCAATTGAGAAACGAGATTCTAAAAGATAGAAATGTCTGTCGTGTCGTCACCTGATCATTAGTAGCAATGAGTGGCAGGAACGGATCGGTTCTCTCGACAAGTGAAATCACCGTTAAGTCACGCGCGAGATGACTTGTATTGATTTGGCCTCGATATACGTCATCTCCCACCGTTTTAGCAGATGGACAGTTGAGTGTCTGTCCACCTGACAGTTCAGGGTAAAAAGTATATATACCTTGAAAAGCAGAGCATTAGACACACACTTGGGGTCTCACACACGTTGGTGAAGTCCAGGGCAGGCGGACTCTATTTCCTGGCATAGGGGTACCTTCGATCACAGGACCCTGAAACGGCTGGAATCGCCAGACAGGGCATTCCACGATTGATTTAGCTTAAGGTTGATAGGCGGCTATAGTGCCAAATTCGTTGAGAAGGAAAACCCAAAGTGAAACGTTAAAGTTTAGATCGTCTAGTAGCAGGTATCAGCCTGCAATAGTCAGACGTGTAGGTTAATTGTATTGTGCGTATTAACCCTTTGAAGCGTCAGACTGATTGCGTTGGGAGTAGTTTGTTTTGCTGTCGAAGCATCGTAATACCGACTGGAGATCGGTATGAGTGACAATTTCGCCCTAGCACAAAAAGGGGCATTTGTGAATCGTGAATTCAACGAGGAACAGTGAACATTTCAATAGGACTTTCACCGAGGACTTTCAAAAGGCACATAAGGTATGAATAGACAATATCTGACCCAAATCAGAAGTACTATATAATTGTTGAGAATTGTTTAACCCTAGCAGCCCATTTTCTGTGAAAAGAATCGAATTGTTGATTGTTGAAATATTGAAGCGGCTTTATTTTTATGTGTAAATAAAAGAATCGTTGTTACTTTAAATTCATTCTTTCCATTACACAGCCTGAAGTGATTAGGAATCACACCTAACGGAAATCGAACCTATTTCAGGCCAATTTGGCAGAGAAGGAATCACGGCGTCGGTCTAACTCAGCTCCCAGCGTCGAGTTCGCGACACTTGGATTCCAACCCTCCACGTTGGTCTAATTTTCCCGCAATTTCATCAGCGGGACTAAATAACCCCACGTCAGCCCAGGCCTTACGGGGCCTCAGGTGTCCTGACAGTTATCACGAGTAGTTTCATTAATCTGGGCCCCGGGGTTACTACGCCGAACCCGACCTCTTCTAATTCTGAATTCTGATATATGGTATTCACACACCAATAAGATTTTTTTTTATCTCTACCGGCTTCTGGTTCAGCAGAGAATTCAATTCAGTTTTTTTCGTATCTTTAAATGCTTCAAAGGATCGGCGCCACCCTACTTGTCTAATTTGCTTATCGACCACAAGTCATCATATAAATTTAACCTGGGCCCCCATCTAAATTAAGTTCTGATGGCGATGGGACATTTGCCGTTGTCGAGCCAAAGCTACGGTATTCTATGGTATTATGAAGTTTCAATTATAAGCCGTTCGTTTGTAGTGGTTTAACAATATTTTGAACAACCAGAATCGGAACTTTTACAGGTAAAGGCAGAGAGAACCAGAAAATCAGCCGCAGCGGGTAACTGCACGATATACCAACTTACTTACACGGCACGATCATGGTTAATATTGGGCAGACGATGCACATATCAATGTGATCTATATCTGAACAGACGGTGCCACCATACTCCAAGCTGGGGAACTAGAGTTAAGTGTCTTGCCCAAGGACACAAGGCCGATGGCGCTGGTAAAACCTGTAAAACGATACAGACAAGGGTTAACTTTTTACCTAGCATAAGGATACAGTACGGCCTCCATGGACTGGTTACTTTCCACTGGTGGGCAATATCTCCACGGACGCAGTTCTATTAAATATCAAACACCAATTATAGGAATAATTATAAAAAATTTAATTAATGAAGCACCGGGTCAAACCCGGTGCTTCATTAATTACAATTTTGTTGATGATGATTTTTATTACCTGTTAAACGCATACGTGGACATCACTGTCCACGCGTAGGTTGCAACCAGTCCACGGCGACTGAACTGTAACATTGGTCAGAGCTATTCACAAAATTCACTAATAAATTGTTTTAGTTTTTGCTTCCACAACATAATTTAAGACGCCTCTTTGGAACCAGTTCGTCGAGTTCATTACAATGAGCGGTAATAAGTTATGTTTTGGGGGCAAAGAAAACAAAAAAAACCCCAAAAACATATAAATCGTTTCTCCAACTGTCGTCTGCTGGTGGTCTTTGGTAAAGAGTCAACTGGTGTGATCTGGATACTTTTGTTAAACTCGAGTGGAATGTCGACAGTGACAAAACGAGACAAATAATCCCGCATTCCACAAGAGGAAGACAACCTCACCAAATGACAAGTTTAATTGTTACATTTCCCCACGATCATTCATCCGTATTTAACACTTTCAAGGCGGAATCACAAGTTTTTTTTTTGCGTTGCAGAAAAACTGGGAGTTGATGCTTTGGAGACACAATGCATACAACATTGGTTAGGAGGACTGAACCGTCTCAACACATCTGCAACATATTTATTTATTATTTATTTATTCGTGTTTAAGGTCACATATTTCTGCACAATGGCTAATCATGACCACGACAGTTTTACGGGTGGAGGAAGCCGGAGTACCCGGAGAGAACCACCTAGCAACGACGAGCAACTGTCAGCTCCCCAACATACCAACTCCACACAAGCAGGGTTAACATTGGTTGAAGACAGGTGCACCATCGACGTGCAGTACGCCTTAGTACACAACGTCACCGTGCCCTCACGTGGGCAATGGGGGTGAAGTGTCTTGCCCAAGGACACAACGCGGTTGCTGCAGGTGGGATTCGAACCGAGGACCTCTCGGCTTGCAGCCTGCACCTCCACCAACTGAGCTACCGCCCCCCCCTTATATGGTGATAATGGAAGGAAATTCAAAGGAAATTCAACAATGGAATTGAGTTAAAAAGCTTCTAACAACTTGAACACGCTTAGTTTAGTTCCCAAACGACGTTTTTTTGTTGGCTATCGCCCAGGAAAATGTCCCGAGCGATACACTTTTTTGAAAGGATAACGCCTGTTTTTCCCTACTTCGTGCTTGATTTCAAAATCACCCTACTTATTCCCTAAAAGTCTTCAAAAACTCAAATGAATATGTGTGTGTTGGGGAAGGGGGGGGGGGGGGGTGGCACTAATTAGTTTTCTTTCAACTTTTGCCTTGAAAACATAACTTCTGACCCCATATTGGAACTAGCTCGTTGAGTTCTTTCCATTATCCTCACTCGTACTTTATAGGTATCTTTCAGACTCAAAACTTGTTAGGTACGTGACAACGGTTGTCACATAATGCCCTCCCGTGGGTCCTTATTGGTGAGCATAGAGCTTTTTCTCATCCCAAGGGGAGGGGGTCCCAAGGACGGCTATATAATTTGGTTTGTGTGTAAAGTATGATTTTACTTTCATGTAATTCTCACTGAGAAACATATCTTCTTTCTCAAGTAAACAAGTATTTTAGCGATTCATGTGTAGTATATATTTTCAGTAAATAATTAAATAACACAGATGCTGAGTAGAGGTCATCGGTATTTACGACCTCCCATTAAGAGATAAATAATAAGCAATTTCATCTCTACGCCGATTACAAATACCTATCTGGCCATATACCATACGTCACGATGACAGGTTAATAGGTGTTTGCTTGTTACTGGTCTTAATTACGTCGTGTCACATAATGCCCTCCCGTGGGTCCTTATTGGGGGGCATAGAGCCTTTTCTCATCCCCAAGGGGAAGGGGTCCCAAGAACGGGCTATATAATTTGGTTTGCGTGTAAAGTATGATTTTACTTTCATGTAATTCTCATTGAGAAACATATCTTCTTTCTCTGGTAAACAAGTATTTTAGCGATTCATGTGTAGTATATATTTTCAGTAAATAATTAAATAACACAGATGTTGAGTAGAGGTCATCGGTATTTACGACCGCCCATTAAGAGATAAATAATAAACAATTTCATCTCTACGCCGATTACAAATACCTATCTGGCCATATACCATATGTCACGGTGACAGATGAATAGGTGTTTGCTTGTTACTGGTCTTAATTACGTCGTGTCAGAAGAATGGCATGATGTTAGTGTCGGCCACGGATGTTATAGCCATAACTCATCGCTGATAATAATTTAATGGTTCTCGAGATTAAGACTCGGCAATTTTAACAATATACTGGCTGTTCAGTTTTAAAGGAGGGGAGAGCTATCTCTTAATACTGTACACATAATGCCGTCTGACCAGTTACAACCGGGTTATACATAATTACTGCTGAGGGTTGGGAATCCAATTCACACACCTGGTCAACATCTGGTCCGATAAACTATTTTCTGACAGAATAGCTTGGGTATTATAAGCAAAGTGACTGCCCCAGGAAGTCAGTTTTTCCAGCGTAACTCCTCTGATGCACAGCACGCGAATGGTGGGAAGATTTCCTGCCTCTCTGGTAACGTTAGTCGACTTTATTTTCATCAGTGAACGAATATCTGAAATTTTGTTTTGCATCAGAGCCTTTTTACAAGTGTAGGGCTCTATGATTTAATTAAGGAAAAATATAATACAAAGAAATCGTTAGTACTCTTCTGTGTTTATCTTTACCCATGTCCAGCTGAAGTGTTCCCGAGGAATCCATAGTGAATGTTTCAAGAGTAACCACGAACTTGGTTTTAACCCATTACTGCAGACATTATCTTTAACCTTACGTGTGGCGGAGTGATTACGAACTTCTTCCCCAGAACAAACATTTTGGAGTCCGAACTAAAATCCACTAGATCACGGGGGTGCAACGATCGCGGCCATATCGATCCATTAACCCCTCTACTGTGCCACACGTAGACTTAATTTGGTGTCGTGACCAGGATATTGTTCTCTTGAAAATTTTCACGAACTTTTTCTTTGAATGGGCGGATATCTAAGACCGCCAGCCGATAATGCGGGAGCCGACGCCTTACATCTTGCCAGACAACACTTCGAGAACACTTATTAGACCAGTTCCGGGACGTAGTGAACATTTCCACCAAGTTTTAATCGAAAATAACAAAACCGCTACAAAAATACGCCAGATTCCCAATTGTTTAACGGTAGAATTTAACTCAATGGGTGCAACAAATTTTGGAGGGCAAAGGACAAAATTGTGAATAAAACCCAATGCCAGCCCCTTTACCCATACATGTACTCATTGATTAACCCCATCCAATCCGATTAACTCAGAAACTTTAAGTCAAACATCAGAGGACAGCAGGCAGGCAGGATTCATCTCAACAAGGAAATCACATGAAATTCTACAAGATTCTTCACAGAAAATGGACGAACATTCAGTGTAGTAACGTCTTAAAAGGGTAAGTGGCTTGATTTTCTTGTTTCATTATTATATGTCGGCTGAGAAAGTTTTGTATTTATAAGAAATCAGTATGGCTGACCTTGATCAAGTTCAACAGCAGTTAATACTTGCTCAGGGTGAAATTAATGCCCGTGAAGCCCAAATCCAAGAATTGCAAAAACAACTTCAACACTTAGACCTAGGTGGGGCGCAATTGATTGACGACACGAAAACTCATCATCAGGATGAGTTGGTTATGATTAGGGGTCAACATCAAACAGAGGTTGACCAACTACAACAGGCAATCGATTAACTGAAAGTAAAAGTCGAACGCAACGAGGACAGTCCCACCGCAGCTGTGATTGAACATTTGCATGAAACAATAATTAGTGGCAATGTAAATGTAGCTACTACCGCTAATGCCACACAGTCTCAAGCATTAATCACTCATATTAAAAAGTTCTGATGGAGTTAGAAACCGCCAGACGGAAGCATAGGGTGAATATTTTAACAAAAAGCAATTACAATGGTTACCGTCAATCATATGACAGAATCGAGATAGACCGAGACCCTTTTATCAACAGGTTAACCGAAAACTAGATGGTAATCGATATCAGCAGACTGCAAGGTCCCCAGGTAATCGATAACAGCAGCCTGCAAGGCCTCCAAGACTCGTTTGTCAGCGCTGTAATTGTATAGGCCACGTCAGAAAAGATTGTCGAGTTAATTTAACACGACAAGTCAGAACATTGGAGGTACAATCTCCAGGAAATAGGTTAAACTTTGAATGTTACCACTGTTACCAGAGAGGCCACCTCGCCCGCGATTGTTTGGTGAATTTAAACGAGGAAAACTCTGTTCACGCGGAGCAGTAAACAGGGGTAAGTCTCAACAGGAACCACAAGCTCCCAAAATATGTAAAAATAAAAATGACAAACTAAAGGGAGAAATAAAAGTTAAACAACTGCAGCAGACTAGTGTAAATAACTGTTGAGTTATAAATAAAAATAAGGAGAGGGAATGGCAGCAAAAATTGACGAGAACCAAATTTGGTTCACCCCTAGTAACTAAAATATATGAGTCAATGAGACTCAGATATGGTTCTCCTACAAAACTAGGTATTAGAGGTGTAAATATCACTCGTGAGAGTGACAGTCAAGCTACTGTAAATAATAAAAATGTGAGCAAAACAGGAAGTAATAAGTGTAAAATCGAATCAAAACTTCTTCAAAACCAACAACAGATGAACACAAGCTCAAGAGTCAAAAAGGATGAGCTGAAAGGTCAAGGTACCCTGGACCCAACCTCCTTCAAATTTGCTGGAGTTTGTGAAAAGTGTGGTAGTAAAACCCATTATACTAGGAATTGCAAGGGGTTAAAATGGTGTGACCTATGTACAGTCAGAAGTCAACGGACAAAAGACTGTCCAAGGGTGCTAAAGTGTAGCAAATTTACTGATCTGAAGAATAAAGGGCATAATTATAACTCTGAAAATGACAGATTTTCCCGACATACTTTCACTTTTCAAGCTGGGAACAGCTTGAAGGTGAGGGTATGGCAAGCCAATATTACAACATTAAGGGCAGATGCTATCGTTAACCCAGCTAACACACATTTGACACATGGCAGGGGTGCAGCAAATGCCATAGCTTGAAGAACTGGCACAGCCCTTCAGAGAAAATGCCAGGAATACTCAAAATGGTCCCCTACCAGTAGGTGAAAATATGGTAACCACTGGTGGATATTTGCCTTGCTCCAAGGTTATCCACGCAGTTGGACCCAGGTGGAATGAGTGTCATGATAAAGTCAGATGTTTTGAAGATTTATATAAAACTGTGATGGGAATATTGCAGACATGTCAGAAAAGGAAGTATTCTACTCTGGCTATGCCTGTTATTAGTAGTGGAATTTATGGGGTCCCAAAATATAAAAGTACGGAAATTATAGTTAATGCTATTCAAAATCATGCAAGCACTTTTGGAAATAAGGTCATGCCTCAACAAATACACATAGATGACATACAATCTGATATAGTAACTGTAATGTGCAAAGCTTGTAAGAGTAATGTTAGTCAAAATGTGCAAATAGTAGGAAAAATTGGAACAGAACATAGTAAAATGGTGAAGCAGGTAGTTGAGGATGTAAACAAACAAAATGGCCACCAGAAACAAAATGTCAGCCAAGATGGCCGACAGGATATAAACAAACAAGATGGCCACCGGAAACAAAATGTCAGCCAAGATGGCCAACAGGATGTAAACAAACAAAATGGCCACCAGAAACAAGATTGCAGCCAAGATGGCCAACTGGAAGTAAATAAACCAAATAGTTACTCCCAAAACAACATGGTAGTAGCAATGCACTTGAAAGCAAAACACTTGGTAATAAAATGAAAACAGATAAAAAGCTAAGAGGGAAGAAAAATAGAAATAACTTAATTAAAACGGATCCAAAGGGACAAAGGGAGACTAAAAACTTAGAAAATAAGAATAAAGTGGAACAAAAACAATCGAACTCTGGTCTGAAAACACTTACAATTAATTACATCACAGCTTCATTGGATAGTGTTATGGTACACTTAGGTAAACAATGAGTCAGAGCTTTACTTGATTCGGGAGCTCAGACTTCTTGTGTTAGTACCAAATTTTGGAAAAACTTGAAACATAGACCTCAACTACATGGTGATAGGAAAACTTTACCTAGTATATCAGGTGTATTGGGAATTGATGTTAGACCACGGGGAATAATTGAACTTAAGTTTTCTATCAATGGAATTTTCCATTTGCATGAATTCATGGTCTTAGATGAGCTCAATCGATCAATGCTCTTAGGACTTGATTGGATTATTGACAATAAAGTTAACATTTACTGGGAACTTAGAAGATTGAAATTAGCTGGTCAATTTATTCCCGTAGTTAAAGACTTGCATGTTAGCTGTTTAACGATGTTGGTTAATCAAGTTGAAATAAAACCACAAGCAACTTGCCTGTGAACAGCCAAAGCTGCAGCAGCAAGATCAACATTTGACTCTGAACTTTTAGAACATCATGGTTTAAAACAAGGTTTTATTGCCGAACAACCAGGTTTATTGGTAAGCAATAGTATAGCGACACATAGTGATGGAAATATTCTGGTAATGATAGACAATAGTACAAACAAACATTACACCTTGAAACGTGGGTGCATAGTTGGAAGACTGAATCCCATGGATTTAGGGGAACAACTCATATAAACAAAACAAGTATTGACAAACCAGCCTGAATTAAATGAAAATGAGATCACCGAGGCTGATATTCAGGTCCCGGATGGTAAGAGACATATATTAATGCAAGTTATTAATGAAAACAAAGACTTATTTGCTAACACTGATAAGGAGTTAACCCAAACAGACACAGTTAAGATGAAGATTGATACTGGAGACTCTCCTCCTATAAAAGGTTGAGCCTACAGAATACCTCTCCTGAAGCAAAGGATCATGGATGATGCCTTGGCTGAAATGTTAGAGGCCAGTATTATTCAATGCTCAAACAGTTCTTGGAGTTTTCCTTGCTTGCTTGTCGACAAGAAGGATGGCTCTAAGTGCGTTTGTGAGGATTTCAGGAAGTTAAACGGGATCACGAAAGTTAGAAACTGGCCATTGCTGCTCATAGATGATATCTTCATTTTATTGAATGGGTGTAAGTACTTTACCAGTCTTGATATGAAGTCAGGTTATTGGCAGGTCAAGATGGATGAAGAAGATAGGTCTAAGACCGTGTTTGTTTGTCACAAAGGCCTTTATGAATTCAACATAATGCCATATGGTTTGGTAAATGCCCCCTCCGAATTTCAGGCCCTCATGACGTATGTCTTAGAAGGCCTAGAGGCCTTCTTATTGGCTTACATTGAAGACATTTTGATTTTAAGCCCAGATGAAAAATCTCACTTGAATCACATTAAACAAGTATTCCAAAGATTACACCAGCACAAGCTCAAATTAAAAGCAAAGAAGTGCTCCTTCTTTCAGTCTGAAACTTCTTATCTTGGCTTTGTGATTAGCCAAGATGGAATAAAACCAGAAGAGTCTAAAGTATGTGCTATCAGAAAGTTAAAACCACCAAAGACTGTCACTGAAGGGCACAGTTTTTTCGGTATGTTATCTTATTACCATCCATTTCTCCCAATGCCCGATGTTCAGCGAAAACGTTACCCCTTTGTTAGAACTAAGAAATAATCAAGATTTCATTGGAAGGAGGCCCAAGAAAAGGCCTTTAAAGAAATGAAGAAAAATTGACACAGGTAGCACATTTTTCATACCCAAATCCAAGAAAACCGTACACACTCTACACAGATGCCTCAGGCATTTGTGTAGGCGTGGTACTAACTCAACCTTGTGATTATGGTACAGGTCAATTATCAGGAGTTCCTGATGAAAAACCTATTGTGTTTTTATCACATAAGTTAGGTGAGACCCAACAAAAATGGTCCACTTTTGAGAAAGAGGCATTTGCCATCTCATATACTTTGGACAAATTCAATAATTATTTGCAGGGCGCGGAGTTTGTCATTAAGACAGACCATGCTCCCCTGCGATACCTATTGACAAGTCCATAAAATAATGCCAAAGTACAATGATGGGCATTAAAATAACCAGTTATAATTGTAGGATTGAATATTTACCTGGTAGACAAAATACCTGTGCTGATTTGCTCTCAAGATTACCTGAAGGGATCGCTAATGCAGATCTACATTATGAGATGGACAATGTTGAGACAGATAAAGCTTCACAAGTGGGAGTTATAAATAGTGATAAAATTGACCCCAGAAAATATGTGCATGTAATCAATGATAATACAGAATCTTCTAAAGAACTTCAGAGCATAAAGTATAAAAACTTAGATATGAAATTAGAACAAGAAATGATTCTAAACTTGTCAAAATTATTAAGAAATATAAAAGTTCTAATACACCGCCTAGTGTAAGTAGTAAATATATGATGATCAAGGAAGTTTTATATTATATAAGTGCTGCAGGTGAAAATCCTAGGGTACGATTGTGTATACCAGAACAGTTGTACACAGAAATACTTGAACAATACCATGACAACTTAGGGCATTTGGGAATTGATAAAGTGTATTATAACATTAGCAGGAAATATTACTGGCCTGGTTTATAGAAACAGATTTACCAGTATGTCGAAAGATGCCTACCTTGTAGAGCAAGAAATACAAAAAAACATACCTTGCCTTTACAAGAAATGGATAAACCTCCTTATCCGTTTGCTAAGTTAGCATTGGATATGAGTTTGTAAATATTCGGGAAAAGCTTCATAAATGACATACCAAATTTCATAAAGATAGATGACCTAGACGTTGTCAACCTTATATTGTGTTTAGACAATTTCATCCAGATCTTATTGGAGATACATCTGAGTACTGAACAGGACCAAATACCATTTATAGAACTTATCAATTACCCTTGAGTGATAGTGAGAGTAATATTGAATCCAAAACACTGCATTAATAGATGGGTAGTTTGGATTTGATTCAAGATTATTAAGATGAATTGTAATGAGACGACCAAAATAACTCTCTGTAAATCGATTTCTATGGGTCCTTGTATCAAAATATAGGCAGGAGCCTATGGAAATCTGTGTCGAGTATAAATTGTCATATTACATTTCATATACTTAAACAAAGCGATAATGGAACGAAATTGGGTAAACAGTTGATAGAAGCTGGTGGGTTTTGGATACAGAATATGCACCAGGAATACTTGAGCCCACAGGAGAGTGTATATAAGTATATAAATATATAAGTGTTTAAGAGTCATGTGAAGTGGTTATTTGGTTACTAATTTCAGTGATATATTTATCGTCTAATTTACAAGAGTTTGAGTTGATCCTTAATTATTTGTTTTGATTATATTGGTATTGAAGGGACGTCCATTCAACAGTCAAAGATAAAAGATGGCCTCAGCGAATACTATTGAATTTGGAGAGTTTGACCACGAGCAAGAACTGTACTTGGTAACTAAATTACGAGCAATGGCAGTCGATCCACAGACCTGCTGGCTTTATTTCTCTCAGAGGGCTATCCAAAAGTGAATTAGAAATCCAAATTATAATGCGCATATGTGAGATATTGAACTAACCTCCCCCGAAGTATATTTATGATACTATCTCACTACAGACAATAGAATTATATTGCCTAGATTGGTTGAGAACATGACACCTACAAGGATTGTGGATCCATATGAGGCCCAGGGGATGGAGCCTGATCGAATCATTCATTACAGAAATAATCCTCGCTGGAATGGTCGGTATTACGATTTTCAGATGTTGTCACCAAACGGCTATGAATTTAACAGAATGGAGCCAATACCCGAACTTGGTATAGGCCATTTCGGCATGGAGAACTAGAATGATCTCTCAGCAAGATCCCACTTCATCCATAGAATGTATGACCACTGAGTCAGACTTCTCTCTGAAATTTACTAAACCAGACAGTTATCACGTACGTATGTTATATCAACATGGACATACGTGCCCTGATTATGTAACAGTTCATGATGCCCTCTGTCAACGTGAAATAAAATGCCGGGAATATCTTAAACAAAGACGTTCCAATCGCGTGAGTCCTGTTCAGGTCACATGCAATGGAACAGGAGACCACCGTGGTATCTGTTTAGAGGATATACCAGTTGGTCCTCAACCCACTTTGACCTGTCAAAGATGTAAAAAGTCAGTTCACGCCCATTGTGGTAGCAAATGGTCACAAAAGCATCCAACATGCCCATCTTGCAGACCCGAGGTTTGTTGAAGGACTCAAATTGCTACTTATCGGCTACCTAAACTAAATGCTCACTTTTGGTAGTAAAGATATAAAGAATTGAGGTCAGCCGTCGGATACAGATTGTCATTATTAGTTTTTGATTAATGTGCATGTTCCAAAACATATACTGAAATAATTCATAAATAAAAGAATGTGTCGTTCTAGGTGGATTTAGATAAGTATCCCTGGAACAGACATTCCGACAATCACAAAAAACTGGTGAAATCATTTACCGAAAAGTCAGAAGTATCCATATGGCCCCGTGTATATATATAGCTCCCAGATAAAGGGCATGTATTTTTTTTTTATTATCATAAGTTAAGATAATAGTTTGGTTTTAAAGGTCATAATAATAATTATCAAGATATTATGTTTTTTTTTTATTTTATAACATATATTTTTGACATCATGGCTTCTGCAAGTTCAGAAAATCCCGAGAACCTTACAGCAGACGATTTTGAGAGAGAACAACAAGAATATGACTACCATCGAGACTTACTGAAAAACGATCGTTTCGTAAGTGTTCAGTGTATTAGATTAGAAGTGATATCCTTCAAGCCTCACAGAGAGTTATCCGTTATTGGGATGAGAGTCACATTGATGAAGATACTGGTGACGTCAAAATACTTTCTCATGACGTATATCTCCGGTACTATGTTTGTCGGGATTCTGGTGAGGTTATTTTTCTGCCTTCGACAGCATGTGGCAAACTGGGGCCGTCAAAGAACAAATCACGTAACCTCAAGTAGCGGTCAAGACAAATGTGTTATCTGTCTTGCTCCGATACCTGAAGGTGATTGGGAGGCATACAACTGTCCCCAATGTAGACAGTTGGTACATATGGAATGTGGGTGCACCTGGATGCATTACTCTGACCCTCGACAGTGTCCACATTGTCGTTTCCTTTTACGGTGGGGTACCAACTTGGTTTCTGATTGGTTTGATTATGCCCAACATGATCATTATGGTGACCCCATAACAAATTAATTATCTTAAATCCATTTTATTATTTTTATTTTCAGAATATTGGATACTTTGCAGTTACTGAGAGGCAGGGCAAGCCCTTTATATGGAAGTGCATGTATGTGAGTTCTTCCTTGGACTCGAACTCCTCGGCACAGCCTTTGGAGTTCGAATCTTTTTGGGGAGGATTGTCACATAATGCCCTCACGTCGGTCCTTATTGGTTAGCATAGAGCTTTCCTCATCCCCAAGGGGAGGGGGCCCAAGGACGGGCTATATAATTTGGTTTGTGTGTAAAGTATGAGTTTACTTTCATGTAATTCTCACTGAGAAACATATCTTCTTTCTCAAGTAAACAAGTATTTTAGATATTTATGTGTAGTATATATTTTCAGTAAATTATTAAATGACACAGATGTTGAGTAGAGGTCATCGGTGTTTACGACCTCCCATTAAGAGATAAATAATAAGCAATTTCATCTCTACGCCGATTACAAATACCTATCTGGCCATATACCATACGTCACGGTGACAGGTTAATAGGTGTTTGCTTGTTACTGGTCTTAATTACGTCGTGTCAGAAGTATGGCATGATGTAAGTGTCGGCCACAGATGTTATAGCCATAACTCATCGCTGGTAATAATTTAATAGTTCTCGAGATTAAGACTCGGCAATTTTAACAATATACTGGCTGTTCACTTTTAAAGGAGAGGAGAGCTATCTCTTAATACTGTACACATAATGATGTCTGGCCTGTTACAAGAGGGTTATACAGAATTACTGCCGAGGGTTGGGAATCCAATTCACACACTTGGTCAACATCTGGTCCGATAAACTATCTTCTGACAGAATAGCTTGGATATTATAAGCAAAGTGACTACCCCAGGAAGTCAGTTCTCCCGGCGCAACTCCTCTGATGCACAGCACGCGAATGGTGGAACGATTTCCTGCCTCTCTGGTAACGTTAGTCAACTTTATTTTCTTCAGTGAACGAATATCTGAAATTTTGTTTTGCATCAGAGTCTTTTTACAAGTGTAGAGTGCTATGATTTAATTAAGGAAAAATATAATACAAAGAAATCGTAAGTACTCTTCTGTGTTTGACTTTACCCATGTCCAGCTGAAGTGTTCCCGAGGAATCCATAGTGAATGTTTCAAGAGTAACCACGAACTTGTGGTTTTAACCCATTACTTCAGACATTATCTTTAAGCTTATGTGTGTGTGTGTGTGTGGTGTGTGGGGGTGGGGGGGGGGGGGGTGATTACGAACTTCCTCCCCAGAACAAACATTTTGGAGTCCGAACTAAAATCCACTAGATCACGGGGTGCAACGATGGCGGCCATATCGATCCATTAACCCCTCTACTGTGCCACACGGTTATTTATTCCCAGTTCCTTATTCGACATTCGTAATCAACCCATAAAATCGGTAAACAATGAATGATGAATAAGGAATTGTGAATAAGTAACGGTTACCAAGACTGAAGTCCGTAAACTTGTTTTATAATCACATTTGTCAGTACGTATCTCACTACTGAAAATCAGGTTTCTGTCAGTTGTTGGTCCAGTTATCGAAAGAGTTGTTTATTGAAGTTCAACTCCTAATCAAATATTTCCATTTCTGAGAATCTTATAACTATCGCCCCAGATGGAGCTGTCCTATGGACGTTTCTCAGATAGACGTTTCCCAAATAGGCATTTCCAAGATAGACGTGTCCCAGAGAGACGCTTCCAAGATAGATGAGTCCTAAAAGGACGTTTCCCAGATAGACGCCAGGTTTCACTAAATGGGAAGCGTCCCAAACAGACCCTTGGTACACGGGCTTAGAGTGGAAGTTCATCAAAATGGAGTGGTGCCAGAGGCGTATCCACGAATTTGGAATAGGAGGGTTGGCGTCAATTGACCATATGATGCGAAGTATCATCTGAGCTGTGAAGCGGCGAGTAGGGGGAGTGCACGAGAGGGGGTGTCACCATCTCGCCGGTGGGGTTCCAGGAGGCGGGCTTCCCCTGGAAAAATTTCACAAAAATTGCCCCAGAAACACGCGTTTTCCTCAATCTGAGCTCTCATTCGGATAGTAAATACACTGAGTGTGCGAGCAATTCTTTTAGCGGAAGTTTACTCACTCAACGAATAAATATAACGGAGTGCAATGAACTTTATTACGGACAACTTAATTACCGGCCATACACTGAATAAACTTGTAACTACACGAGGCATTTTATGAGATCTAAATCAGTGTCAATGTCATATTCTGCACGGTTTAAAAATTATAGGTATACCAGTGTTGTCAGAATATGAGCCGCCATACCTGTCTAAGGATGCGTCATCATCTAAATTCGTAAATTCAGACTTTTCTCAATGCTGTATAATGACATGGCTCTGGCAAAAATAGGGCGATCCGCCCTTGGGTCCCAGGTGAACGTTTCCAAATGCTGTTACGGGTCGCTGGACACATTGGTTCTAGTTAGCTTAACTTGACAAAGTCAAGATAGGCTATTGCCATCACGTGTGCGGAAGTCTGTTAGTCTGTGTGTTTGTGAGTCTGTTCACATTTTCCTTTAGCACAGGCTACACCCCGTTGTTCTTGTCTGATCGTCACGACATTTCATATGCAGGTTTGGGATCATGTCTAGATGAGAACGTCCCTTTTGGTCGCGATCGGTCAACCGGTATGGCTGCCCGAGCCCAAAACCCGAAAACCATTAGCACAGTCTACAGGTCGTATTTATGAAGTCATTTCATTGTAACTTGGTAGGATGCCTCTGCATAATGTCTAGATGAGAACGTCCCCTTTTGGCCATGATCTGTCAACCGTGATGGCTGCCCAAGCCCGAAACCCAAAAACTTTTAGCACAGTCTGCAGGTCATGTTTAATATGGAGGGATTTCATTGTAACTTGGTAGGATGACTCCGTATGATGTCTAGATGAGAACTTTCCCATTTGGTCGCGATCTGTCAACCGTGACGACAGCCCGAGCCAAAAATCCGAAAATCTTTAGCACAGTCTACATGTCATATTTATGGAGGGATTTCATTGTAACTTGGTAGGTTAGCTTCATATAATGTCCGGATGAGAACGTTCCCTTTTGGACGCGATTGGGCAACTTCAGGGGCCCGAAGCCCGAAAACATTTAGCACAGTCTACAGGTCATATTTATGAAGGGATTTGATTGGAACTTGGTAGGATGACTCCAAATAATGTCTAGATGAGAACGTCCCCTTTTGGTCGCGATCATTCAACCTTGATGGCTGCTCGAGGCCCAAACCCCAAAACCTTTAGCATAGACTATAGGCCGTATTTGTGGAAAGATTGTATTGCAACTTTTTAGGTTGACTCCATATAATGCCTAGATGATGACATCCCCTTTTGGTCGTGATTGGTCAAATGTGACGGCTACATGGTAGGCCCGAAGTCCGAAAACCTTGAGCACAGTCTACATGTCATATTTATGAAGGGATTTCATTGTAACTTCGTAGGGTCACTCCAGATAATGCCCAGATGAGAACATCCCCTTTTGGTCGCGATCATTCAACCATGATGGCGGGCCGAGCCCAAAACCCGAAAAACTTTAGCACAGTCTACAGGTCATATTTATGGAGGGATTTCATTGTAACTTGGTAGGTTGACTTCATATAATGTCTAAATGAGAACGTCCCCTTTCGGGCGCGATTGGGCAACTGTGACGGCTACAGGGGCCCAAAGCCCGAAAACATTTAGCACAGTCTATAGGTCATATTTATGAAGGGATTTCATTTTAACTTGGTAGGATGACTCCAAATAATGTCTAGATGAGAACGTTCTCTTTTGGTTGCGATCATTCCACCTTGATGACTGCCCGAGCCCACCCCCCCCCCCCCCCCAAAAAAAAAAAAAAACCTTTAGCATAGTCTATAGGTCGTATTTATGGAAGGATTTCATTGTAACTTGTTAGGTTGATTCCATATAATGCCTAGATGATGACATCCCCTTTTGGTCGTGATTGGTCAACTGTGAGGGCTACAGGGGCCCGAATCCCGAAAACCTTGAGCACAGTCTACAGGCCATATTTATGAAGGGATTTCAGTGTAACTTGATAGGATGACTCATTTTGGAATAATTTCACTGTAACTTGGTAATTTTCATTGACATACGTTAACTGTAAGGGCCACATACATTAACTGCGAGGTCCACATTAACCCACCCTTCAGTTCTTCAGTGCAGTCTACACCTCATATTATTTTTATTAAAAACATATCATACAGGGAACAGAAATTAACATATTCCAAACTATTCACAATTCTTGTCTTATTTCATAATTCTTTCATAAACATTAAACATTATCCTTTTCATCAAACACAGCACACAGACAAGTTAAGCTACAGTGTCATTGACACTTTCATTTTCCATATTTACGGCTTGGTGTTTTGGGGTTTTAAACAATGAAATTGGACTAATGACGCCTAATTATCATGTTCAACTTTGATGCCAAATTTCAACTTGATTGTTCGTGTGTATTTTAGCCTGATAAACATTCCACTGATTTGGAGGATATCCCTGGTTGAAGTGGGTGTTTCTTATGAAACACGTCCTCCATCATGAATTGTCACCTTGCTCTGTGCATTTGTGAATGAAAATTCGATCGAAACTAGATACGATATCCGAAAATTCAGATAATTCAGGCTGACGTACACAGTCCTGGTATAACTGTCTCAATACAATATACGGGGGCGCGGTGACGTTGCGGTAACCGATTCTCGTCAGATCACCGAAGTTAAGCAATGTCGATCCTGGTTAGTCCTCGGATGGGTGGCCGTCTGAGTGATCGATTCGGACTCCCGCGTTGTGTCCTTGGGCAAGGCACTTAACCCTGTTTGTCCACATGGGGGCACGATGACGCCGTGTACTAAGACGAGCTGCACGTCGATGGTACGCATGTCTTCAACCAATCTAACCCTGCCTGTGCTGCAGTGCGGAGTTTCGACGTTGGGGAGCTGGCAGCTGCTCGTCGTTGTCTCGGTAGTTCTCTCCGGGTACTCCGGCTTCCTCCACCCATAAAACTGTCACGGTCACGATTAGCCATTGTGCATACGTATGTGACCTTAAACACCAATAAATAAATAATAATGGAATATACATAATCAAAGAATGCGCTTCCAGGTTACAAATATCAACTTTGGGTATATTTATTTATTTATTTATTTTATTTATTTATTTATTTATTTATTTATTTATTTATTTATTTATTTATTTATTTATTTATTAGGGTTTAACGACACCTTAACAGCCAAGATCATATCGTATCGCTGACAGTTTTACGGGTGGAGGAAGACGGAGTACCCACCGAGCAACGACGAGCAGCTGCCAACTCCCCAACATCGCAACTCCGCACTGCAGCACAGGCAGGGTTAGACTGGTTGAAGAAATGCACAACATCGACGTGCTCTAAGCCTTAGTACACGGGGTCATCGTGTCCCCATGTGGACAATCGGGGTGAAGTGCCTTGCCCAAAGACACAAAGTGGGAGTTCTAATAGATCGCTCAGACGGTCACACATCCAAGGACTAACCGGGCTCGACCTTGCTTAACTTCGGTGATCTGACGAGAACCGGTTACCGCAACGCCACCGCGTCCCGTCAACTTTGGGTGTTTTTACAGGAGATATGTAATCCTCTCATATATTTTATTCAGTGCATGAAAGCTGGAAATAAGTTGTTGCATGAACAAAAGAAATGTAGCATTGTTTTGTCCTCCATTTATGATGAAGGATAAATATGATGGGGGTTTCCTTTGCAATTTATTGCCTCTTGCGTTAACACCATTTAAATTGCGGACGTGACAATCATTACTTATTCCCAGTTCCTTATTCGACATTCATTATCAACCGATTTTATCGGTTGATAACAAATATCGAATAAGGAACTATGAATAAGTAACGGTTGTCACGTTCCCATTTAAATTCACATTTCTCACCATAATTAGTTCTGGTGAAATATAACATTGCAAACATTTCTACAGCCATCCTCATAAAATGCTTTAGAATGATGGGCGGGTCCAGGGGCCTGGCGCGCCCCAGCTATTTTTTGTAACTCAATTTATGTTCACAAAAATAAGCAGACTGTCATCTGCAAAATGAAGTCCCCAAAGGCTGAATTTTGTGATGCTTCCCTGCACAACAGGGTAGCATCACTACATTTGCCCTTCGTGTACCTCAATCTGAATCTAGGCCTCCAGCCTAAACAGAAAGAGGTACCCAGAGGATAAAATGGCCCACTGTATGGGATAGCATCAGCAAATTCACCCTCTGGGACCTCATTCTGCAAATGACAGATTGCTTTTTTTCAGGCTTGTCGATAAGGCTGCTCGTTGAAAATCTTGAATGATCTACCACGCAATTTCACTGAGCAACTATCTACGTTATGAATTCAGGTCGTATCACGATCCTGGACCGGTTCGGGTTCGGGTTCAAAAGGTTTAGTGAAACCCGCATATCAAACAAAAATGTAATACAAATATATACTCCCAAACGTGAAGAAAAATGCATGTAATGCATCAATTGAAAAGGATTATATGATGTTGCGTCTATATCATGTGGGGGTCTAAATGGGAAGGTTTTATATTATATGGCGTCAATCTGGGAAGCGTCCGTTTGGGACATTTCTGTCTCGGAAGTGTCCATCTGGGAATTGTCTCATAATTGTTGAGCAGTCCACGACAACCTCGTGAAATATGACATTGGTTTTGACCCACATCTGACACGTCTATCCGTGAAGCATCCATCTGGTACACGTCTATCTAGGAAACGTCTAACTGAGGACGTCTATCTGGGAAACTTCTATCTGGACTCAGCTATCTGTGCAATCCTCTCATATATGTTAAACGTGCACGGCAGCTGAACATAAGTTACTGAAATGTTGCATTAGTTTTGTCCTCCATTAACAATGAAGGACAAATATGAATGTTTCTTGAGTTCATACTGCAACTTTTTGCCACTTGTGCTAACAACATTTAACCCTTCACCCAACGTAACGGCCAAAACCGACCATCGCCTGTCTCAAAAATCGCCAATTAATTTTAATTATTTTTTCATTTTTTGTCTCAAAAACATAGGTTATGACCCCTCATTAGAACGAGCTAGTCGAGATCGTTCCAGTGAGCGGTCATAACCTACGTTTTTGAGACAGAAAAATTAGTTATTCAGGAATTTTTTTTTGCAAGTATCGTCTGCTTTTCATGTTAGGTAAGGGGATAAATTCACATTTCTCACTATAATTCGTTCTGCAGAAACATCACACTATAAACACTTCTACAGCCATCCTCGGAAAGTGGCCAGGAGTCATATATAGATCCAGGAGGGTGGCGCAACAGGCGCGTCCTCTCTATTTTGAAACTCAATTCATTTTCACAAACACAGTATTTTTCGCGATGAGACATTGACATCCACTACCGGAGGAAGTGGATCTCCGGTAGTGGATGCCCCTCCGGATGTGGTGCCCATGTGTTCTCGCGGATAATACCCTACCCCATACATCCAACTAAAACTCCCTTGGACCTTTATAAATTGGCTTCCTGTTTCAAAACAGAATGAATCTATACGTAATTGCAGGAATATTTTGACTGGAAAACATAGTAGCCATGTGTAAAGAAGCTGCCGGAGGGAACACAGACCTTCCATTCAGCCATGAAAATAAGCAGTCTGACATTTGCAGAATGAGGGTGAATTTGATGATGCTATCCCATACAGTGAGCCAATTTATCCTCTGGGTACCTCTTTCTGTTTAGTTTTGAGACCCTGGTTCAGACTCAGGTTCACATAGGGTAAATGTAGTGATGCTACCCTGTTGTGCATCACCAAATTCACGCTCTGGGACCTCATTTTGCAGATGGCAGTCTGCTTATTTTCTGACTTACTTCCATTCCCCAAACTTAACCCCGAATAAGCACTCGGACACCGTGACATGTGGAATGCTCCTTCTTGTGCACGCACCGACTCGCAGCTACGCGTGTCGGATGATCACTCGAATCATGACCCCCAATTGAAATGTGGCATCCCGCCAAAACCAGATTTCTGAATCCGTCATTCAGGAGTTTGAACATAATTCAATCACCCATCGCAACTCTTTCCCATGTTTAAAAGCTTTAGCTTCCATATCAGAAATTGGTTGAAAAGTAAGCACAACATCTGTCCATTTTAAATGGAATAAAACTTTTACATTCATTGTCACTTGGCGTCTTTATAACAATGACTGGAAAAATATTGTGCCATAAGAAGGTGTTCATTCCTCTGAATAGATAGCGGAGGATCAGAAACCAAGATTCCAAATTTCTCCAAACCACGATTGTGCACTTCAGAATACACACGCAGGTCCACAGAGCATGCTAGCTCAGTGGTCATAGAGCATTAAACTTCAAACTTGAAGGTTCATGGTTCGGTCCTGACCAACGACAATTGCGTTGTGTCCATGGACAAGGCACTTAATCCCAATCGCCAACGTGGGGTCACGGTGGCGCTGTGTACTAAGCGTGCTACACGTCGATTGTTCACCTGCTTTCAACCCATGCTAATCCTGCTTTTACGGAGTTAGTAGGCTGGGGAGTCTGAATGTTGATTGCTGCTGCTCAGAGGTTCTCTCCAGGTACTTCGGCTTCCTGCAGCCGTAAAACAGGCAGACACAGGGGAGGCGGAACGATTTTCAAAGTGTGTGTGTGTGGGGGGGGGGGGGTGGTAAGGCTGGATCGGGCGATGGATGGTCGTCGGTATGACGGACCGACCATGGGTCGGCTCTTGGTACGAAAATGTTAAATTCCAGGGTCCAAAAACCCCCATTTCCATGCATCTGAGAGGATATTTTGAGATTTTTCAGGAGATGTATTTGAAATATTTCACACTTTGAGAGCCGTTAAAAAGCGTCGGTGTCGGTAAAGCATACAGGTGAGGTCTAATTATCAGCTTTGGTCGTTACGTAAATATACCTCAATTGTATGCTTTACCAGACGTTAACAGCAATTATACTGTCTGTGGATTATCTAGTCTGGGGGTGGATTTGGTACTCGTATGTCTGTAAAATTACGATCTATTTCAGTTAACCGATTTCTAATAGACTGTGTACATTTTAGCGTTTGCTGCCACTTACTGCAAAAAATGATCCGAAATCCATCGAAACTGAACCAGTATGAGAGAAATAAAGCTGGCGAAAATATGGGGGGAGGCTCTGGATCCGCCCCTTGTTTCACAGTCATTGGTTGTGTTAAAATATATGCATACAAAAAAAAACATGGCCCGGCAAAAAGAGTGACTGAAGACACCCCCCCCCCAGCCCCCCTCTCCCGGAATCGCCGCCCCTGCTACACGAGGTGACCCTGGCTACTGAAAGCCAATAAATGCCAATGTTCGTTTGAGGCTAACCACAACACCTTCTTCGTAATGTATTCAATGTGTATCACACTTTCATGTAGCTGCTGTAAGTGAAATGAGCCAAATAACCATGAGAAGTTCAGCTGAAATACAACATTCCAGCCATCACTTTTTGACGGTATGCATTGATCTAGTGGTTTAGGAGTTGAACCCCTGATTGCCAGGCGGGGTTGCCGGCCGTTCGATTCTTGGCGGGAGATCAGAAAAGAACATTCTTTAGTTCCCCCAAAACATTGATTGTGCATTTCAGAATACATAGCACCTTCGTCGTACTGCAACCAGCGTGTTTCACGATTTCCTGTATACCTACCGTAACGAACCAGGTAATCATGAGAACTTCCGCTAAAATCTTAGATTCCAGCTTCCGCTTTTTAACCCTTCATCCAACGCAGACGATTTCAAAATTTATTATTTTAAATATCGTTTTTTAAATTTTTTCAAACAATTTCAACAAAACCATATCATGTGACCCCTCTTTGGAACGAGCTCGGCGAGCTCGTTCCAAAGAGGGGTTACATGATATGGTTTTGTTGAAATTTTTCGAAAAATAATATTTTTTCAGGCGCTGAATTTGCATATTACGCGGGCGGATGCGGGCGATTCGTTGGGTAAAGGGTGTCCAGTGGTCGAAAAGGGTGTGCAGTGGTCTAAAAGTTTAGGTGTTGGGCTCCTGATTGCCAAGCGAAGGTGCAGAGGGTTCTATTCTCTGCGAAGTACGAAGCTGTGTCCTTCAAAATACACACACAGGTCAGTGCCAATCCTCGCCTAAAGCAAACCACAGCAATTTCCTCGTACTGTTGCCAGCGGATTTCACACTTTCATGAAGCTGCCCTTATGAAAGTTAATCAAGTGATCATGAGAACTTCAACTGAAATACCGGGTACGAGATTCCTGCCATCGTTTTCTAACGTTGTGCAGTGGGCAAGATATGTAGGTGTTGGAGTCCTGATTGCCAGACGTGGTTTCCGGGTGTTCGATTCCCAGCTGGGTATCAGAAACCAACATTTTAAATTCCTTCGGGACATGATGTGTGTCCTTCAAAATACACGTCCACACACACTCTCATCCTTACAATGATAATATATTTATTCCCACCGACGGCTTTCGCAAAGGACTGCAACTTCTATCAAATACTTCATCAGATTTTGTCGATTGTCCATAAAGAGTCACTGGTGGCCCAAAGTTTATTAACCCTTTATCCAACGCAGACGATATCAAAATTTATTATTTTAAATATCATTTTTTACATTTTTCAAAAAAATGCAACAAAACCATATCATGTGACCCCTCCAACGAGGGGTCACATGATATGGTTTTGTTGAAATTTTTTGAAAAATAATATTTTTTCAACTGCTGAATTTGCATATTACGCGGGCGGATGCGGGCGATTCGTTAGGTAAAAGGGTATATGGCATAGACTTATCCAGTAGATCAGGGAATACGCTGTGTTGAAACGATTTCTTTTCACGCTTTACAAAACGTCTTCATTGGCTGTAAAATAAATGAAAATAATCTCTCACTGATAATGTTTTGAATCAAGACACACGTTTCAAATTTATTCGAAACATTTCCTTCAAATCGTGGTGTAAGGAGCCAAAAGAAAAGGTTCATTGTCGGTCTACACCGTATCCACTTCTGAATGCAAAAGTACCCATGTATATTTAATTCGTATGAAAGTGTCCGATTCGATTAAATAAATTAACCTGAATGTGAGAATTTAAGGTTATGTGAGAAACGCCATGCAGACGTCGTCCATTTTTATCGGAAACCGGGCGTGTGGTCGTTGCTGGGAGAAATAGATTCATGCCGCGTATTCAGACAAAACTCAGGGAATGTCGCCTGAATTCGTGCGTGAACGTATGTCTCACCGTGACGAACTCGCCCGTTTCGTTTTTGTTGGGGTGGTTCTTATCCTGGAGGGGTCAATGACCTTTCCTCCAAAAGCATAAATCAACAGGGGTTTCCTGAAAATTAACAATTTTAACACAGAGACAAAATATAGTAATTTGTAACTCACATAAAATCCAATGAATAAAACAAACGTCAATAACACCCCACCCACACAGCTTTTGAGTCACTTTGCGGGCCCGCGTTCTCTGTTGTAACTGGTTGCTCCTTCCTAGTCGCTGGTGTTTGGTCCTCTCGGGCTCTGGTCGCCTTTTCATACAACTGGAACTTCACTATACCACTGCCATCGCATGGCCACTATCGTATTGTCACTTTACGGATGCCTTTCATCAAACGTGTGACGGAATGTCACTCTACCATCGCCGTCGCACGGCCAGTAATGTATCGTCGCTTGACTGGACGCTTTTCACACAAGCAGTCGCCACTAGCGGTTAAGTGCTCCCCTCTATTTATCTCAGAATAATGTTCAAAGAGACAAAGCCTACTCTGCCTACGTACGGCTTACCTCATACCGTTTACCTGAATACCAACATTCGTGAGCTCCTTGAGCTCCTACTTCTGACCCTACACTCATATATGGCCACCGACTTGGCCCGCGACTGTTCCTACTCTATATATGAGCTCTTTGGCTCCCCTTACATTACAAAGTGCCTATACATTCGCATCCATGTGGCACCTCCTCTATCATATAGCACGGTATGTCCCCAGCTCCTCGCCTACGACCCACAGTCTTACACGCATTGAGACTTGAATTAATGTTTCGAGAAATTCCACGACATTTATTCGATCGCAAGGACATTAGTTCCCACTTTAATTGCTTCTCTTGAACTTGGCCGCTATAGATTTGTCTTAATTTAAAATTCTCTTCCAAATTATTTTAAATTTGCCATACTTTGACATTTCTGACAGTCTCGTGTCTAAAATTGGAGAAGTACATACAACACAGGAATTACACGTGCGCTATGAAACAATATGAGATTATCGACACTAATGACCCTATACTTATATGACTGATTACCTTGGATGGCTAAACGAGTTCTTTTGTTTGAAGCTTACAAGGCAAGATCGTTGTCTCCGACCAGATAAGCGCTAATTGGTGTTACACACTCCTATTGAGATTCCTATCCATTAAGGTTATCACGTTTGTCTGATTTATTTCCAATAAGATATTCATATGGCTTACTTGACAAATCGTTGTTTTTTTTTTGTTTTGGTTTGTTTGTTTTTTTTTTGTTTTTTTTTTTTTGGGGGGGGGGGGGGGGGGGGTGTCCGGACCATTCCTGTATTAACACTTTTACCTCAAAGCGAGAAGAATTATCAAGATTATATACACTTTTTAAACCACAAAATAGTAAATCTATGCTATCACCTTGACAGTTTTGAAGGGTGGATGTCGCCATCTTAGTTTTTACGGTTGCACGTGGTTGCTATGAGTCTGAAAGCCTTCCAACTGGACGGGGGGGGGGGGGGGGGGGGGGCGTGTTTTGAGAGTGTATTCGGTTGTGCGGGAGTATGTAAAATCACCAAAGACGACACGGCAACATCACAAATTACCCAAATGGACCCGAAAGTGACATAAAATTCCCAATATGAATTCCCAAATCCACTTTCATTTGTAGCACGTAGTGCTATGGGACTGAAAGATATCATTATCCAGCTTGAATATTTTGTTATTCTGGGTCAAATCCTCGTTTCTGCCCGCCCCGACCTCTTAATACTGTCTATCCTTCACTACTCATTGACTTTTTGCCGTTTTGGTTCTTCTGGGATATGCAATTACTATTTTCGATATTTTCGACTGTTACTCTTTCTTCCAAATCATTCCATCTGCTCCTGATCTTCCTCTGTGTGTTAAATAACCAATCAGAAATCTTCACTAGAATTCAACAACCAATGCAATCGCTCTATTCACCCCAGCCTCCGCCAATCATGTTCTTCGCTCCTACAATTGTGAGCTATACAGTCACATATTAGCACATGAGCACAATATGCGCACACATACACCTACAACAATAAGTGACAGACTATACTTTCCTGAAGAACAATAAGGACTACCCCTAGAATCACCACCATCTCTAACTTCCGGATACAGACTGAACCTGTCAATGAAGGAAGTGAAACTTCGCATGCTTACTAGAACAGTTGGGTGTCTCTATGGGTGCTGGTGGCTTTTCTGGCTTCTCCTCCTGTGCGGTTTCTGGGTGTGGAAAGTACTATTGTGTTGCTAAAGGGGTTGTAAGGGGTTAGTTAGATCACAATCGTGGCAGCAAAGAAGATGATGGGCGAGGCTGAGGTGAACAGAGAGATTTGATTGGTTTCTGATTACGGGTAAAGCGATTTGATTGGTTATTTAACACTCAGAAGAAGGCAGAAGTCAACGGAATAAGCTTTAGAGCAAGTGGAACAGTCGAAAATACTAAAACTAGTAATTGTATATCTCAGAAGAACGGTAAAGCACTGCATTAATTCTGGGAGTGGGGAAAAATAGGCAGCAGGAGAAGGTCGGAGTATCCCCAAACGAGAAGTTTGACACCAAATAACAAACTTCGAGCGAGATAAAGATCTCTTTCAGCTCCATAGCAATACGTGCTACCCACGATAGTGGAATTAGAAATTCATTTTGGGCATTTATGTCGTTGTGGGGTCCATTTGGGTAATTTGTGGTAGTTATCGGGTCGTTTCGGTGTTTCCACATTCTCCGGTTCATTCGGACACACCCTCAGAACACATCCCGTCCTGTTGAACGTCTTTCAGACTCATAGCAACCACATGCCACTATAGAAACTAAGATGGTGGCCTCCATCCTATAAAACGGAAGACGAGAACGCGTGTTTCTCTAACATCGAGCTGCGCATCAGCACTCCCATCACCCATCACAATGACAATGATGTCAGAACATGGTCGCACCCATAGGCTACCATGACAACCACGTGATATCCACAATTGACTGTGGTATGACGTCACACCAGGTTCCCCAAATGAAGGACGAAATGAACAAATCTTACTACTTTTCCTCGTACTTTTCCCAACTCAGTGTCTTCTGAAATTTTGTCTGTGTTAAAGCTTTTTAATTACAGACTCAAGTAATTTCGCGTTACTTCTGGGGTCTCACACTTTGCACAGTGAGCTTTTAACATGCCCTTTCACATTCAAGAAAAATCTGAGAGTCTATATTTTTAAGATTAGTGGCTAATTTTCCCTTTTAAGACTTCATATACATGTGGGCAAAAATTCAGAACCACGGGTTTTGTTCGCATTCGGGTGAATTACGTATTTCGGAGTATAGAGAAAATATCAATATCTGCCTAAGTGCACACATAAGTTTTGAAGCAAATGGAGAGATTACAAGCCGTAAATACCCCCTGTTAGTTAAGAGTATAGGAATTTCACACAGTTCTTAAAATATTGAAATTGTTCTTTCGCCCGTTTGCGCATCGTGCGATAATCTCTGTACATGGACTTCTCAAGTGATATCGATCGACTTCGCGATACCTTATTTTGTAACTTAGAATGATTGGCAGGCTTCGATGCATGCAGAGCCATTTGAAAAATATATCGAAAACGCGTTTTCACTCATCTTTAATGAGGGTTTTTTGGGTCTGTTAATCTTAGAGAGGACTGTAAACATTTTGTGGAAAATAAATAAAGGGGTTTTAGTTGATTTTTCACACTGTTTTGAGGTGACAACAACATATTACTTCAAAAACAGTCTTTTCACACGATTTTGAAGTGACAACAAACAAATCTCTTTATAAATAGCCTCGACAGCTTTCAATCATCTGAGTCGTCTTGTGTTTAAAGTACATTTTTAGATTGAATGTGGATCATCTTGCGAATTTAGCTAGTAGAGGCCTAGGAAAATATAATAAGAAAAAAATATTAACACTTCGATAGCCTCGTTTTTGTCGCGGTTCACAAGTGAGAAGATCTTGATTAATCCTGTGCACCCAAATGATTCCCTATGACCACCCTCTTCTCAACTCCCAAACACCATGGCAACGAACTGTTTGATTCTATCCCGTAGTCCATTCTTCCCAATTTCTCCGATAAGCATACTGACCCTCTCCTTGGTGACTCTCCCTGGTGCCACCCAGTCCTACATTCTCCCATCCCACTTTCCTATTATACTCCCAGGGAATCTTATTCTGTCAGACTGGTATTTTGGACATTTTTCCAGGGTCTCCATTACTCCTAAATTACCCATTTGGCACACCTTTTCACTGTCTTTCCCAATTTTTCCCCTAAATCCCAATGACCTCAACATCAGCTTAAACAGAAGTAGCCTCCCAAAGGTGCTATCAAGGAATCTTTTCAAACCCTGGCTTCTCTTTAAAACGCAGGTCACCCAAAGACCTCTGTGCTCTGAACCCCTCTCTCTATAATTCCGCTTACAATCCCCCATGAACCCCTCCCTGGCGATTTTTCTATCCCGTGTAGCCCCTTCTAAGTCCGAGATCTTTATTGAATAATTCTCTATTAACCCTCCCGTCCCACTGGTACGAGCCACCCTGTCTTCATATTATAATTCCAAATATTCTGAATGATTAGTTGTACCATCGCCCGCCGGCTAGGTTTACGAAATAGTTAAGATAACAGCGTTTCATTAAGTCTATCCTGTCTTTGGTCGTCTCTACCCAAGCTCACCCCTGATTACTTATAGTGCTGCGGCATTACTCGACCCTGCTATCTATCGGCCGGCATCGTTCTGCAGAGTTTCTAAGCTCTCTACAACCATTTGATTTTGAGGTATCTATGACCAGGCAAAAATCTGAAGTCTAAAACACTGGGTTAATTCAGATACTTTGAGAATAACGGATTTATAAAGTAATGAATAGATGGATTAATACATTAAGATTTTGTTCACTCTTACAATCCATCACAATGCCCATTTGATTAATACAAGAGTCTACGTGTTATTTTAACAGCCACCAATGTTGATTGTTATATTTTAATAATGTTACTTGGAAATTGTACATATAAAAGCATGTTAACTCTGTAAGTAAATTTGGTAATTCGGATATCCGATTGCAAGAACGTTGGATGGAGAGTTTGGTGACCGCTCACGTCAACACTTTGTATTACGTGTACGCTGCACAGTCCGGTTAATGAATTGGTTACATAGTGTAAAGACTTTTAGTCTAAGTTTATGGAGTGAGATCCCCGGTACGAAATATCTTCGCGACCAGTTCCTCCGGTCATAATTTGGTGGAGAATCCGGGCATGCGGTGGCCTTTTAGCTCACCTTGAGATATCGAAGGGACATTTCTGTGTCAAAATGAGCAGTGTGATTCCCCTAAACATTGTGAACCTACCGCGGAGCTTAAACGTGGAGAGATTAGAACTGTCTTGGGAACTTCAAAGAAAAACACACGAGACCAGTCTTATGCTTAAGTGGAAGAAACCAGCGTCATGTGTCAAGAAACCAAGACCAGCAGCAAAGCGTTCCAGAGACCGAAAGCGTCAGGAAGATTTCATTATGAGGAAACAAAGAGTCGTTTACGTCCGTGGGAGTCGTGGAAATGATCATATGGATATTTGTGCTTCTGTTCCGAATACTGGGAAGACACCTGATGTGAGAAAACAAACGTTTTCTTTATCTGCTGTTAACTTGGATAAAAACACACAACCAAATGGCATTTGTAGACCAACCCAAAATGTGTCTGCTATATCAAACATGTCAGCAAAACCGTTCGTCACACGAAGGGCCACCTTGTCGGGTACATCTGAACTTAGCGCGTTCGGCACTATGATGTCAAAAAGCATGGCGACGAGAAAGGGCGACCAGGGAGGTAGAAATCCTTCAGAAGCTAAGAACATTTATTCCTCAAGTGACAAAACTGTGGGAAAAAAACTCGAATAAAAGGTTTCGAAATCCAAATGAAATAGTTGACATTTTATGTGGACATATTTCACCACAGGGCTCAAAAGATTTTCTGTGTAGAGTATTGTGATGACGACATACAAGAAGTGTCTTTCGAATCGGTACCTGTTGTTGGAAGGATCGAATAAGTCCAAACTGGTCTACTTGATTTAGTGGATAAAACAATGTGCACTAATATGTTCATCTTTGTCACTAGAATGCAGTCAGTTCATTTTTTCGCATATTACTTTTACCAGTGCTAAATAAGAATTACTTCTGACTACTAACATATTCAGGAACAATGTAGCCAAATGCCAGGAGGCATATTTTTGGGAGGCAGCGAGGTAATATCACCAGGCTAAAATGTGGAGTCTTGTAACAATGGGTTAAATCAGATACTTTGAGAATAACGGATTTATAAATTAATGAATTGATGGATTAACACATTAAGATGTTTTTCACTTATACAATCCATTACAATGCCCATTTGATAAATACAAGAGTATAAGTGTTATTTTCACAGCTACCAATGTTGATTGTTTTATTTTAATAATGTTACTTGGAAATTGTACATATAAAAGCATGTTAACTCTGTAAGTATATTTGGTAATTCGGATATCCGATTGCAAGAACGTTGGACGGAGAGTCTGGTGACCGCTCCCGTCAACACTTTGTATTACATGTACGCTGCAGTCAGGTTAATAAATTTGTTACTTAGTGTGAGGACTTTTAGTCTCAGTAGTTTATGGTGTGAGATCCCTGGTACGAAATATCTTCGCGACCAGTTCCTCCGGTCATAATTTTGTGGGGCAATTCGGGCATACGGTGACTTTTTAGCTAACCTTGAGATACCAGAAGGAAATTTCTGAGTCAACATTGTGAACCTACTACGGTGCTTAAAAGTGGAGAGATTAAAACTGTCTTGGAACTTCAAGCAGAAACACACGAGACCCGTCTTATGCTTAAGTGGAAGAAACCAGCGTTATTATATCGTTGCCTGGGTGCTAGAATGTCCCCTGTGGGACATATGACATTCTAGCACTCAGGCGACGATATGTCAAGAAAACTTAATCCCTAAACAGAGCAGGATGAACAGCTTTCTAAAATATGACAATACATGTTACTGTACTCGGATAATAATAGATTCATTACTTATTTACTGTTGACCAATTGGACCAAAAGAGCCCATGATGTGAAGTATTTATCTAATTGAATGATGGCTGTAGTTAAGCTCGAGGTGGAGGCTAAAAAATTAATCTTTTGATTCTCAGGCAGCGGCGCATTCCTTTTTTCGGCCGGCGTCCGTCACATTCATATCGGGGGAAAAATGCAAAAAGTATAAAACTATCATAGGGTGTGATTTTAGTGGTTCATACAATTTATTTATTCATTTATTGGTGTTTAAGGTCATATACTTATGCACAGTGGCTAATCATGACCGTGACAGTTTTACGGGTGGAGGAAGCCGGAGAGAACCACCCAGCAACGGCGAGCAGCTGCCAACTCCCCAACATCGTAACTCCACACTCCAGTACAGGCAGGGTTAGATTGGTTGAAGACATGCGTACCACCGACGTGCGGTACGCCTTAGTACACGGCGTCATCGTGCCACCATATGGGCAATCGGGGTTAAGTGCCTTGCCCAAGGACACAACGCGGGGGTCCGAATTGATCGCTCAGACGGTCACCCATCCAATGATTAACCGGGCTCGACGTTACTCACCTTCGGTGATCTGACGAGAAACGGTTACCGAAACGCCACCGCTCCACCGCGCCTCCACTACTTGCCTGGAACAGAGGCGTGGCTAGAGTGTCTTGCTTCGGGGGTGTGCCCCTCAGAATTTCCAACTGGCTGCCTAACGTGTTGCACTTACACGACGAAATATTGAAAACCATTTAGAAAATTCCGCGAACAGTTGGGCTTCACGCTATATCGATTAACCGATGAATACCGGTATTCAAACCAGCATCGACCGAATACCGGTGTAAATACAAAAAAATACCGGTTTATCGTCAATATTTATTTACACACAATTTAATCTTCAAGATTTTTAGTCCCGAATGAATAATATTATCCGTTTACCCGACGGAACATCCGCCCGTGTAATATAAAAATTCAGCAATTAAAACTATATTTTTAAAAATTCAATAATACCATATCATGTGACCTCCCTCATTGGAACGAGAAAATCGAGCTCGTTCCAGTGAGGGTCACATGATATTGTTTTGTTGAAATGTTTCGAAAAATCCGATAAACAATATATAAAATAATAAATTTTGATATCGTCTGCTTTGGGTAAAGGGTTATTCAAACTGCATCATCACGGCATGCAAATTCGTTCCATTGTAATGGCTCAAGTTCCGATTGTGGTACGTATGTTCAGATATCTGAACAGTCTTTCGATATACCGGTAAGCCGCGGTATTTTTGTGAATACCGATACCGAATACCGAGCAGCTCCAGTGAACAGTGGTTCAAAAATCACTACATTTCTGTTACAAACGGTTACAGCTACATATAAAATGCCACAAAATCAACTTCCAGAGGGCCAACTGTTGGTGGACTGAGGTTTAAAATTTCTAACTATTGAAAATTCGGTGAGGGAGATCTCTGTGTGATAGCACATATCAATCGGAATTATAAGCGAACTCAAACCACTCATACCACTGAGAGAGAGAAAGGGGGCAGAGAGAGAGAGAGAGAGAGAGAGAGAGAGAGAGAGAGAGAGAGAGAGAGAGAGAGAGACAGACAGACAGACAGACAGACAGACAGACAGACAGACAGACAGACAGACAGTGTTAATCTCCACATACCATTTTCAGATTCAAGAACATCTGCTCGCACATGTTCAAGATCTCGTATCTTTCAAGTAAGCAATAAAAACACACTCGAAGATAATGAGGTGTCAAGAGTGTATTTCACCTCGCACATACCTATTTTATCAGAGCCTCATTTAACTCAAAACATACAATAATATTTTTCCATCAACGCGACAAATAAAAATGTGTTGAGGTTGCTGGTGATGTTAATCAGTTAATGAGCGCAAGTTTGCAGACGCGATCTAAAAACAGGCATGTTCAAAGAAAACCGGTCTCCGCAGCACTGGCACTAAAACCCGTTTGAAAAATGTCTGATAAATCTTCGTGTGACTGCTTCCAAACATTCCTTCTCCGAGTCATTACAACAACATTAAATGTTCAATGAGCAACCCCAAATCGACGAAACACGCCAAGGCTATAATCTCTCAAGTACCAATCGAATCGAGAATAGATACGTAATTTTATAATTTGAATGGTCAAGTGTGTTAAATGAATGAGCTGAACTTGCATCTCTATAACCTAGAGCATGCGGTAACCGCTGCTTATTCCCATTTCCTTATTCGAAATTCATAATCAACCGATTTTATAGGTTGATAACAAATGTCGAATAAGGAACTAGGAATAACTAACGCTTGTAACGCCTCCAATACCCCACTGGTCTGTAACATGATAATATAATTATTTTGCATAAATAATTTGAACACAGATATACTAATATTGTATCACGTGACAACCATAGTGTTCTATATCCTATTGGGAGATAGAACATTATGGTTATCACGTGACGATTGGTAGAATGACGAGTCAGGAACACGACTACCGTTGTCTAGATTATAATAAGTGATTTATTATTTATTTCAGTTTACACATTGATAGGGGAATAGGAAGCATTTTGAACTGGGGCGGGAGGGGACACGGCCATTAAAGGACATCTACTCACTGATATATGGCTTGTGAGCGTTACGAATATAATACACGAAACTTTGTTTGGGACTAACACACCTCTATATTACGAATTATTATGCCTCACGTTTGTAACATCAGCCGTGATTGGTTAATTTGACACCTTCTAAAAGTCATAGTACTGGAGTTTTGGGGCAAAACACGGGTACTATCGGAACGTTCTTCCCTGGAGACAAGAGAACAAAGAAAATGTAAGCTCCACTTCGATTGATCAGCGTCGATTACGTACGCCCTCAATTTCTCAACACCAAACGCTGGCGCCGTGTCCGTTTAACTTTTTTCGTCACTGATAGACACAAACTTACCAACAAATATATCATCTTCAGTGGGTGTGTTTTCAATTTTAACTGAAAACAATGAATTCAAAAGAATCAGAAATATTAAAAACTCTCGTGTTGTTCACCACTTCAGTGAATCCTGAATATGAGTTATGACTTCAGTCAATTATATTTCCACAAGTTTAGTACTCCTCGACCTCACTGAGCCTCCGCCTCAAGTTCAAAATAAATTGTTTCACTCCGCTTAATTCTAACAACTGTCGTCGACCGATAGAACATTGAAAGGAACGTTCTAATATTATAATATGCTTATTTTTTCCTTATTTAACCATGTTCCCCACCATTGTTCACTTTTCTCGACTTCAAACTAGTCTAATCCCCGATACTGTTGCCAATTACGAGAACCCAACAGATAAATATAAGACAGACATATATACATATAAACACGGATTGACCCAGATGAGGGAAATTTTCGGGTATCGTTATACCCCCTAAGTATGGGTTCTTTTAAAACAACTTTATGGGGTTGACAAAAGTTATATAAGACTACCATGTGGGTATATAAACTACACACACACCCCTGCCACTGTGTAGAATTCAATTTTTAAGCTAAGTATAATAACTATTGTCTGAGGTTTGAAACTATCAAATAGCGCAAACATTTGAGGGTTACTATGCAGGTCCCACAATATTTTGGTGCTCCACAACTAGGTATTAAAACTAAAAATTTCCCAGATATATCAGCGCATCGGATCAAAAGATGTCAGAGCAAATACAGTCTAAAAGGGAGGAGCCCCCCCCCCCCCCCCGCACTTTCAAGTTCAGATATATGAATATATTTCTTCTCTCTGTGTAGTAAGCACACATGTTTTAATTATTCTGACTAGTAATATGCCAGAGAAGTATCGCAGTGGGATACTTCTCTGGCATATTACTCGTCAGAATAAAATGTCTCCATGCTATCTCCACAGTTAATTAATCACGCAACGACTATAGCACTTATAGATTGATTCCAATCGTCACGGTTATCAAGTATATTATTTCTAGAGATACGCTTGATAGAATATGCATTGGCGCACGGCGATTTTATCTTCAGAAATGTCTCGTGCCATTTTTAGGCATCTTGAAATGTTGTTAGGATAAGGTATAAAGTGTGGAGAACTAGCTAGTTCAGAGAGACTTGGGTTCCGGCTGTTTGGGAGTGAGACTTGGGTTCCGATCGTTCAGGAGAGAGACTTGGGTTTCGGCCGAATAGGAGGCGCCATATAGGGTCTCTAGCGAGTGGAATTGCTGGGCAATTCACGAAGTTCCGTTGTACGCCGCTATTGTCAGATTAGGTAAACGTAGGAGGTCTGCAAGCCCGAGTTTTGAGAATAGATTACGAATCCAAGTAAAGGCTAAGTTTAGATGTCGGTGTCTCGCGCCTGTCTCAAAGTGTAGGCTATTGTATTGTGGTATTAAACCTTAGGAACGCAGATGTTGATTGCGAAGTAGTGTCACATAATATCCTCCCGTGGGTCCTTATTGGTGAGCGTAGAGCTTTTCCTCATCGCAAGGGGAGGGGGTCCCAAGGACGGGCTATATAATTCAGTTTGCGAGTAAAGTATGATTTTACCTTCATGAAATTCTTTCACTGAGAAACATATCTTTCTTAGAAGAAGTAAAACGAATATTTTAGCTGTTCGTAAATAACGCAGATGTTGAGTAGAGGTCATTGGTATTTACGACCTCCCATTAAGAGATAAATAATAAGCAATTTCATCTCTACGCCGATTACAAATACCTATCTGGCCATATACCATACGTCATGGTGACAGAAGTATGGCATGATGTAAGTGTCGGCCACGGATGTTATAGCAATAACTCATCGCTGATAATAAATAAATGGTTTTCAAGATTAAGACTCGGCAATTTTAACAGTATACTGGCTGTCCACTTTTAAAGAAGTGGAGAGCTATCTGCTAATACTAAACAATGAAATCGCCTCTGGCCGATTACAACAGGGTTATGCAGAATTTCTGCTGAAAGTTGAAAATCCAATTCGCACCCTCTGGTAAAAATCTGGTGCGATAAACTATCTTCTGACAGAATAACTTTGATGATATAAACAGATCGACCGACCCAGAAGGTCAGTTTCCTGACCGAACTTCTCTGATGCACAACACGCGAATGATGGAAAGTTTCCTGCTTCTCGGTAACACTGAGTCGATTCTATTTTCTTCAGTGAACGTATATCTGAAATTTTGTTTTGCATCAGAGTCTTTTTACAAGTGTAGGGCGCTATGATTTAATTAAGGAAAATATATTACAAAGAAATCGTAAGTACTCTTCTGTGTTTGACTTTACCCATGTCCAGCTGAAGTGTTCCCGAGGAATGCATGGTGAATGTTTCAAGAGTAACCACGAACTTGGTTTTAACCCATTACTTCAGACATTATCTTTAAGCTTACGTGTGGGGGAGTGATTACGAACTTCCTCCCCAGAACAAACATTCTTGAGTCCGAACTAAAATCCACTAGACGACTGGGGTGCAACGATCGCGGCCATATCGATCCATTTACCCCTCTACTGTGCCACAGTAGCCTGGTTTAGTATCAGTGTTGTGAATATCGACTCAAAGTCAACAAGTGACAATTCGCGCAAGCTCGAAAGCCGACAGAGTGAATGAACTGAATCCAAATGAGAACTAAGTTGCCACAACGTAATTAACATTGCTAGTTGAGATCCCCCGGCAGTCAGAGCTGCAGACGCGCACAGACGCAAAAGACTAACACTCGGTGTTTTAAGCTTCTGTAGCGAGCACGCGACAGTGACATTTTGAAAATGTACAATAGCGCCAGTACAGGGCTATAGATAAACTGAAATTGATGAAAAACTAGTAACCCCTGTGGTAAATCTTCTACCATGTTGATCAAATTGTTAAATGTGTTGAGTATGGAAATGAGTTTATTTTAAATGTAAATAAAAGAATCGTTGTTACTTTAATCATTGTTTCCTTTCCGCAGCCTGAAGTGATTACGAATCACACCTAACGAAGAACGAACCTATGTTTCGAGTTCACTCGGCAGGGAAGAAAATCATAGTGCGGTCCCAACTCTGCTCTTCGAGCCGAGTTTGTCCCGTGCTCGGATTCCGACCCTCCTTCTTGTCTCATTCCCCAATTTTTTTAATGGCGAGGCTAAACAACTCCATGTCATCCCTTCCCCGTGGATGAAGGTGTTCTGACAATAGAAAAAGTAGGGATGAAAAGTAAGCAGCTATGACCTGACCAGACAGAAGAGACCATTCTTGATATGAATGGATATTGATCTGGAAGAATTCGTCATAGCTGAACAGTGAAGTACCTGTTGTGAGATCACAAGTTTGTAAAAGTTTAAGCTGCAAGAGTTTCCTTTGAAATACATGTACAGATAAAACTGAAGCCTGTCATAGCAGATCCCACAGAATGATTTCATTTACCTCAAACCTATAGGTGTGTTTGCTATAAAAAATATTGAATTATCTGAAAATAATATATTTATCCTACAATGACGTTTCCTTGGCTTTGGGAAACACCGGGCAGGGCCCGCTTCATCTGACGAGTAATCAGATTCAGACCAACCTCATTAATGTGAATGGTTCTCAATCCACACATCGAAAGAACCAAGAAGAGCTCTCCGTTCCCTATCACTGTTTGCTACAGTGTGTTTCCTGACGTTCTCTCTTCTTTATCACTGTTTGGTGGAATAGATGAGAAGTCACTCATTCGAGCAATTATTCGATGGCTTATTTGCTCGATTACGTTCGAGTCATTCGAGCAATACCTGTTCAAATCACTACTCGACAGCTTATTTCCTCGATAAGGTTCGAATTAGCCCTTTACCTAACATGAAAAGCAGACGACACCTGCAAACAAAATTCTTGAATAACTATTTTTTTTCATTTATGTCTCAAAAACATAGGTTATGACTCCTCTGTGGAACGATCTCAACGAGCTCGTTCCAAAGAGGGGTCATAACCTATGTTTTTGAGACAAAAAGTAAACAAATAATGAAAATTAATTGGCGATTGTTGTGAATAGCGCTGGCCGGGTTTGGCCGTTACGTTGGGTAAAGGGTTAGAGCAAGCAAACTATATTCGACTGCTGGAGGTAGTGGAAACCAAGTATGATATCGTATAGTGATATAGGTATGGAAAGCCATAATAGTCAGTAGTAAGTGTTGGTGCTTCTAGCACAGGGCACCCGGTAGTAGCCAATAGTAGCTGTACAGACCAGTAGTAGTGACAGAAAAGAATGAAAGCTAATCATAGGACAGACGATGGTGACAACTGCCACATCATCAGTAGTCGTCTTGGAGCTATCAGGGCCATGGGGTGGTCCAGATGCAAGGAACTGAACGTACGATGGTTTATTTGCTCGATAAGATCGAGTCGTTCGAGGAAAACTTCTCCATGCTCGAATAACGCTTGGCAGTAGGAACCATGCAGGATTTCGTTATACACAAGGGAGATAAATTTCTATGGGTATGTACATATTTCGGGAAATGAAGCAATCTGATTGGTGATTATAGGACTTGGACGAGAGCAGAGGTTGGGACAGATCCGGAGATAGGTGGAAGAGAAGCTAAGACTAGATAGGTGGCTAGGATAATCAGAATACGGTCAGTTGTAGGAACACGGGTCAGGGAATAGAAGAATAAGCCACAGAATAGATCAGGATGGGCAGAGAAACGGGGAGCCGGGGCAAATCCGAATCAGTAAAGTTACTCTTATTCAAAGGAACGCGCCTATTACTAGAAAAAGGAGGATTCTGGGGAAATCCCAACTTATGTCGATAGTGTTGGGTGGTTTTGGGTGATTTGGAGAGATTGTCGGGTCTATTTGGGCAATTCTACGTAGTGAACGGGTATTTGGGGTAAATCCGAGACCTGCAAACTACATCTATTCAATCGAACGCATCCTCCCCCCCCCCAGAACGTACCCAGTCCTATTGTAGGCCATTAAGTCACAAAGCAACCACGTGCTACCATACAAACAACCATGGCGGTCTCAAGTATACAAAAATGGACGACGGAAACACCCCAACAACACACACTGCGCATGCGCACTAAGAACGCGTATCATTATGGGATGACGTCACAAAATGGCTGCTCACGCGGGTACCACGATAACCAAACATGAAGTAACTAGGTCACATGACTATGAGATCACATCCGCCCCCATTCCCTACTCTCAATCTGGGCAGATCCATCACTCTCCTACTACCCCACTCTATAAGGCATGGCGACTTGATTTGAATGCAACCCTCTGAACAACAATTTCTTAATTTTTTTCGAAATTGGTTTAATGGTTTTTTAATGAAAGCCAGAAACACATCCTTCAGGCACGACGACGCTATGGCTCATCTTTGGCGTAAGTTGAAAGGCATTCAGTAAATAAAAAAACAAAACAATTTGCACCCCAAAACATAGCTCATAGACGTTAATCGGAACGACTTCATTTAATAACATTCAAAATAATGGTCTGAAGAGAGTCTAAATTTCGAGAATGGTCGGTGGTGGCGTGCGTTAATTTTTCATAATCTATAGTCTTCGGAGCTGGCGAGTGATAATGCGAAACACCGGTTGTTATGCATTGACACGTGATGTCAAGGATGGGTATATGAAGTATACAGTATTACATGAAGACTATTGCACGGGGTAGGCATATGAAGTATACAGTATTACATGACTATTGCATGGGGTCACCTCCCCCAAATTCGGGCCCAACTTCAATTGTTGGAACTTTTCATGCTCAAATCATAAAACGTAGAAAATTATGAGGCATTAGGCAACTCAAAAATGTTCACGCGAAAAGGATGGGGAGGAGAGTAAAGATACTTCCAGGGGAGGGGGTCGAAATTCGGTGACCACCCAAGTGGAGGGGTGTAGTTGGAATTTTTGAAGGTGGAAACACCCCTCCCTCATTCAATACTCCCTTACCACATCTCTGAGTTCCTACTTTTTTTTTACAAAATCTGTACCCATATTCGTTACAAATAACAGAGATGTGTCAATATTTATTTAAAACACCCCGAGCGCCTGTGAAATACAATGTGAAAGATGAAGATCATATGAACCAATTCTTCAAATACCTCCTTTCCCCGCGGAACATTTCGGTCAGAAATAGTTTTATTCACACTCATGAATGTTGATATCTTCTTTTTGCTTCAAATCGTACAGATTTTCTGTGTTTTGTGTGATCGTTTAACTGATATGTAGTGATTTTATATTGGCATTAATAACAGCCATACCTCAACAAAACCATGACAGCTCGTGATGATGCAAAACACCAGGCGTTCTTTTTGTCTTACACTCTCTGACACCTATCGTACATACAATATTGAAAAAAAAAAACCACCAGCTGACATTCGCGAAGCAGTTGTAGAAACAGATGATGCCGTGTAAATAACACTTTTGCTGCAACGAACACCTTTACCTTATGTGGAGTACCTATATATTTGTGTTTGGGGTTTTCTTTATTTGGGTTTAACGACACTTTCGATAGCCAGGGTCACCTCCTGTCTGACAATTTTACGGGTGGAGGTAGCCGGGGTAGCCACCGAAAAGTGTCGGACTACCAAACCAAGCCTGAAAATAAGCAATCCGTCATTTGCAGAATGAGATCCCAGAGGGTGGGCCAATTTATCCTCTGGACACCTCTTTCTGTTTAGGCTTGAGACCCTGATTGAGACTGAGGTTCACAGGGGGTAAATTTAGTGATGCTACCCTGTGCAGGGTAGCATCATCAAATTCATTCTCTGGGGACCTCAATTTGCAGATGACAGTCTGCTTATTTTCTGGCTTGTACCCAACGTACCAACTCCGCATAAGCATCTTTCTTGCTGGAATAAGATTTTCTTTAAACTTTCTTCTCTGATAGAAGTTTCGAGTGATTTTGCACCTCTCGTGTTCAGGTCAATAATAACTATTCCTGTTGTACTTCATGTAATACGAAAGATATCCTATTCGACAGTTGCCATTTTATAATTTAGTAAGTGCCCCCCCCCCCCCCCCCCCACATCTGTCTTTTTAGTCTGTGTGGAACACACAGACTATTGTTTTTGCACGGTTTCTTTTTCTTTGATCTCTTTGTTCTTCTTCTTCTTCTTCTTCTGCTGGTCTGTCTTCTATGCACTTCCTAATGCGCACGATAATTCGAATAGGAATCTTCCTATCTCGCTGCTTTTTGGCATACCAGCAGACAGTTACAAGTACTCCGTTTTATGTACTATGTTTTTTATGTTTTTTCAGTCTTAAGGGGCATTGGTGGTGTCCCTAGGAACGTTTTGAAAGGGGGTAACACTCACATCTCCGGCATGGTATGACATATTGACCTGTGATCAACACCACATGAGTCGAAATTGAACGTAGGTTCAAAAATGGATCAAAGTCATTGAGGTCATCCAGGCGTCATTAGTGCATTTTGCAGAATTGCTGGAAATCACATGTTATGACCGCCTAATGCATTGCCGAAGTTCGTACATGCATGCTTATACTAAAAATGGACAGGGCCAAACATTTTGAAAGTGGATCACGCTCATATCTCAAGCATGGTATGACCTATGGATCAGGAACGAAAACCAAACTAGTCGAATCTCAATGGATGTTCAAGTTATGGGTCAAGGTCAATGAGGTTACCCAGGGATCATTGAGTGCATTTTTCAGAATTGCTGGAAATTACATTTTATGACCCCTAATGCATTCCTATAGTCCATACATGTATTTTATACTAAAAGGGTGGGCGGGCTGGGCCAAACATTGTGAAAATGGGTCACGCTCATATCTCCAGCATGGATTAGCGTATGGAGAGAGGGCAAACACCAAATGAATCGAATCTCAATGGAGGTTCGAAATATGGGTCAAGGTCATTAAGTTCTTTCAGAGGTCATTTAGACTGCTAGAAATCACAGTTTATGACCCCTAATGTATTGCTGAAGTTCATACATTTATTTTTATACACAAAAAGTGGGCGGGGCCAACAATTTGGAAAATTGGTCACGCTCATATCTCAAGCATGGTATGACCTACAGACCTGGTACCGACACCAAATGAGTCGAAACACCATGGAAGTTAATAATTTTGGTCCAGGTCACTAGGGTCGCTCAGGTCTCATTAAATGCAGTTTTAAGAATTGCTTGAAATTGCATTTTATAACCCCAATGCATTTCTAAAGTTCGTACCTGTATTTCTTCACTCAAAATGGGGACAGAGTGAAAAATACCCCTTTCTGATACCTTTATAGAACACGTTGAATGATGTGCACAGAAGTTATTTCCGATTTCTTGCAAAATGTTATCTGAATCGTGTTTGAAAATCTTTAACTGCTGTTCACGAAAACCTATTTCTGATATCTTTAAAGATATTTGACTCCCGAAAATAATTCTCCATAAATTCTCTTTCTTTATAGTTTAATTCTGATGCTTTCACCATTTGCACGCAGACTTAAATTTACTGGTCACAGTAACGTCCGTTTCTCTCGTCTATTTTGTGTTTGTGTATTTTTGTGAAACGACGTGGAATCACTTAGACCTCTATTTCACACTGAAATAATGACGTCACGTTAGTAAGTAGGAGATGTGGAGATCGGCCCTGTTTGGCCAGATCTCATGCCAGATCTCACATATGACGCCATAGTCACGTGACTCAGTGTCGTCATGTTGTGCTGTCGTGGTAGCCCGCTTGAGCGGCCATCTTGTGACGTCATTACCATAGTGATGCGTGGTATTAGTGCGCATGCGCAGAGCATGTTGTTAGGGTGATACGTGTTTCCGTCGGCTATTTTGTATACTGGAGGCCGCCATGTTGGTTTCTATGGCGGGCGAGCGTCCGGGCGTCCTCGCACTGTTAGCGCAATAACTTGAACAAACGGTCACCGTTTTGACTAATATTTGCCATCCAGGTCTCTTGCAATAATATCTCGAATAAGTTCGAAAATTGGCCCGGTCCGATTTTTCGTTACAGAGTTATTGGCCTTAATTCGTCAATTTTTACAAATTTTTAGCTCGTTAGCGCAATAACTTGAACAAACGACCTTCGATTTGACTAATATTTGCCATGTACGTCCTGAGAACTGTCTCGACCCAATTTTTGGTTACAGAGTTATGGGCCTTAATTCGTCATTTTTTATGAATTTTGAGCTCATTAGCGCAATAACTTGAACAGACGTTCTCCGATTTGACTAATATTTGCCATACAGGTCTTATGCAATAATATCTCAAGGGAGTTCGAAAACTGGCCTGGTCAGATTCTTCGTGACAGAAGTATGGGCCTTAATTAGTCAATTTTTATGAATTTGTAGCTCATTAGCGCTATAACTTGAACAAACGTTCTCCAAGTTGACTAATTTTTGCCATACAAGTCCTTGGTACAAATATCTCAGGTGAGTTCGAAAACTGGCCAAGTCCGCTTTCTCATTATAGAGTTATGGGCCTTAATTAGTCCATGTTTACGAATTTTGAGCTTGTCACTTTTTACGATTTTTGAGCTCAACGCGATGACATTTCTGATTTTCAATAGAGGGTGCATGGAGAAAGTAGCCACAACTCGACGCCTGCATCTCTGATGCGCACCTCTTGTCATCGTATGTGCCTATGTGCTGCATTTTTGTGCGCACATTGTGCATAAGCACACAAGCACATATCAGCACATCCAGTGTGTACGAAGGTGCTGCATGCAATGTGAACACATTGTGACACAATGTGTATTAACACATAAGCACATCTCCGTATGGTCATCATATGGTTTCTTATATGTAAGGCACCCTAGCTTGCACGAGGCCCGCGCATTGTATAGACTGGTAAGTCTAAGATGAATAGAGCAATCTGTATGCGCCTGTTAAAGACCTGACCTAGGGCAGAGTCGAGACAGGGTCAGGCATAGCTAGGAAGTATGAAGTAGTGCTACAAGTCAATAACAATGGTAGAAAGCTGTAAGTGTGGTAGAAGACTATAGTATTAGGCGACTACAATAGAGGCAAGTCATAGGACAGATAGTTGAAGACAAGATGGAAGCCGATTGTAAGACTACCTGGTGCTGTTCAGGAACTTGGAATCCCACTTACGGAATCCCACTTAAGGAACCCCTTTTACAGAATCCCTATAGAATATCACTTTTTACCGAAATGAGTCGAAGAGCAGTATGTGGATCACTCGTTCAAGAAATTGCTCGGTAGCTAGTTTTTCGATAAGATTCGAGTCGTTCACGCAAGCAGTAGTGGAATACAACCCTAATTGTGATATGAATTGGGACCCGAAAGAGCCGTACTAGTACCACACGTTAGTAATAGTTGAGACGCTCTATCGCATGACAGAGTAGTGGTAGCCAAGAGTAATGATGCAAGGCAACAATGGTACGAGGCTGTAAGGCTGATAGAACACCACACTAAAGGTGAATACAATGCAAACTGATCATAGGACAGATGGTGGTGACTATGGACAAGCCAGCAGCGGTATCCTTAAAGCTATGAAGGGTGTGGCGTGGTTTAACTTTTATACAAAGGAACCCAACATGGCAACACTGGGTCATGTGACCATGACGTCACATGAGATCCGCCACATGAGATACATAAGGTGGGGGTCGAAACGAAATATTAATAGGGACGTGCCTATTATAGGGAAAAAGCAGTATATCATGTACCCGGACGACCCCCATCTTATGAATCTCATCTGGTGGATCTCATGTAACGTCATATCACAGGACCCAGTGGCGCCATATTGTGCTGTCATGGTAAAAGCACCCATAATTCATATACAGTGGTATTGGATTTTATTATCACTCAAAATATTATTCTTTTCTAAAGAGAGTTCCCCTAATGGATGATTTAGCTTTGTGGGTAGAATTTGATGGCAAAATATTCAACCTATCGTCATCCATAATTTTCATATCTACTACGCCCCACTCGCAAACTCACGTTACTAGTAGAAACGTAACATGCACGGACGGGCGTTTCACCGATTTGAGACAGAATTGTCAACCTGTGCTCCGAAAGATCTCTTCATCTAAGGTGGAGATTTCAATATGTGCCCTGGTGGGAAGCCGGAATATGTTACAGATAATGGGGACAAGCACTCCTTTCCGAAAATTATAGGATCGTGAAAGTCTTGATACACCTTCAATAGTTTTGGGAAGCATCCCTTGTCTTTGTGCCAAATAGCTCGACTCAGAACTAATGGACTGGATAACTAATAACTGGATGGAGACTACATGGGTGACTACAATGGGCGTGGTGTTATGAATTGCATCATAATAACTGCCAAATACTTTTCTGACGTAAACTATTTTTGTGTTAAATCCAGTGTTCACGTCGTCGGGTGCCAATTAACCAATTCCACTTCACATTCTGATTTGGCACCAAAAAAGTTTCGATGGCTAACATTTTGGCACCAAAAGGTTACTTTCGCTTGTGAAGGAAATTCATTGCAGCTGTGAAGGGCGCGATCGATGACGAAACAAACAAATAAAATTATTTTATAACTTCTGGAAACTGTCAGCCGGCAATAAATACGGAAACAATATGCGACTGTCACGAAACTCTCTCGACCACAATGATTTTGTTAATAAGGTATAGTTTTTGGACAACATTTCAAAGTTAATTGTCAGTGAATGGTAATGGTGCATTGTTTTTTCTTCATTGAAGCATTGTGGGTTATCAACTTTACAAAAAGACAGCCATTAAGTAGACAAAAACTTCATACCGTCGCGAGTGACCGTCGCGAGTGACTCGCGACGGTATGAAGCATTCATCTGCATGGCCAGCTTTTATTTTCAAATTAGTGGAAAAACGGTCTAGTTATCTCCCCTGAAATTGTCGTTTTGGGGATTGGAAAATAACATTTCGGAGATGGGAAAGTTTTACAATTCCTGTGGTTAAATAAAATGTTCAAAAGTTACATTATGGAAGCGCATTTCATCTGAAAATTCAATGTATTTTCTTTATAGTGATTGTTAAATGTTGCCAGTTTATCATCTGAGTTTTATTTCTGTGTCAATCATTAAATGTAGTATTTTCTCCAGTGCAATCATGCTAAAAATGTTTTAAAACAGTGTTTCCGTTGACTTTTGACCACCTATCGACGATTTTTGGTTTGACAGATGACTGGGAAGCGCATCAATTCGAAAAATAGCATCTTGTGTCTACTGTCTGTTTGAAATACCTATCAGACCCAAGTCTTGACTTCTGTTCCTTTGATGTCCAAAATTCTGTATAATCTGATTACTTTTCTCACACCTCAGCTGATTATCTGTGAAACAATAAGCTGATACTTTTTGATAGTCGATAAGGGGAGATAACCGTCCATCTGAACCTGTCAACTGAAGTGGAAAGCTGGGCATGATTCAATGCTGCCTTTTGGAAAGACTTGCGACCCTCCCGTGCCCAGTAATTACTTCATTAACCATTTACCCAACGTAACGATCAAAACCGGTCAGCGTTATTCACAAAAATCTCCATCCGATTTTCATTATTTTTTTCACTTTTTGTCTCAAAAACATAGCTTATGACACCTCCTTGGAACGAGCTCACGCTAGGCTTTTGATGCAAAAAATGAAAAAAATAGTCATTCAAAAATTTTATATGCAAGTGTCGTCTGCCTTTCGTGTTATTTATTTATTTATTTATTTATTGGTGTTTAAGGTCACATATTTATGCACAATGGCTAATCATGACCGTGACAGTTTTACGGGTGGAGGAAGACGGAGTACCCGGAGGGAACAACCGAGCAACGGCGAGCAACTGTCAGCTCCCCAACATACTAACTCCACACAAGCAGGGTTAGCATTGGTTGAAGACAAGTGCAATATCGACGTGCAGTACGCCTTAGTACACATCGCCACCGTGCCCCCACGCGAGCAATGGAGGTGAAGTGTCTTGCCCAAGGACACAACGCGGTTACCGCAGATGGGATTCGAACCAAGGACCTCTCGGCTTGCAGCCTGCCCCTCTACCTACTGAGCCACCGCGTTCCCCGCCTTTCGTGTTAGGTAAAGAGTTAATCTGTTATTTTCTGAGTGCAACAACAGGTATACGTACCGACATCACATAGCCTGACCATTAATTGAATCCGTGACATAGATATAGCTTAGTTGACCACTGTTTGGCACTGAAATATCCAGAATAGCTAAAAAATTGGAACCAGGCAGTTTCGGGCCAGCATTATTTATTTATTTATTTATTCATTTGTTGGTGTTTAAGGTCACATACTTATGCATAATGGCTAATCGTGACCGTGACAGTTTTACGAGTGAAGAAAGCCGGAGTACCCGGAGAGAACCACCGAGCATCGACGAGCAACTGTCAGCTTCTCAACGTTCTAACTCTGTTCAAGCTCCGCTCAAGCAGTGTTACAGCGGTTGTACGCCTTAGCACACGGCGTCATCGTGCATGTAGGCAACCGGGATAAAGTGCTTTGCCCAAGGATACAACACGAGTCGTCCCGGACGCATAATGGCTAATCGTGACCGTGACAGTTTTACGAGTGAAGAAAGCCGGAGTACCCGGAGAGAACCACCGAGCATCGACGAGCAACTGTCAGCTCCTCAACGTTCTAACTCTGTTCAAGCTCCGCTCAAGCAGTGTTACAGCGGTTGTACGCCTTAGCACACGGCGTCATCGTGCATGTAGGCAACCGGGATAAAGTGCTTTGCCCAAGGACACAACACGAGTCGTCCCGGATGGGGATCGAACTCGGGACCTCTAGCATAGAAGTCCCACAGTCTACCACTGAGCTACCGCACTACTTCGAGCCAGCATGAAACACTGGTTAAATCTCTAAACGAATACACTGATCACTGCCCCATATCCCTCCATCTGAAGTATTCCGATAACAATTTAGGGGATAACTATGTTGTATTTGATTGTTTGGGGACGTAAACGATGGTTTTACTGTCGCAAAATGAGTTTTGCCGGCGACGCGTTAGCTGAAAACTGAGATAGTATTTGATCTCCCAACTATAAAACAACGCCTTCTTGAAGACAACAATTTAAATCTAAAAATACAGCCTTCGTGACGTCATTTGGGCGTTCCGAACAAAATCACGAAATTTTTTTACGCTGCCACTATACAAATAGTTCCAAACGTTTTAGTCATTTTATCACCAATAACAAAATATATTTATATTTGTACTGACGACATTCATCATGTTTAAACGTTTGTGACAATCTGAAAACCAAATACGCCGGCTGCTTTCCCTGTTCAAAGTTTAGAGTTCACATTCTGGTTTTTCAGTCTGAGTCAGAAAAAATATTAAAATATTGAGATCTTTGGTTGGAAGCCCTTGTTTAACCTTAATAATTACTTATGGTTACAGAACAGTTGTTCATTTTAAACTGTTTCTGGGAAGTCATGTCTGGTGGAATTGGGCTACTGGTAATGACATAATTGTTGCAGAACGAATAGTTCACCTCTCTCAGGCTCAGTGGTGAACGCGTTTCTGCAGTTGTACATGTTGGTGCCACGAACGCAGGTGACAAATTAGAAAATAAAAAAACGCTTACACTTTAAGTCGATGTTATAACATCGCTAGCGGATCTGTCAGAAATTTTTGGCCTTGGACAATTAAAATTTTTATTGCCAGTTGTCCGAATTTTTTTTTTCTATTTCGCACATAGCGTCCATAAATTCTTCATCGTACGAAAAATTGCCATTTATAAATTATCAGAATATCACTGACTGGTTCCACACGGTTGTCGTCAAGCCTGTCGGAATCAATTTTTTTAACTCTCATTTCATTACTCAGCTGTCTCTGCCAAACCTCTTCCACATTAATATTAAACTTTCCAACTTCATCCATATTAATTACAGTTAATTACAAGAAAAATAGAAAACATTTTTATTTTACAGAAAGTCAACGCGTTCACAGCGTTTGTTTACCTTGGATATGATAGTCAAGGACTCTAAATGGAACGAAAATAGAACGCCCACGATTACATCTTGACTTTTCTGAAATAGTTTTTAAATACACAAAATTTGTGACAGGTTACGCCGATTTTACTGTCGCAAATTTTATTTTAACCAATCAGATTTCGAGATTTATAGTAATTGTATTAGAATACACAGTAACATCAACATAGTTTAAGTAGACTGCATGTAAATCAGCACTCAAGTGGTAAGGAAGAGGCATTAATATCATTCAGTAGCCCTGACATAGTCATTCAGATTCAACAGTTTCGAGCAAAATATCTCCCACTGAACACAAGACGCACTGAGGTGGCAGCTGAAGATATAACCCGTTTTATAGGATGGATCAATGGAGATGCTTCAGATTGTATCCCTTGTGGCAAAGGAAGAAAACAAAACGAAACGTAAATGGTTTGATGCTGAATGCTGACATCTTAATCCTTTGAACCCAAGCGGCCGTTTTTCCGACCAGGAACATGATACTTCATAACATCATTATATAGGTTGGCTGTTCAGTAAATATTGTGGGGTAGACCAATCAGTATTTCCAACGTGCAGCCCGAGGCTGCACGTTGAAAATACTGATTAGTCTACCCCAAATAATGAATATGGACTCTTCTAATTGCTGCCATTGAACTGGCGTGGAAGATACCACCAGAGTTCAAAGGGTTAAGCAAATAAGGAAAGACATCGGCCTTGTTTTGTGGAAAAGTCCGCAAAATAAGAGAATGATCATCAGTTACTTCTCCGCAGAAAGCTTATAATAGGGCCACGAAATATGAATCCAGATTATTTTTCAAAAACAACGGGTGAACAATTAGACAGTTTAGAGTCAGCCGGTCCTAAAGAATATCGGAAAGTGATAAATAACACCAGAAAGAAAGAATCTACCGAAAACGACACCCGATCCCGATAATAATCTATTCTGCAAATCCGTTTCAGAAAGGATATAGTACGATAAATGGTATGTTTATCTTGAAAATGCCAATACAAATACAAGAAATTGAAAAAAACATTGTATGCTGTTTTGTGGATTTTAGGAAGGCACTCGACACCGTAGATCGTTCGATAATTTTCCACAAATTACAGCAAATCGGAATTAATGGAACAACATTTCAAACCTTATCGTTCATGTATCAGTCGAGTTATTATATGACCAAAACAAATAAAGGCATTAGACCAACAGAGCTGTTGACATCCAGTGACAGATAGGGCTGAAACCTTTCTCCGACTCGCTATAAACTTTTTATTGATGACCTTGGAAACTATTTAAGGAAAGGTGCAGTCCCATTCTCTTGAGTAGTTGTCAATTAAACCACTTGATTTGGCTAAATGCCCATGTAATACTATCAGACTCGCATATAGGCCTCCAAATCCAAGAAACAAAGAAAATTAGAAACGTATCCTCGTCAAACAATCTGTATATCAGCAGTGCGAAAACTAAATTTATGAGTTTGGTTTACTTATTAATTCATATAAGTTCAAAAGCCACCCACATTACAAATATATTAAAAAATATTTGACAAATTGACTAAATCTGTTATACTCCACGGTAGTGAAATATGGACTTTGAAATATGGAAGTGACTAATCATTTATCTTATCATGTGGTACGGGCGGAATTACAGTTAAAACTAGAAGTCCGGTCTCGAACTGTGCGCTTATCTAGGCTTAATTGCGCGTAGGAATTGCGTGCAATTGCCATATCGAATGGCATCCAAAGCACGGCACGGCAGGTTCTCCTGGTTACTCGTAGCAAAAACAGGCAATGTTTCTGCCAATGGACCTCCGGGTTACCCGGAGGTATATTGGCTGAAACATTGCTTGTGCACAGGCCATATGTGCAGAATTTGATAGCCTTACTATGGTCGTAACGCGTAGATTAACACACATGTCGACGTGCTATTTGTGCGCATTTCATGACAGGACTTTTAGTTTTAACTGTAGGAATCTATCGAGTCAACACTGACACTACCATGCCCAGGGTCAAATACTTACCCAAAATAAACTCATTGTCTCTTCCAACATTACTCACTGAGTCATACACAGACGCCAATAACTCTGAACTCTTAGAACTAGGGCTGGCACGATTCTGAAATTTCATGATCGACTTTTGAAGAACAATAATCGATTAAAGCCCGTAACCTCTAGAAACAACTATGTAGAACTACACAGAAAACAGTATTTTCAGTCATTAGTTCCTTAGGCCGGCATTATTTAGACATGCAGGGATGCTGCGCACCTACTGCTCTCGGAGGAAAATTTGGACTCCTGACCACTCCAGGCCCAAACCTGAGCCAAGAGTCTAATAACAGCCGCATTGAGATTTAAAAAGGCAAGTGCTCTCCTTGGCAAATTGGGAAAGGCAATTATTTGTACGCCCATACTTTCTAGAACGCCGCCAATGAGCCGATTCCAATGACATCCATATTTGCAAGGTTTTATTTTTAAATATTGTTTAGTTTTCAAAAAATTATCACATTCAGTTTATGTTTTAAAAATTAGAAAGCTGTGTTGAGTAAAGGGTTCACATGTGTTATCATTTTTCAACAGGGGTTCAACCATGGTGGCCTCGTGTGATCCTGGGACATTCGTGGCAGGTATGGATTCTCACAACCATTTTCCGGAGAATGCAAATGTATTCTCCCAAATTTAGATGAAATATAGACCCTGCATCCCCCCGCCCCAACTTCGTCGCTTGACGTTTCACTTTCCCTGTAGTCGTGTTATCAGTATGATTATCAAGACTGGCAGTGTAGGTTGTAATTTTTTGTGTATACTATAAGCCTTTGCTTTTATGTGTGCACAGGCGTCGCGTCAGATGTTTTCCCAAAGTTAACATCGTTTCTTTGAACCCTTTACCCAATGTAACGGCCAAAACCTGTCAGCGCTGTTCACAAAAATCACCATTCAGTTTTCATTATTTTTTCCTTTTTTTCTCGAAAACATAGCTTATGCCCCCTCATTGGAACGAGCTCGTTCAGCTCGTTCCAATGAGGTGCCATAAGCTATGTTTTTGACGCCAAAAAATGAAAATAAATAGTTATTCAAGAAATGTATTTGCAAGTGTCGTCTGCTTTTCATGTTAGGTAAAGGGTTAAAGTTTGATGCGATTTTTCAGTTCCTCCACTGAAGCCTTCAAAGTATTTCACAAACAAATATACAGGAAGTTTACGGTGACGTCAGGAGAACATGTTCAGAGCCTGGCTCCAAGTACATTTGCACCACATGGGGGGGGGGGGGGGGGGGGGGGGCATTCGGGGAGGGGGGGGTGGATAGTCTTTGAAGTTTGGAAGAAAATTACGCTTCGTTGTCGTTAGCGTAAATGTCTGTTAATGTAGTGCAGTAGTATACGTCTGCGGTTTTGCAATAATATCAGAAAATTCTTTTGATGCTAAATAAATATCTTCGCAACCCTATGAAATGCTATAACATTTGCACATGTTAGAGCTTTAGAAGCCCCAGGCTGATGATCTTGTTGGCGATAAGTGGGTTAGATTACTTAAATCACAATTGCAGGTTTTTGGAAGGAATGTAAATGTCTGGCCGTGATGCAATACATACTCCACACAAATGTCATGTTCTCAAAATAAATATAATCTCAGCGAAGACTGAAGTCTCGCTCAAAGAACAAATGTTCACGTGTTTCTATGTTTTCTAGCGATACGACCTTCAACCTGCGGGTGACGTCAAAGTCTTGAAAGAGTGAATGTAGAGTGGGTTTGAAGGATGCGAAAATACACGCGCGCCGCACGCACGCCTTGTTGTATTATGCAAGTGTGCGCATCGGTTTTGTTTGGGTTACCCTTGAGATATGCCTCCTTGAAGTTTGTTTTGTGTAGGATATACAAAGACGTTTTCGTTGGATAAGTTAGGAATTGAATTACAAAACACCGAGAGTCATTTGTGTCAGAGTGTATCCAAGTTAATTTCAGTGGCCTAGGTAAAGAAGACCCCCTCCCCCTCCCACATTCCATATTCCACCCCTCCGTGCCCACATTCCAAATTCTTCGGAAATTTATAGTTCTGTCGCATGTTTTTTTTTACACAATAATCCATTTTCGTGAAAAATGATTGCTGTTCATTGGGAACAGTAAAGTTAAAAATACGGCAAAAATACTGGCAGTCACATGTCTTTTCTCCCCACCGTAAAATATTACTGTACAAATACCGTGTAACACAACTTTCAGCAATGCCGACATATATTTTATTTGATCTTGGATTAAGAGTTATGGGAACTGATATTTGGAAAACGTTGGTTTCTCTTCATTACAAGAAGACTGTTGATTTATCATACATAGTGGATCAGTTAATATCTTTAACCTGCAGCCGGATGGCTGAGAAGAGATTTACTAACTAGAAACCATAAAAATTGAAATTTTCTAAGTCGAAAAAAGCCCCTAACTCTAGAAAAATGATTGGACAAAACACGTCTCTTTTGAATATCCTGTACCCCATAACGGTCCATCACCATACCAAAGATCATTCAAATCCGGCATGCACTGGCCGAGATACAGAGGTCTAAAATTGTTACGGACGGACGGACGAACGGATGGACTGGCGATCGGACAGATCCCATTGCTGGGTCCCCCGCAAACTTCGTTTTGGCGGGGGATAAAAGTAACTGACGATGCTATTTTCTAAAAGGAGGAATTAAAGTCGTTCTAAAAAACAATTGCTCCCCTCTTCATGAACACTGCTCTAAGTTTTCATATGACGAAACATACAATAGTCACAGACGTTACCGTAATACACTGACACGCGGTTGCTCATTGGTTGTGGCATTGGACTCCAAACCGAAAGGTCCACGGTTAGATCCCACCAGGAGTAACTGCGTCGTGTCCTTGGGCAAGGCACGTAATCCCGATTGCCCGCGTAGGGGACGCTATGGCGCTGTGTACTAAGGCGTACTGCACGTTGATGGTGCACTTATCTTCAACCAATGCTAACCCTTCTTATGCGGAGTACGTTGGGGGAGTATGACAGTTGCAAGCCGCTGAACTCCGGGTACGCTGGCTTCCTCCTCCAAGAAAAGTGTCCGACACGAGAAGACACTGGCTGTTGAAAGTGTTGTTAACCCTTTACCCAACGCAGACGATATCAAAATTTATTATTTTAAATATCATTTTTTTAATTTTAAAAAAAAAAACATATCATGTGACCCCTCATTGGAACGAGCTCAATGAGCTCGTTCCAATGAGGGGTCACATGATATGGTTTTGTTGAAATTTTTTGAAAAAATTATTTTTTCAACTACTCAATTTGCATATTACGCGGGTGGATGCGGGCGATTCGTTAGGTAAAGGGTTAAAACCCAATAAATAATACAGATCGTAATATTTTGGGTAGAAGTAACGGAAACTGGTTGCTAGTTTTCGTCTATCGTAATCTTAACGGTAATTTTGTACGTTGTTGACATTCAGGGCCAATGAGGTTACTCTTTAGTTTTTAGACATCGATTTAAAAATATCCAAGTTAAATAATAAATAGTAAATAATAAAAAAAAAAACAGTTTAGAGCTATGAATCCACAAAATTGCACTCTCAGGCTTTACAATGCTCTGCTGCTGTATTGTATATGTATCAAAGTTGATACAAAGTTAATGAACAAACGCGGACAAAAAGGTGGGTTTTCAGTGCCATTTTGAAGCTTTCTGGCGTCTAAGGTGCCTTTAAGTGATTGGACAGCCTATTCCAAAAAGTGGGGCTCGCCACGGAAAACGCCCGATCGCCTGCCGTTACAAGGACGCCTGATTTGGATATCGGGAGTTCGAAGCTGTTAAGAAGTTAATATAGGGGTAAAAGCATGCAGCATCGTTAGTTTCTGTTCGAAAGTTTTATGGTTTTGTCCCAGGCTGAGGGAAGTTACTCACCAATCCAACTAAATACAGTTTCCCTGATTTGTTTTCAATTACAGTAACAATTACAGCTCGAGAAACAGAATTTACTGCATCCACTAAATTCAAGTCTGTGTGAAAAGGGTTAAAGTATCAGGAAAAAAACTATATAGAAAGAGAATTTTTGGATGTTTATTTTCGGGACTAAAATATTTTTAAACAAATCAGAAATGGATTTTCGTTAACAGTATTTACAGATATTCATACAGGAATGGGAACAATTTTTCTTAGAAACGAAAAAGGCATATATGTGCAGAGCATTTAAAAGGTTCGATCAAGGAATCAGAAATTGACAATACTGTCTCTGCCACTTATTTGAATGATGAGATACATATATAACCTTCAGAATTGCATTAGTTGTTATAAAATGCAATTCCTAATAGTTCTGAAAAAATATTTGTCTAATGACCTCTGGTGACCGCTTTGAGGTGGACCACATTTTTAACCTCCAGCAAGTTTCCACTCATTCTGTGTAGGTCCCATGTTTATAGGTCATACCAAGCCTAAAGTACGAGCATAAACCACTTTAAAATATTGGCTCCACCAACTCCGGATCTGCCATAGTGTAGATGATAGCACATATTCATATTAGCTAGAAAATATTAAGGTACACAGTACCTCTGGGAAATATCTTGCGAGTGAAAGAATTCAGTAACGCTGGAATATTGACGTAAAAAAGCCTTTAAGGCCCCCCAAGAGCCCATCTGAAGGCGTAATGTCATTGGCAAAATACCGAGGTCCCATCGATGCCCATGCGTGTTTAGAGCAACATTGTGAGAATGGAAAGGGTTATCTTTATTCTCGAGTTTTATAAAATAATATTTTTGAGACCCATATTAAGATCTTGAGAGGGTTAAAATACTCCCTTTAAATACTCCAGTTTAACTCTTAAAAACGAGCTCGTTCCAATGAGGGGTCATAAGCTATGTTTTTCAAGCAAAAGTGAACAAAAAAATAAGAAAATTGAATGGAGATTTCTGTGAATAACGCTTTACGCTTGGGTAAAGGGTTAAGAATTCCTGACTTTGGAAAGCACACTGAAAAGGTGTCCCATGGTATATAGACATCGATTTCAACGAGACACAAGTTTACTGTTTGTGATGATGGATTTGCCATTTAACCCTTTACCCAAACGATATCAAAATTTATTATTTTAAAAATCATTTTTTAAAAATTTTTCAAAAAATTTCAACAAAACCATATCATGTGACCCCTCGTTGAAACGAGCTCGACGAGCTCGTTCCAACGAGGGGTCACATGATATGGTTTTGTTGAAATTTTTTTGAAAAATAATATTTTTTTCAACTGCTGAATTTGCATATTACGCGGGCGGATGCGGCCGATTCGTTGGGTAAAGGGTTAACCACCAGTGTGACATTTAACCATGCTATTACTTTGTAGTGTATACGCTCATACATTACAGGCGTCCACGGATCTAGACAGTACGATGAATGTTATATGTCTCAACGTAGGATTCCACTATCGGAGTGTCTGTTAACCACCCCAAGTCATTACGTATAAATATTTTCCTGAAGAATCATTTAAGCCTTTCCTTTACCTAACACGACGACACAATGCAAAAATATTCTTGAATGACTGACAATTTTTTCTTTTTTGAGGGGCTCCGAAACATAACGCTTGCCGCACATTGGAACTATAGTTTGGCGAGCTCATTCCAATGAGGGATCATAAGCTATATTTGGAGAAAAATATTTATTAAATTTTGAAAAAGGAATGGCGATTTTGTTAATGGCGCTGGGTTGATATGTGTCTTACGTTATGGACTAAGAGACCTCCAGTTTGTATGCTTGCCCGTTCTCAAACCCTTTACCCAACGTAACGGCCAAAACCGGACAGCGCTGTTCACAAAAATTGCCATTCAGTTTTAATTATTTTTGTGGCAAACAATTAAAAAATTAGTTATTCCATAATTTTGTTTGCAAGTGTCGTCTGCTTTTCATGTTAGGTAAAGGGTTAAATGTCCATTTGTATTTTTTATTCCCGTTTGGAGACAAGATTTGAAAATCCCCGATAATTGTATCGCCCACTCTCGTCACAGTTCTTGTTTATTCCATGGTGCTTAAATATTTATCATATTTTGAAATCTGAATTTGCATTTTTTGAAAATTGAGGCCCCATAGTCCCTAAGGAGGCAATAAGCCAGATCTGTGAAGTTAGCAGTGTTATGTGTTGGACATTCGTTGACATTCGCCTGAAGTTAGTTTGACGTTCGGCGTTTGACATTTTGACATTCGTTTGACATTCGCCTGTCATGAGTTTAACGTTCGGCGTTTGACATTCGCCTGTATTCAGTTTCACTTTCCGCGTTTGACACACCTTTAGTGAGTTTCATGAATGTCGTTGTGTCTTGGACATTATTTTGCAACTCGTCAGTACTCACTTGCACTTTCGGCGCTTGCCATTCTTTTCATATTCACCCCAGTGAGTTTCACGTTTGACATTCGCCTGCAGTCAGTTTCACGTTCAGCGTTTGACATTCCCATAACAATTGTCTGTATTCAGTTTTAAGTCGTGAAAGTGAGTACAGGCGAATGTCAAACGAATGTCAAACGCCGAACGTAAAGCTAACTTCAGAAAAATGTCAAATGGATATCCAACGCCCAACGTTAAGTTAACTTCAAAAAGCCGCTAATTTGAAACAAATAACGACTTTTTGAATTTGCTTATATGTGAAAGAGGATGAAAAACAAAAAGTACATGTAAAGTATTATACCACAAAAAAAAACGTAAAACATATTCACTCAGCGCAGTAGATTTGGGTTAATTTTTAACCCAAGTGATTGGGGGCGCGGTGGCTCAGTAGGTAGAGGTGCAGGCTGCAAGCCGAGAGGTCCTCGGTTCGAATCCCACCTGCGGCAACCGCGTTGTGTCCTTGGGCAAGACACTACACCCTCATTGCCCACGTGGGGGCACGGTGGCGCTGTGTACTAAGGCGTACTGCACGTCGATGAAGCACTTGTCTTCAGCCAATGCTAACCCTGCTTGTGTGGAGTTAGTATGTTGGGGATATCACAGTTGCTTGCCGTTGCTCGGTGGTTCTCTCCGGGTACTCCAATGAGGAGTCATAACGTATGTTTTTGAGGAAAAAAATGAAAAAATAATGATAATTAATTGGCGATTTTTTAGAATAGCGCTGGCCGGTTTTGGTCATTACGTTGGGTAAAGGGTTAAAAAGCATTAGTGCAGAGAAATTTACAGAAGATACAAGTACGATTTTGCATGGAGATAAACGGAGTTGCGGAAGAATTCTAAACAAATAAACACAACATCCAGGCGTCATTTCAGAACATAAGTTATAATTTCACCTTCGCTGCTATCCGAATATATGACCGCCACAAACAACTTAATTGTTTTTACAATAATTGGGCATGATTAAAACGATAACATTGTATAAAATGTATCTTAAGTATTGCACAGTTACTCTTCAAATAGGGAGCGCGGTGGCTCAGTGGTTACGGCATTGAACTTCAAACCGAGGGGTCCACGGTTCGATCCCCACCAGGGGTAACTGAATTGTGTCCTTAGGCAAAGCACATAATCCCTATTGTATTAAGACGTAATGCACTTCGATGGTGCACCTGTCTTCAAACAATGCTAATCCTGCTTGTATGGAGTTAGTACGTTGGGGAGTTTGACAGTTACTCGCCGTTGCTCAGTGGTTCTCTACGGGTACTCAGGCTTCCTCCACCCGTAAAACCGTCCGACACGAGGAGACCTTGGCTGTCGAATGTGTCGTTAAACTCCAATAAATAAACTCTTGAAATAAAATCAAGCTTCCAGAATGATACATACAGATAACTACAACAGTCAATTGATCTGTGTTGTATTCCGTCGAATTGACGAGGATGAGATCGACCAGATCAAACGAGACGCCGCAGTCGTCGAGTTTGATCTGGTCGATCTCATCTCGGCAATGAGACGGAAGACAACAACACAGATCAATTGACTGTTGTAGTAATTTATTTATTATATGACAATTAGTATTTTAAACTGATCACAGCACCTTAAAAATCAAATACAACAAGAATTATATTAGCCAAATAACCATTAACAATTTATGGAACTGGGGAATCCCAAACACGTAGTAATATCAAACGTTCGTGTCGCACTTGAAAGTCAAAACAATGGAGGCAAGTCTTGAATTTCAATCGGAATCCTACGTTTTGTTGGATTCGCATCTTGAAAATAGATCTTAATTGTTATTTTGCTATTGTTCATCACGGAACTCATAAATAGACCTCGACTGGATTGTTTGTCAGTGGAGTTTAATGAAGAGACACTCGTGTTTATCTTCTGTGTTTATGTTCTATATTTATTTATAGGTAACTGGTAGAATTAGTCCGTTCACGTGCGCCTCGTTTGAGACAGGCATGATAACGATTTGGGAAACTTGACACTCTTGTTTTCTGGAGAGCTGGAGCTGATGAGCAAACTGTAGTGGTATTGGGGGACTCTTTGTGGTAGTCATATAATAAACAGCGATATGGGAAGAAGTATCGTAAATGACATCAAGGGCTATAAATAGTTATTTTCAGTAACGTTTCGCCGGTTCTTCTTGATAACTCACACGCACGGTGTGGTGAATGGGGTGAGAGATCGCACGGAATTCATTAAACCTTTTTATCGGAAAAAATGAACAACCTCAAATTATCTACGCAAACGCCACATTCTTCCTCCAAAGAAAACAAATTACCACAAATATCGAAGATGACATTGCACTTTGTGCTGTACCGAAAATTTCCATTTGTGAAAGGGTAACTGTATCGGGATTTCTGAGGATTGAATGGTTTGCTGAGATTTTTCTTTAAGTTAGCGGCGCATGCTCCATTATTTATTTATTTATTTATTTATTTATTTATTTATTTATTTATTTATTTATTTATTTATTTATCAAGGTTTAACAGCCAAGGTCACAGCTAGGGTCACCTCTTGTCGGACAGTTTTACCGGTTGAGGAAACCAGAGTAACCGGAGAGAAGCGCCTGGAAACGGCGAGCAACTGTCAGACTCCTCAACTCCCCCAAGCAGGGTTAGCATTGGTTAAAGACAAGTGCACCATCGATGTGAGGTACGCCTTAGTACACAGCGCCACCGTGCCCCACATGACCAATCGGGATGAAATGCCTTGCCCGAGGACACAATGCGGTTACCCCTGACAGGGATCGCACCGTGGAGCTTTCGGTTTGAAGTCAATGCCGTAGCCATTGAGCCACCACACTCTAATGCTTTAAGCCTTTACCCAACGCAGACGATATCAAAATTTATTTTTTTAAATTTTTCAAAAGATTTCAACAAAACCATATCATGTGACCCCTCGTTGGAACGAGCTCGATGAGCTCGTTCCAGCGAGGGGTCACATGATATGGGTTTGTTGAAATGTTTTGAAAAATAATATTTTTTCAACTACTGAATTTGAATATTACGCGGGCGGATGCGGCCGATTCGTTGGGTAATGGGTTAAGCCGAGGATTAACACGCTGTGAAGAGACGACACATTGGACATCAAAACGGTAAGAAATGCCAGTAACAGTTTAATCATACAGCTCTACAGTGCACAACTCTTAGGCCATCGGTCTAATTCCAAGGCTGTTGTGGTTTGTTCGCATACTTTTCATGAAGTGCGCGCATAGAGGACTGATGATTTAACGTGACGTCATTTTACTCACAAACATATGTAGATATTATTTCATACTTCAGTTATAGCGATTCTAATAAATATGTTTTAAATTCACGTTGAAAACATCGAGATATTAAAACGATTGGTGGAACAAGCGGCGTAATCATAAAACTGCAGCTGTCGTGAGCAGGAATGTCAAAGTACCGCCGGTACCAACAAAGCCGACGCAGGTACGGGACAGAGCCTGTACCATCGAAACCGGTACCGATGCCGGGACAAGTCAACAATTGGGTGACATCACAATCAGATGGGAGAAATTCGTATTTAAACCGACCCATTCCCCAAGATCGCAAAGACAAACATTGCATCGTACCAATTATTCTGCGGCGACATCAAAGTAATCATAAAGCACGAAAATCGTGTTTTATGATTACCTTGATGTCGCCACAGAATTATTGCTTTGAAGTAGCCGCATTGTCTTTAATGCCGAGTTTGGAAAGTTAAAATGGTCGATTCCCGGTCGGGGAATGTTCTCGAGGTGTCCGTATACTCTCTGTCAGCATCAATTGTGGGGTTGATACTGTAACAGCGTACCGTCCTATCGGGTGGGGCGTAAAATGACTGTCCTCTGTGCGGAGAGAGACACACTCCGTGCAGGCTAAAAATCCCTTCGTGGTATTCGAGAAGAGCGAGGCCACGAAGTTGCCGCTACGGAGGTCATCCCACACACATGCGCCATTGGGCTAAGGAGGGGCGTTAATATAAGTTACATAACTTGTTCGCCAATCCTTCTAAAACAAATAAGATTAAAAATTAAAGAGCTGAATGAGAAACATTTCTTGCGTTGATTGAAAGATAATTTATGGTAATTTTTTTAAAATTCAATCGAATGTAATATTTCAGTTGGTCGGAAAAGTGAACCATAGATTCGCTTTTTCATCCAACTGAAATATTCCCGACAACTGAATCGAAGGAAAGGATATCAACTATCTAAGAGCTAGACTGAACCCACGCCACAACAGCGTCGAATTCTCTTCCAGAATTTGACTGTTGGCTTGAGAGACTTCCTCTGCGCAAATACAAAGTGGGTCAGTCTACGATTCAGGAACACAGTACTGAAAGGGTTAAATGTGTTGATACTACGGTAAAGACTCGATATTTTTTATTTGTTTCATGTTCGGTAAGTAGCAAACAGTATTTTGTTCAGTTGTATTTGTTTGGTAGTCAGATGTTAAGAGTGCATGAGGGCAGTTAATGGTGGCCATATTGTAAGAAACTCTATGCCAGTTAACCCTTTACCCATCGTAACTGTCAAAACCGGCCAGTGCTATTCTAAAAAATCGCAGGTTAATTTTCATTATTTTTTCATTTCTTTGTCTCAAAAACATAGGTTATGACCCTTCATTGAAACGAGCTCATCATTGGAGACAAAAAATGAAAAAAATTAGTTGCTCAAGAATTTTTTTTTCAAGTGTCGTCTTCTTTTCATGTTAGGTAAAGGGTTAAACCAGTGCATTTTTAGCATTGTAACCAAGACACACACGCACAAACTTACAAATAAAACACTCTTGTTGTTTAGACACCGGAGCGGTGGCTCAGTAGATAGAGGTGCAGGCTGCAAGCCGAGAGGTCGTCGGTTCGAATCCCACCTGCGGCAACCACGTTGTGTCCTTGGGAAAGACTCTTCACCCCATTGCCCACGTGAGGGTACGGTGGCTTTGTGTATTAAGGTGTACTGCGCGTCGATGGTGCACCTGTTTTCAACCAATGCTAACCCTGCTTGTGTGGAGTTAGTATGTTGGGGAACTGACAGTTGCTCGCCGTTGCTCGGTGGTTCTCTCCAGGTACTCTGGCTTCCTCCTCCACCCGTAAAACCATGATGATTAGCCATTGTGCAGAAATATGTGACCTTAAACTTCAATAAATAAATAAATAAATAAATAAATTAGCCATCGTTCTGGAGATCGTTAAGAAACTCCACGAAGTTGAAATGACTTGAAGTGATCGTCAGCCACGATGTAGAGTTTATCACTGAAGTAATCCGCTCGATATTTGTCACACATATAGTCCTTAACTTCTAGTTCTCCCAGTTGCTTCATATTTTTTTTATTTCGCATCTTTATCTAACACAGCGTCTAATTTACGTGTTTTTCAACTTTTAATAGCAATGTCTGTAACAACCCCCCTCTTTCAAACTTGAATATCCATCTCCAACAAAAAGTATAACTAAAATTATGGTACCGAGCTGTGAGTTCTCAATAGCTCTAGCCGATTTAATGTGATACTAGAATAATATTAGAGGCGGGGAAAGGAATAGCCGAAGTCGAGCATTGTGCATTTGGATTGGGGAGAAATGTTTAACGTAATGACGTTTTTGGCGACTGCGATTGGGAAACGTCAAAATTAAATTTCACTGCATAAAGTTGAAATCAAGCAAACGTTTACCACGAATTCGAAAAACAAGTGGAAAATGTTTTGAAAATTCGACGTCAAATACCGTAGATGTGACATCAGTACCGATAGTCGTTAGTGACAGTTCTACCCTCACCCTCAAATTACATATCATAGCACCATAATAATACTCCATTCGTCAAGAGGAATAGTTGAGCTCAAACATAGTGCAGTTTCATCCAAATGTCGGAAAATTGTTAACGTTATGACATTATTGGCAAACGAAGGTCGGAAAAGATCAAAATTAAATTCACTCCATAAAGTTGAAATCAAGGAAACTTTTAGAACATCATGGTTCCGAATAACAAGCTGAAATTTTTTTTTTGAAAATCCCACGTCAAATACCTGAGATATGACGTCAATACTGACAGGCGTTACCCCTCCCACCTGGAGACAGTCCTACTCACCAAACTACATAACATAGCACAATAATAATATATCATGCCTCAAGAGGAATACTTGGGCTCAATCATTGTGCAGTTTCATCCAAACTGTCACAAAATTGCTAATGTTATGACATTATTGGCGATCGAAGGTCGACAAGTCTCAAAATTAAATTTCCCTCTACAAGATGAAATGAAGGACTTTTTAGTTCTCATGGTTCCGAATAACAAGTTGACAAAACTTTCAAAGTTCCACTTTAAATACCTCGAAGATATGACGTTAATACCTATAGGCGTTACCCCCTCCCGTTTGATGACAACAATACCCCCTACCAACAAAATAACATCACACTATAATAATATATCATGCTGCTACAAGAGGAATAGTGCATCAAGATTGTTAGACAATTGCTAACGCTATGACGTTACACGCGATCGAATGTTGGAAAACATTTAAAATTAAATTTCACTGTTTAACCCTTTACCTAACATGAAAAGCAGACGACATTTGCAAAAACAGTTTTTTGAATAACCAATTTTTTCATTTTTTGTCTCAAAAACATAGGTTATGACCCCCTCCAACGAAGGGTCATAACCTATGTTTTTGAGATAAAAATGAAAAAATAATTAAAATTAATTGGCGATTTTTGAGAATAGCGCTTGCCGGTTTTGGCCCTTATGTTGGGTAAAGGGTTAAATCGAGGGAACTTTTAGTACTCATTGTCCCGGATAAGAAGATGAAAATGTTTGAAAAACCGGCGCCAAAATAACAGATATGACGACAATACCGATAGGCGTTACCCCTCCCATTTGATGATAACCCTTCCCTCAAACTGCATAAAACAGAACCATAATAACATATCACGCTGCAAGACGTATAATTAAGCTCAAACATTGTGCAGTTTCATCCAAAATGAGGCTTTGCCAAATCCGTCAATACCGAGAGGCGTTACCCCCTCCCGTTTGGTGGCTACAATACACCCTCCCATCTATTGTACATCTAAATAACCAATAGACCAGACAATTGGGCATATAAGAATAGCACATTGTGCTGAAGTACAGAGAAGTCTCCTGGCGGTAAGTTCGATTGAACTAGAGTACATCTCAGTACCCAAATAGACCCAACAATTGTTTTATTTTGCTCGGATTTCCCACTAAAGCCTTTGCTTCTCTCTATGTATCTACAAGCTATGTTATGACATCTCTGATCTCGTTATAAAGTATTACGACTTCCCTAGATGTGTCTGTGTGATGTGTACACAGTAGGGGTAGCACATAGGCACTTAGACACATAGGCTCATCTTGAATGTGTCGATATGTGCTTGTGTGCTAATGCACAATGTTCGCACATCACATAGGCACATATAGGTATTTGAGGATACCTATGACCGGGCTCATATACAGCTCCAATGCGGATTCTAGCTCTTATATGGCTTCTAGCTCCTATACAGATAGTCTTAACGACGGCTTCCATCTTGTCTCCAACTATCTGTCCTATGATTTGCCTCTGTTGTAGTCATCCAATACTATATAGCCTTCTACCATCCTTGCAGTGTTGGGCCATTACTATATTGTTCCATTGCTATTGACTTGTAGCACTACTACAAGCTTAGTAGCTACCCCCGATTGTGTCTCGACATCTGCCTTTTGATCAAATCTTGGCTCAATCAGATCACCCCATTTATCTAAGCGTCAATCTATATAATACCTAGACCTCGTGACTTGACCTACTGAAAATGATCGTACCGAGATGTGATTATGTGTTATTACACATTGTGTCACAATATGTACATATTAGAGGTAGTGCAAAGGGTGTGCTGATATGTGCTTGTGTGCTTATGCACAGTGTGACACATTGTGCACTAGCACATAGTCACATGCGACGAAAAAGGGATTCTAGAGGTGTAGTCGGATACTAGAAAGGATTCCACGGAACGTGGGTCTGGTGACTGATGGAATGTGCTTGTGTACAAGTACAGATTGTGTCACTATGGATACACATTACAGGTTGCACATAGGATGTGCTGATATGTGCTTATGCGATAATGCACAATGTGCGCACATCACATATGCACATACGGGTATTTGATGATGTCTATGGTATTGTGTTACTGGACTATTGGTGGATTCTTGTCATACGGGTTTTTACATCCGGTTACTTTTGTAGGGAAAGGTATAAAATGGGTGTGAGCTTGGCTTTGAGCTCATTGGTGGTCTGACCATCGTCGATGAACACATGTTACCAGTTCGGTGCACATACTGTTCTAAGTTATTTTCGAGATGTGATAATGCCAGAAGACACGAGAAGAACCATTGTCGCCAGAGTTAGTTCCAGTGCAGATATTGTACACACTTGTTCACCCAACAACACAATAGGAAGAAGCATGGGGGGCATCACTGCTCAAGAAAAACAGAAGATCATCGACAGAGAGATACAGAAGACGCAACGATTGACCGGAATAAAATACTTTAAGGATTTTTATGCGATGCTTACAAGGAGGTAAGCGATGTCGTTCTTCGAGCTGCTGATGGAGATTTGATTACCTGTTTGTGTAGATGGGCTAACAACATCCTTGTAGATAGCATACCACTGAATTTAATGAAATTTGTTGACCTGCGAAAACACGAGCATGTATTGAAGCTGCTTACCTACAAAGATGTATCACATGATATAAAAAGAAATATGTTACGGAAATGTGATTTTCTCTTTCCACTCATCACACCAGTCCTAGCCCTGAAAAAGGTATAAAAGGGATGTACCGACACCACATACTGATTTTTTCAACGGCCACAAAAGAGTAAGGACTTGGTAGTTCATCGTTGCAGGTATTGTAATAAGGAATTCTCCAGGAGCATCACACGTAAAGGGCACGAAGATGACTTCTGTCTCATGAGAAAATTGGAACAAACGAACAACACCGCAAGACTAAACAGAAATTCAGATACACTGCGAATCTTATCTCCTGCTGACCGATATGAAGTCAAGAACGTGATCAAGGCGGCTAATGATGATTTGATAAAATGTATATGTGATTGTGCCTCGACTTAGGGTTTTACGACACTTTAACAGCCAAGGTCATATCGTATCGGCGACAGTTTTACGGGTGGAGAAAGTCGGAATACCTGGAGAGAACAAACGAGCAATGACGAGGAGATGCCAGCTCCCCAACATAGTATCTCAGCACTGCAGCACATGCAGGGTTAGATTGGTTGAAGACACTCGCACCATCGACGTGCAGTACGCCTTAGTACACGGCGTCATCGTGCCCCCATGTGGACAATCGGGGTTAAGTGCCTTGCCCATGGACACAACGCGGGAGTCCGAATCGATCGCTCAGACGGTCACCCATCCAGGGACTAGCCGGGCTCGGCATTGCTTAACTTCAGTGATCTGACGAGAACCGGTTAACGCAACGTCACCGCGCCAGCTGAAGGGGGCAGTACCAATGGCCAAATCTGAGAGAACTAAGCTGATCCCATACAGACATCAGATTAGGAGGATAGCAAATGATAAACCGTCTTATCAGAAAAAGTCTGATCATACAGAAGAGAGGATTTTTAGGGAAGTTATTCAAACCCATCGTCAATATATTGTCAGATACTCTATAAAAAGGGCGTACTCGTAACAAAATTGTCATTTGTGAACTGACCTCCGAAGAGGGCGGACGCAATGCAATCTGCACCAAGAATTTATTCACGAAGAAGAAGACTATTCTGTGATGGTAATATCGTCCGAAGTGCCTTTGACGAATACCAAGAAGATTTTGACAACCTCATGAACAAGTATATCGAAGTTGGAATGGATAAAGAAGATGCAGTTGAAACAGAATATGGAACACTTCAAAAGAGAGTCCGAGAAGACATTGGCGCGAAATACATCGATGCATTGGTGTACTTTAGGAATTTTGACAAGGACCCAATACACAAGAAAATTCAAGAAATTGCCAAGCGTCCTCGTGAAGAAGAAGATTTTGACTTTGAAGAATCCCAGAAATATGCCTTGGAAAAGCGAAGATTTCTGTTCGACAACCTTATGGCAAACTACTCTTTCAACGTGGAAGATGATGAAGTAGAAGAAGACTAGATTAAAAAGTACAAAAGGAGTGTTGGTATGAAAATAAGCCCATTTCAGTTCTGCACGCCGAAGAGTAAAGATTTCTGTGTGAACAACAGTGCTCAGATTCAAAGATGACTACTTTCGCATACAGATCTTCAAGAGTGATGCCGGATTAAAGCTGACCCCCCAAAAACTTACCCAGGTGAATCGTGTGGTAGACGAAGCCAAGAGAAGAAATCTAGACATAGATGCTCGTGGGAAGAAACGGCCTTATGGCCGATTATTAACCAACGAAGTTGCCACTACAACCGAACGAACTGACCGATGTTTCTAGTCAAACTAAGAATGATGTTACGAATCCACCTGAAGACAAGAAAACGATGCCAGCTCCCACCAAGAATGAACTGAAGAATGAAGCTTCAAGGATGAGCCAAAACAAAAATGATGTTACGAAACTGTCTGAGGACAAGAAAACGATGCCAGAACCTGTTAAGAACGATCCCAAAGAAGACTGAAGAAGATCAAAACAAGAACGAAGTTACCACTACAAAACAGCCTGAAGACAAGAAAGAGGGACCCAAAAAGAAGAAAGATGGCAGACAAGAAATCAAGCTACCAGTGTTCATCAGAGCCAAACGATGGGAAGAAGCTCCGCTAGAGACCAACAAAAAGTCTGTGATGAGATGGCTATCCCATGAGAGAAGACAGAAGAAGAACTATAAAGACGAAAAAGATGCCTTGAGCAATTGAATTGTAAACCGTATACGCGAATAAAAATGAATGAAATGTTATATCTTGTTGTTTTTTATCATCTACCCCAAAAAGTACTCGGATGTAAAAACCTGTATGACAAGAATCCACCAATAGTCCAGTAGAACAATACCATATGCATCCTCAAATATCCGTATGTGCATATGTGATGTACGCACGTTGCGCATTATCACATAAGCACATATCTGCACATCCAATGTGCTACCTGCAATGCATACACATTGTGACACAATTTATACTATTACACAAGCACATTCCATCAGTCACCAGACCAACGTTCCACTTTCGCTAGGTCTAGTTACGAGGTCTAGGTATTGTATAGAATGAGACTTGTATAAATAGGGTGATCTGATTGAGCCAAGATTTGACCAAAAGGCAGATGTCGAGACAAAATCGAGGGTAGCTACTAAGCTTGCAGTAGTGCTACAAATCAATTAGTAATGGAACAAGATAGTAATGGCACAAGGCTGCAAGGATGGTAGAAGACTATATAGTATTGAATGACTACAACAGAGCCAAATCATAGGACATATAGTTCGAGACAAGATGGAAGCCGTCGGTAAGACTACTTGGAAATGAGCTAGGAGCCATATAGGAGCAAGGAGCCATTTAGGAGCTGTATAGGATCCCCATCATATGTATCCTCAAATACCTCTTTTTGCCTATGTGATGTGCGCCCATTGTGCGCCAGCACACAAGCACATATCGAAACATCCAAGGTGCGCCTATGTGCTACCCGTAATGTGTACACATCACATAAATACATCTAGGGAAGTCGGAATACTTTATAAGGAGATCGGAGAAGTCATAACATAGCTTGTAGATACATAGATAGAAGCAAAGGATTTAGTGGGAAATCCGAGCCAAATAAAACAATTGTCAGGTCTATATGGGTACTTAGATGTACTCTAGTTCTCTCAAACTTCCTCCCACAGACCCCTCTGTACTATAACACTACGTGTTATTCTTATATGCCCAAAAGGGGGGGGGGGGGGGGGGGGTTCGCCAAGTCCGTTTAGGTAATTTGGAGGGATTGTCGGATTGTTTGTTGTAATTCTACGAAGTAAAGGGACCTGGAAACTACTCCATTTAATCGAACATGCCCTCCGAACATACCCCTGTTCTGTTGTAGCTCACTGAGGCACATAGCAACTATGTGCTACAATAGAAACTAAGATGGTGGCCACCAGTCTACAAAATAGGCGACGGAAACACGTATCACCTTACCAACACGCTCTGCGCTTACGCACTGACACCACGTATCACTTTGGTAATGACGTCAAAACATGGCCGTTCACGCGGGTTATCATGACAACACAACATGATGTCATTTCCGAGGTCCGGCAAACTATGCCTCAAAACTGCATCACATAGTACTAACGTCAAAATCAAATTTCCCTGCATAATGTTCAAATCAAGAAAAAAATTTAGTACTCACCATGCAGAATAAAAATATTACAATAAGACCTAAAAAAGTTAAAAATCTGTTTCTCCCGCCCTCCCGCGTGGTCCTTTGGGTTGCCGCATGTTCTCTTTTTATAACCAATGTAATCTTAAAAATTAAATGGTTTATGTCTGATATTTTACTCAAGTTAATAAAACCGACAAATTTGTACTTTGAGTGCAACAATGCTTTGCAATGCTTTTGCATTGCAAAGCCTTCTTGCATTCAAGGGACGAAGTACGCCACCACCCATGCTATTCTATAGATTATGAGGCTTAAAACATAAAACAAACCAAGAACATGGACTTTTGATGGCAAAGAAATAACAACAAAAATAAAATAAAAAACCACCCGCCCACATGCAATTTTACCAAAAAATGGCCTGAGAAACATATCTACTTTGTGGCGCCTTATATTATAACATCAGTTTTGCCCATGCGTACCCCAATAAGTGCCATAGAAGCAATACAATACACAAAGCTAGCGCGGCTCTGAGAAAAATTCACATTTTGTCTCTATATTTAACCCTTTACTTCCACGCCCACTTTAGCCATATATGGAGGACCTCTATGTACGACTGTATGCAAGAAAGTTTAATAAGATTTATGACATACTTGAAACGCTATCATCTGATTAATTGATGGAAAGGGCTCTCTGAGTCCTTTCCAACTATTAATCAGATGGTAGGGTTGATCTGCGCATACCAGAACGTACAGATAATCATCATAAAATAGACAATAGACGCTTTCGGCAGCGTAAGTATTAACCAACTTTTGTTCCGGACCAGTGTGGAAATCGGCACTTTCCTCTACCTTAAAGGTTGTAGAAAAACAAATCACTTTAGGGAATCTTCGCTAACATCTCAACAGTAAAAGTCTGCGTGGCCCCTTTCTGCTAATTCCCAATAAGATTTCAATGAGGGAACCCAAAAGGGAAGTTTCAGATTATTGCATTTGAGTTGCGAGAAACAATCTCCACCCTATATTATGGTTGGCGTAAAACTATATTGGTAAAGATTAAAATTTGGGTAATCTCTCTCTCTCTCTCTCTCTCTCTCCCCTCTCTCTCTCTCTCTCTCTCTCTCTCTCTCTCTCTCTCTCTCTCAACATATTGTCCATGTGCTCCCCTAACATCTCATGACCCTGCTGGCATTAGGCATTACGCACTATATCTGACCAAACTGCACTATAGCAGTACAGTGCGGAATGGGTTTAATAATCTAATTTTTATTCTTCTGGTTCGAGCACTAAATCTACTCAGACAACACTGTGGGAGAACGGTTCCCGTTGGGAAAATACATCAAATACATCAAAATGCAGCAGAGCGTATTTGGTGCGGCACAAGGCATCATCTCATGTTTTTCATTTGAGAGTCTTATTTTTAAGAAATACAAGACAATAAAATTGTTGCAACGAATTCTTACAACTAGGCTTTATGAAGTTTTACTAGCCGTCTGTGTGAAATAAACATAAGTGAATCGTTTTCAGGTATATTCCCTATCGGCATGGGAATGTCATCGCGTTAGTATAGTCGCCTCGTCAGCCTGGGGTGGAGTGTTCTCATTGTAAAGGCCCGAATGATATTATAATGAACAAAATGTTTCTACCTAACCAATAAATATTTAAGAATTTAACACGTGATGTTCTGAAAAATAGTTATACTACATAAATAGCGAACGAATCAGGAACTATTTATTACATGTAAGATGTCGCAGTGCAAATGACCCGGATTTGTATGTCACTGGTGGGTGCTCCCATAAGGAATGTCATAGTGATATGATCAGTGGCATCACACTGGTTGCTATGGGAGGTCACGTCAGCGGTAGTAGTATGTCTCGTATGTGTGAGGACCTATTTGGGGGACCCCGGCGGGGGACCCCAGAAGTGACGTCCTGTCATCTGACCTAGTGGCGCCATGTTGTGTTGTCATGGTAACCCGCGTGAGCGGCCATGTTGTGACGTCATCCCCATAGTGATACGTGGTGTTAGTGCGCATGCGCAGCGCGTGTTGTTAGGGTGATACGTGTTTCCGTCGTCCATTTTGTATACAGGAGGCCCCTTATGTCGAGTGACTCGCAACTATTGCTCGAATGACTCGAATCCCATCGATCAAATGAGCCAACGAGCAATTGCTCGATCGAGTAACTCCTCGACCAGTCATTTCAGAAAAAAGGGATTCCATAGCGACAGGCGTTTTCGAAAAAGGGATTCCACAAATGGGATTCCAAAAAGGGATTCCACAAATGGGATTCCGTTTCCATCTTGTCGCCAAAGCTCTAAGGCCACTACAGGTCTATGGTCTATCTGTCCTATCATTAGCTTCAACAACAGTCTTGTTCTATTGCGGCCTTGTACCAGTACTATTGGCTAAACTACCATCAATTACGTCCTAGCTATACCTTCGCTCAAGCTTTCAAAATGTTCCATCAGATTTCCCCTGTATACATATAAGGCATTCCGTAAGTGGCCCAGTCCGTAAAATTTGGATTCCGTGTTTTTACATCGACACTCGAGTGTATGGAAAGGGACTGGTAATGCCCAATTCAACAATGACTACAAGAACAGAGACAACCAACCACTACAAAATAACAAAGGTACAGAACGAAGATCCAACAGAACCAAGATCTAAACATAACAAAGTGAAAGAATGTCAAACTAGTCGGTACCCCTTGGTACTATAGCACTACGTGCTAAGCCGATAAAATGGGAAAACTGTATCAAATTAAGTCAATTTCGGTGATTTGGGGTGGATTTTGGTGATTTGGAAGGATTGTCGGGTTGTTTGTGGTAATTCTTAATACTCCGATTCAATCGAACATACCCTCCGAACATACCCCGTCTTATTACAGAAAAATTGGGTAACATAACAATCACGTGCTACCATAGAAACCAAGATGGCGGCCTCCTGTATACAAAATGGACGACGGAAACGCGAATCACCCTAACAACACGCGCTGCACATGCGCACTAACACCACGTATCACTATGGGGATGACGTCACAACATGGCCGCTTACGCGGGTTACCATGACAATACAACATGGCGCCACTAGGTCACGTGACATGACATCACTTCCGGGGTCCCACACCGGGGTCCCCCAAATAGGTCCTCAAACATACGAGACATACTACTAGCGGTCATGTAGCATCATCGTTATTTATTTATTTATTTATATATTTATTTATTTATTTATTTATTTATTTATTGATATTTAAGGCCACATACTTTGCACAATGGCTAATCGTCACCACGGCATCATAGTTAGGATGCTACGTTGTATGATGTGCATGCGGGGAACGTGTTCTCATGGTAACATATGCTTCCGTTGTCCATTTTGCTTGATGGGGGCCGCATCGCTTGAAAGGGTTTCAGCGGCTTGGGAGTATGCTCTGAGGGTGTGATCGGATGTTAACTAAAACGATCCAGCAACGATTAGGATCACCAAAAAGGCCCCTTCAACTTCCATAAAAGCTTCTATGTTGAGTAACATGTAGTACCATAGGGTAATAAGCAGTTTACATATATATTCTCTTAACCCTTTGATAACCGAATCGCTTCCATACGCCCGTGTAATATACAAACTCAGAAGTTGTAAAAAAGTTATTTTTCAAGAAATTTCAATAAAACAGTATCATGTGGCCCTCATTGGAACAAGCTTGTCGAGCCCGTTCCAATGAGGGCTCACATGAAAATGTTTTGTTGATTGTTCTGAAAAATTTGAAAAAATAATATTTAAATTAATAAATTATGAAATCAGCTGCATTGGATAAATGGTTAAATGGGAGTTGACCAAATTAAAGAAAACGACCCGGCATCGACTAATACTAGGGAGCACGGTGGCTCGGTGGTTATGACATTGGATTTCAAACCGGAAGGTTTACGTTTTGATCCCCGCCACGGGTAACTGATTTGTGTCCTTGTGCAAAACATTTCAGCCCTACTGCCCACGTGGGGACACGGATTCGCTGTTTACTAAGGTGTAGTGTACGTCGATGGTGTACTTGTCTTCAACCATTGCTAACCCTGCTTGTACGGGGTTAGTACGTTGGGGAATCTGACAGTTGCTCGCCGTTGCTCGGCTCCAGGTACTCCGTCCTCGTCCACCCGTAAAAGAGTCAGACACGAGGTGACTCTGGCTGTCGAAATACCAATAAATAAGTCAACTAATAGTACTAAAGAGAACCAGAAAAACATTTTAAAAGCTGATTATTTGGGTCGAATTCTTCCGGAATTCCCTTTCCAACTAACGGAACTGCCTACAAAGACCACATTCTGCCGATATTCGACACTACTCTATGTAAGACCTTGTTCGAACCGAGAGTTCTATCCATTAATTGTCTTCTTATGTATCGTCCTGTTTATGCCTATATCTATCTCTGTATTGAATTCTCTTTCTTTCCTGCCTTCGATCAACCAAACTGCTTCATTGCATTTATTCAGCCAATCAGATTGCTCTATTCACTTTAGTCCATCCCATTAACCGTCTGTACAGAGTTCTTTCTCCAGACCGAGGCATGCTAATTGATTTGCCATATGAGAGTAAAAGAAAATCACATTTTCAGATTACCACCAATCACCGCCTCTGTTACCAATAGCAGTGACTTCTCCCTCTGTACTTATCCCGGTTACTACTGCTGTAAGTAGTCGGTACAACCTTCTTGTTTTTTTAACCGCTGTCGTTATCTATCAAAACTATTACAACTACTGTTAACTATCACTACAGTGACACACCCCCATCACTACTACTGGGTTCTGCTTCTATAATTGTCACTGGCTTGTATCTTTACCACTGTCGCTGCCGCCCACCACTACTATTGGTAGGTGCTATCGCTACTTCTTATATTATAATTGGCTTTTACAACTACCGTGTTCTATCTCTGCACCGCTAATTGTTACCACAACAAACCAATGGTCAGCTGCGACTATTACAAATAACACAGACAGGAATGTGGCTGGTGGGGATGGGTCTGGATTCGTGGGGTGCTCTATCCCTGAATTTCCTACTGCGCACCCATCCACCCACCCCACACCACCCCACCCACGGCTACCGAACATCCATCTTTTGAGAAAACCAGCTGAACCTCTCCCTTGATTGAGAATTTTCCAACTGCTACCTGTTTATTCCAACTGCTGAAAAAATCCGAAAGAACCCTCCCCCTTCTATTCGAAATATATGACCACGCCCTTTGAATTCTAGAGTTGGAAGCTGTCTCTTGAGTGCAACAACGCGCCAACTGCAATGCTTTAGCATTGCAGATGGCGCCTTGTTGAACTCAAGGGATGAATTATTTACTTCAGTTAGAAAATATCATGAAATGTGGTTAAACAACCAATAAATATCTGTTAGAAACGGTCACAGCCACAGATAAAATACCACGAAATCTGCATAGGACATAGAACTTTCCAGCTGTGGGTAGACTGAGGCTTAACCCTTTGAACCCTGGTGGTATCTTCCATGTCAGTATAATGACAGCAATTGGAAGAGTCCAATTTCATTACTTGGGGGTAAACCAATTAATATTTTCAACGTGCAGCCTCGGGGTTTCACACTGAAAATATTTACTGGTCTACTTCACACGTGCACTTAGAACCCATCCTACTTAATGAATTATGACGTATCAGGGTTAAAATGTCTTACTATTGAAAATATGGTGAGAGACACACACTCCTAAACCTCCTCGTCGCTACGCCTCCGAGGAGAGGTAACAATCATGTAAGGTTTTTTACCCACTTGAACCCTGATATTAATTTCAATTGAATCAATTTGAAGAGACTATTCAATTTCTTGATTTGGGGGGAGTAAATTAATTTATCTTTTCAATGTGTAGCCATGGTTTTTAATGACCACGCATCTTTTCAAACGTGCTCAATAACAAGCCACGTAATTAATAATAACTAATGAGCAATCAACAGATCCAGTTGTCGTTCTGAAGGCATGTTCAAATCGTTTTTCTATTTCGTTTCCGAAATTTTTAAACATTTAAGTTAGCTTAACACTTCAGCTAACACCAATAGAACATGAAACTTGTAAAAAACATGTCCTGAATAACTGCAAACTTTCAAATTTTGCTTCAAAACTCTAGATTATGACCCTTATTGGAATGAGCACAATGAGCTCGTGCCAATGAGAGATCATGGGGTTTGATTTTTTTGACAAAATTGAAAAAAATAATAAAAAATTAAATGGCGATTATTGTGAATAGCGCTGGCTGCATATGGTAGTTCCGTTGGGTGAAGGGTTTATCAGTGTTGGAATCAATGGTACAGATCTTGATCTAACTGCTTTCGAAAATTGGGACGATCTGAACGGAGTACAAGGCCAGGTGCGCCACGAGGACGAGCGATTGATGTGAAAACTGATTTGTCCCGACTATGATGGCTCAAGTTCTGAGTGACTGATATTCCAACTATATTCTCAAGGCATGTAGTTGGAATATTAACCCTTTACCCAACGTAACGGACAAAACCGGCCAGCGCTATTCACAAAAATAGCCAATTAATTTTCATTATTTTTTTCATTTTTTGTCTCAAAAACATAGGTTATGACCCCTCTTTGGAACGAACTCGACGAGCTCGTTCCAAAGGGGGTCATAACCTTTGTTTTGAGACAGAAAATGAAAAAAAAATTAGTTATTTAAGAATTTTGTTTGCAAGTGTCGTCTGCTTTTCATGTTAGGTAAAGGGTTAATAAGATAAAAACTTCTTATTTTAATTAACACGTACCGTACCGGTACCCCACATCAATAATGCCGAACCCCCAACCCAACAGCCCAAATCGGGTACGGCAGACCTCCATTTATTGACCGCTTGTATGTTTGATACAAGTCCAAGAAAAAATATGCTGCCAATAATATAAAACTTTTACAATTGTATTTTTTGGAATTGTATTTTCTACTTATTAATATACCTGACTGAAATAAATCACTAGCGTTTTAAAAAGATATGGCAATTTGCCAACCGGCAAATTGCCACATCTTTGAAAATGATAATTATTCATTTCAACCCATTTAAAGTCATCTCTAGAAAATACAATTCTAGAAAACACAGCTGTAAAAATGTTATTGTATTGGTCTCTGGTCTTTCAAGAAAGTACATGATGAAGAGCAAGAGAGAATTGATATCTTAGAACCCAGTCCTGATGAAAATGTTGCGAGTGGAACAGTATTGGGGGTGTCACCCCCACAATCCCATTAGCGACGCCCATACTCAAGACCATGGCTCACTCGTGGTGTTTTTCAGTAAATTGTTAATGCTTTGCCCCGTGTCTTACTGTTGGCAAGGGTTCTAAGACTCCCTTCCAACGTAACGTTTTACCATCTCCTCTGCCCAAACAAAGAAACGCCAAATGTTTCTTCTCTACACCTTCATAGCTCACTGAAAGAGAAACATCTGAGGGTGTCGACCTGAAAAATATCTTATATAACCTGATTTAACCTATAGAAATGTCTAAGTTTCAAAAGTATTCAATGAGTCGGAAGTCAAGAATGTTTATTCAGAAACTACAAGCTACCATTTATCAGACTGCCCTGGGGCATAATTTTGCGACACTATATTGTATAACTTGAGTAAATAAGGTCTTAAAAGGCCAATACCCTCTGTATACAATACACTGTACACGTTCTTCGAAAGTGTTATTGAGTGAAACAAGTACGTGCTATGTTTCGAAGACCTTTATAAATTTGAACTCCTTGATATGAATAAGCTTAGAACGAATAAATAGAACACTGAACGTAAAATTTAAAAAAAACTCTAATCATACAATTCTGTATGAAACACCCAAGGCATAGCTGATACTTAGTTTTAAAACGATTTACCTTTTCCGACTCAAATTTATCAAAGTCATCATAAAGTGACAAGATTGGGCATACACGGCGCAGAACACGTGTGCTATTCACGACGTATTTACTGCCAAGCCATATCCAATGATTGACACCAAGACAACGTGTGGCTGGTTTGCGAATAAATATATAAAAACATCTGAATAACACTGTTTGTTTTTAATGTATACATCTCATTGAGAAGAGTTTTAAAACTTTGGCAAACCACACAGAATTAAAAGGAATTGCGTTATCAGTACAGAGAATTTGTGTCTGAACAAGCAAAATCTCAAGCTCACAGCCCACCCGTCTTATTCTGTTCGTAATTCGACGTTGTTATCGTCTGCTTCTTTACCACGTTTTTTTGTCACAAATTTTGTGGAACTTTGCGAACAGACGACCGGTGATGTAATTTGATGTACCTTTACTTGTGGTTTATTAACGGCCAAACAGGTGTGAATAACAGCCCCCAGCTTATAAAAGGCCCGAGACGAAGTCGAGGGCCGTTAATAAGCTGAAGGGCTGTTATTCGCAACTGTTGGGCCGTTAATAAACCACACGGCTCGACAAAGTCATGTTATTACTGTCATTACCATTGCGATTCTGAGAAAGTTTTGACCCTGTACCTTCAAGACATTTTTAAAGTTTTCAAATTCGACAGATCGCCTCCTGAGTTCCAATGTGTTGATGCGCCAGTAGGCACCTAGAACACATTGGAACTCATGGAGATGAGATGATAATATCGTCTGTTGTCAAACAAACTTGTGTCACATGATTATCACGTAATCGGCACCGGTAGGCTTTCAATTGCAGCGAAGTTAGAAAACTTAAAAACAGACTCGATATTTACCACTTTTAAGTCAGGAATAAAGGCTTAAAATATATACAAACTTACTTACTATATACAGCGGCTTGTTCCTATGAGTCTAGCTTTGCTGGACATTTTACATATTTAATAATTTAAATAAATTGTTTAAGCCATTTCCATTTCCGAGTGTACAACAGTGTAGCAAAACTCTACAAAAAAAGATAAATTACCTTTCCAAGGTGACTTGACTCCGACCCACTCGTCTCTCAAAGATCGATGATGCTCTCAGAGCTGTGGTTTAGAATCAAGTGAAGTTGTTCCAGTTACATATGGCGTTTTGGTATCTTGGATACACTTGATACATAATCCAGAGTAGGAATCGGAGCTGGAACTGATGATATGGATACAGTTCATTGTACCACATTCCGCCCTTGCCTATAAAAGTTTTCCATACACATTTTTACAAAAATAAATAATACTTGAATAAGTGGATGAATTACTACAGAAGAATGTATTATATTAAAAGTTACTGACGAGAAGGCCGAAAACCTTCCCGTCAGTCTACTTGGAATATTATCAGGACAAAATGCTAACTTATTCAGTATGAGTGTCTAATAAAATTTGAATGAGAAAGCAGAATACCTTTCCAAGATATATAACCCAATGATAAACTCATACTGGTACTATAAAAAATACATGCGTATTCACATTTGTACCTGTTTACAAAATTTTATTTACATATTATTCTGATGTTGTGGTTTATAATTTGTAGAACTTCCTGGCATTGTTAGTGCAAGTCTCCAACAACTCAGGAAGTGATGTGTTTCTAATTTTCGCAATCGTCTATCTTTGCAGTGGGAATTATACTCCATGGAGTACTAAATTTTGTGTCAGAATCTGTGGGAAGATATGGAGCGTCCGATTCTAATAGAAGGCGTTTTGCTTTAATTTTCTTCAATGCTTCCATAGTTAAGGAATCTCTGTCACTTTTAAAGGTCAAACCAAAGTACAAATTTGGTAGAATTACATTCCAGTGAACCAATTCCTCTGTCGTTCCAATAAAACGGTGCATGTGTATAGGCAATGATGACAAACGCATTTCAATTAGGATCTGTAGAAGATCATGAGCTGCGTCTCCAGTATTTTGGTCACGACAATGAAGAATGACTGGTTTCTAATACTTGTCAGCCAAGGGAACAACCTGCTTTAAAACAGTTTCGGAGATTCAAATTTTCTTGGATTTACAATGTACTTTATTCACACAAGCAGGATTATATTTACAAGAAGTAGTTTATTCAAGACCTACTTCACCGAAAGCTTTCACTTTTTCATCTTTCAAAAGAACTTCAACTTTGTTTTTGAAGTAATTAACTACACCAGGTAATAAATGATGGGGAAGTACTCCCACTGCAATAGAAATTCTCCAGAAATGAGAGCATCCATGCAAGCAAACTGTTTCGGAAAAACAAAGTTTGATAAATTATACTTTAGTACAAATTCATCACTACTAGATCATTTCTGGACATCATTTAATGTTTTACAGTGGGTTTGTTTCTATAATTGATCTAAATGAAAATGTGAATCACAAAATAAAGGTTGAGTAACATGTTTGAGAGGTGGTAACAGCTCATTGCCGGAATATGACATTCTCTCGGACAAGTTTTTGACCTTTGTTAACAAGATTTCAGACAGTTTGATATTACAGAGAAGTATTCTCCAATGCATGAGGCAAATTATATAATTTGGTGGAGAAAGATTGAATTGATACTCATGAATCATTTGTCTAGTAGCAAGCTGAACATACTGGGACATTAAAAATCTTTCCTCTCTGCTATATTCCATAATCTTGAAGTCATATGGGGGAAGGAGCTCATTATCATTTGACATACTGTAGTAGCAGTTCCAAACTACCTAAATTTAACAGATTACAGAAGAAGTAAAATAGGCCATTCATGAGATAAAACCACTTCTCAACGGTACATTCTGTTTCTGAGCCATCAGGGCCCTTTATATGAGTGTTGTGCCAGAAAGACGCATGGAAAGCAAAAAATCACGGCAAGTGATCTTTCAAAACATGACACTTGAGAATACAGTTCTATCTGGACACAACTGGCAGTTTTTGTATTTCGCGACGATCGAGTGGAGATAGGTCTTATATTACTTTTTTCTTCCAGCCATTCTTCTTTCCTGTTTTCTACACTGCTTGATGGTGCCGTGGCAGTCTTGATTACAAATTCATCCACACTCTCATCATAATCTGCTATAAAGTTGACTTCATCAAGATCCATTTTCTAAAATAATGGAATTTATACTGCTAGTTTATAAAATTTGTACCAAAAACAGTGCAGTGTTTGTTCTGGTGCAAATGATTAAAAACTTGTGTGGTCTGTTAGTCTAAAAACCGTGCATGCCTCCTTATCTGTCGACCAGATGAGGAGGTTGGAGTCTCCATAAAAAGATTGGGTAGCACATCATCTTCTAGTGAGTTATAAAACCACGGTTCTACTTGACGATCGTCTGCTTGACTGGAATCAGTACATCCCATGTCTTTACGGCAACTGTGACCCAATTTTGTATCCACGGTTGATTCATTAATGTCTGAAGGTGCCAGTTTTCCACCTAAGTCAGCGATAATGTCTGACCCTGATGGTAATGGCAATGGAGTAGACTATAGTCCTCCATCCGAGTCAGCGATAATGTCCGACCCAGATGGGAATGGCATCTGCTTATTTTTTGGTGAATCAACAGTAGGTTCCACCATTTCTTTCTGCTTTTCAATGTACTTGTGCCTTAATCGCCACAACCACATGGGCACGACTCGATTGTGACAGAGTTTCAATCTATCATGATGGATTAACTGACTACCTGTCCCTGAATTTTATATAAGGGAGATTTGCTTTCCAGAACTAAATATGGACCCCCGCCAATGTGATTTTAACTTCAAACTCACTCCAATTTTAGTTGTGGAATCCCTCTTACACACAATATCACCAGCCTCATATTGTTTCTCTTCTAGTCTTAAATCATGAGTTCTTTTTTGTCTAATTTGGAACTGGTTTAAGGTCTTACGGGCAGTTTGATGAGCTTCCCCAATAGCCAATTCAATCTGTTTTACCCAATCACCTGGGGTTGTTCTTGTTGAACAATTTAGTCCAAACATAAGATCTACCAGTTGGATCAATTCTCTACCAAACATAAGACGGTTTGGGGTGAGCCCAGTACTTTTGTTAATGGTAGAATGCAATGCCATAGCTAGTAAAGGCAAATCTCTATCCCAGTTTTTGTTTTGGTGTTCAATATAACATTGAATCATTTGAATCAAAGTTCGATTGTACCTCTCAACTTGGTCGTTGGAGGAGGGGTGATATCATGTGGTTTTGTTTTGACAATTTCAAGTAGACTGCACAATGAATCAAATAAATGGCTTTGAAAATTACTGACTTGGTCAGTATGAATTTCAAGAGGACAGCCAAAAGTAACGATAATATGAACTAAAAACTTTTGAGCAAAAGTCAAGGCAGTTTGATCTGGAAGTGCAGCAATCTCTACCCATTTAGTAAACTGATCTACCATTAACAGCATATATTTATTCCCATTGATACTTTCACTGAATGGTCCTAGGATGTCCAAATGGACTCTTTGCATTGGATAACCAGAATGGAAAGATTTTAATGAAGCTCTGGGATTGACATTTGCTTTTTAGCATTGCAGACTGAGCAAGATTTGAAACAATCTCTACAAAACTGTGTCATGTTATACCAATAGAAAGATTTTTTGAGTCATGCTAAGGTTTTATCTTGTCCCAGATGACCACAGCTTTTCAGATCATGACACAAGTACAGAACCCTTTCTTTTGAGCAGGTTTCGCTGGGAAAAGCACAATATAAATAAATTATTATTATTATTTTATTTATTTTAAAGAGGAAGGAACTACCAACGCTGGATGATCTTCTTCATTTTTTTCTCTCCAGTTGTAAAACAAAACATCTTCTACCAGTGACAACTGAGACCCACAGAGCCATAAGGATCTAATAACTGGGCTACATAATCTAAGTTCAGCATCTGCAGGTAATACATTATTTTTCTTCCAAGAAATTACCAGCTACGGATCAGGGTCCTGCCACTGAAGTTAACTTAACTGTTCATGAGAATAAGAATCAAACCATGCTTTGTTCAAAGATTTCAACTCTGTATCCTTAATATTTTTGTATTTTTGTCCACAGCTACAGGCTCTTGGGAACTCACAGCTAATGGAATGACATCGTCTAGATCATTAAGAAACCCGGACCATTGAGAATGGACACGGGCACAATAAGGACAGCCTTTACAGGGAAGAGATTCGAGAGAATAAACAGCTTCAAAGCAATTGCAACTGACAGGTTTAGATACCATTCGAGACAGTGCATCTGTATTAACATGTTTTTTACCATCCCGATGAAGTATCTGCATGTCGAATTGTGAAAGCTCTCCCATCCACCTTGCTAACTGACCCTCAGTATGTTTAAACCTCATGAGCCAAGCAAATCTGTTGTGATGTGTCCTTAAAATGAAAGTTCGACCCAAGAGATACTGTCTAAAATGTCTGCAAAACTTGACAACGGCCAACTACTCCTTTCTAGTAGTGCAATACTTCTTTTGTGTCTTCACAAAAAATATGACTAGCATATGCAATTACCTTAACCTCACCATCTTGTACTTGAGACAACTCAGCACCAGTTACACAATCAGAAGCATCTATGTCGAGGATAAACAAGCCATTAGGAGAGTGATAAGACAGTGCGGGTTGATTAGACAAAATTTCCTTAATTTTTTCAAAACTAACTGATGTTTTTCTTCCCTGTGATACTCTTTATTATGGTTGTAACTGGATTGAATTTTCAGGAAATGGACGATTTAAAACTGTTTCGATTTTACTCTGTGCCACTGAGACCCCTTCACCATCAACTTTCTTTCCTAAAAATTCCACTTTTTTTTTTAAACAATTGAACAGTTTACACTTTCTTGGCTTGAATTTTAAATTATGTTCTCGAAACTAACACCTCTTTCAAATTCATAAATGCAGGCTCAAAATCTTTCCCGATAACAATTATGTCATCTAGATACACCAAGACATCTTGCCAAGTAAAACCTCGCAAAACAACTACCACAGCTCTTTGAAATGTTTACAACGCATTGCATAAACCAAAGCCCATTCCTGTGTGTTCAAACAAACCATGACGTGTAACAAAAGCTGTCTTTTTCATAGACTCTTCCGATAATGGAATTTGATAATAAGCAGATGCCATATCGAAAGTTGTAAAAAACATTTGTTCCGTACAAAGTATCGAGACAGTCCTCAATGTTAGGTAAGGGAAAACAATGCTTGACAATACATTCATTCAATGCTCTATAATCAACACCAGCGAACAGAACCATCCTTTTGTCTGACCAAAACAGGCGCAGAAACCCAACAAGAAGCTGAGGGACGATTAACACCCGCATCCAGCATTTTATTCAAGTGTTCTTTTTCCTGCTCCTGAAATCCTAAAGGAGTCTGCCTCATCTTATGTTTTACTGGAGGAGCAGAATCAGTGTTAATATCATGGACAACTCCTGTCATGCAACCAATATCGAGGTCATGTTTGGCAAAAACATCAGCAAAGTCTGTCAATAGACGACCTACTTGAACACCTTGAGCTGCTTCTAAATTGACAATAGATTTTTAAAACAATTTATGTCAGTGGCCACGCAAAGCCATTTTAACGGAATCCAACTCACCCTTCTGAAACACCATCGGAAACATTTTTATCAACAGAAATTATTTCCTCTGCTTTTCCTAAATGAAGTATCTTTTTGAACCTAACATAATGGCTAGTGTCATTGACCACATTAACAAGTGACTGATGCCCTCTTCCTATTGTGGCAGATACAAGTGCACCCTTATGTTGAATTTTAGGCTTAATTTCGAAATCAGTTTCCAAATTTCCACTGACTCAAACCTGAAGTGAACAAACTGGATTTGGGAGAATTGTAACTCCTATCTTAGCTGTGACTTGTGCTATCTTGATCTCAGAACTATCACTGTTCTTGTAGGAAGCATTTAAAGCTCCTCACTAATATTGACAGTACTGTTTCTCAAATTCACAATGCAGTTATTTTCTTTGAGAAAATCAAGACCAAGAATCACAGAATCTGAGATGGGTGCAACACAAATATCCCAAACAAAAACATTTGATTATTCATCAGATAGTTGCATCTAAGCACTTAATTCTACGAACTGCACCTCAGAAGAAATCAGCGACAGTACTTGTCTTTTTCAAATTTCTCGGATGCCATAGAATTAAGAAAGGACGCTGGTTTTGTTTACATTCGCATGGTGGGGGTTCGAACCCACGCCGAGAGAGTTTCCTTCGGCATCAACCGCCTGGCGAAACTATACTGAACCACGCACACCACTCGGCCACCGACAGACCCCAAAAAGGGAATGCTAGTTAACCAAGTATATACGAATCCAGTACAGAACATACGGAATACTCAATTATTTAATTATTCATCAGATAGTTGCATCTAAGCACTTAATTCTACGAACTGCACCTCAGAAGAAATCAGCGACAGTACTTGTCTTTTTCAAATTTCTCGGATGCCATAGAATTAAGAAAGGACGCTGGTTTTGTTTACATTGGCATGGCGGGGGTTCGAACCCACGCCGAGAGAGTTTCCTTCGGCACCAACCGCCTAGCGAAACTATACTGAACCACGCACACCACTCGGCCACCGACAGACCCCAAAAAGGGAATGCTAGTTAACCAAGTATATACGAATCCAGTACAGAACACACGGAATACTCAATTATTTAATTATTCATCAGATAGTTGCATCTAAGCACTTAATTCTACGAACTGCACCTCAGAAGAAATCAGCGACAGTACTTGTCTTTTTCAAATTTCTCGGATGCCATAGAATTAAGAAAAGACGCTGGTTTTGTTTACATTGGCATGGCGGGGGTTCGAACCCACGCCGAGAGAGTTTCCTTCGGCACCAACCGCCTAGCGAAACTATACTGAACCACGCACACCACTCGGCCACCGACAGACCCCAAAAAGGGAATGCTAGTTAACCAAGTATATACGAATCCAGTACAGAACACACGGAATACTCAATTATTTAATTATTCATCAGATAGTTGCATCTAAGCACTTAATTCTACGAACTGCACCTCAGAAGAAATCAGCGACAGTACTTGTCTTTTTCAAATTTCTTGGATGCCATAGAATTAAGAAAGGACGCTGGTTTTGTTTACATTGGCATGGCGGGGGTTCGAACCCACGCCGAGAGAGTTTTCTTCGGCACCAACCGCTTAGCGAAACTATACTGAACCACGCACACCACTCGGCCACCGACAGACCCCAAAAAGGGAATGCTAGTTAACCAAGTATATACGAATCCAGTACAGAACACACGGAATACTCAATTATTTAATTATTCATCAGATAGTTGCATCTAAGCACTTAATTCTACGAACTGCACCTCAGAAGAAATCAGCGACAGTACTTGTCTTTTTCAAATTTCTCGGATGCCATAGAATTAAGAAAGGACGCTGGTTTTGTTTACATTGGCATGGCGGGGGTTCGAACCCACGCCGAGAGAGTTTCCTTCGGCACCAACCGCCTAGCGAAACTATACTGAACCACGCACACCAATCGGCCACCGACAGACCCCAAAAAGGGAATGCTAGTTAACCAAGTATATACGAATCCAGTACAGAACACACGGAATACTCAATTATTTAATTATTCATCAGATAGTTGCATCTAAGCACTTAATTCTACGAACTGCACCTCAGAATAAATCAGCGATTTAATTAAGTGCTTAGATGCAAGTATCTGATGAAAAATTAAATAATTGAGTATTCCGTGTGTTCTGTACTGGATTCGTATATACTTGGTTAACTAGCATTCCCTTTTTGGGGTCTGTCGGTGGCCGAGTGGTGTGCGTGATTCAGTATAGTTTCGCTAGGCGGTTGGTGCCGAAGGAAACTCTCTCGGCGTGGGTTCGAACCCCCGCCATGCCAATGTAAACAAAACCAGCGTCCTTTCTTAATTCTATGGCATCCGAGAAATTTGAAAAAGACAAGTACTGTCGCTGATTTCTCCTGAGGTGCAGTTCGTAGAATTAAGTGCTTAGATGCAACTATCTGATGAATAATTAAATAATTGAGTATTCCGTGTGTTCTGTACTGGATTCGTATATACTTGGTTAACTAGCATTCCCTTTTTGGGGTCTGTCGGTGGCCGAGTGGTGTGCGTGGTTCAGTATAGTTTCGCTAGGCGGTTGGTGCCGAAGGAAACTCTCTCGGCGTGGGTTCGAACCCCCGCCATGCCAATGTAAACAAAACCAGCGTCCTTTCTTAATTCTATGGCATCCGAGAAATTTGAAAAAGACAAGTACTGTCGCTGATTTCTTCTGAGGTGCAGTTCGTAGAATTAAGTGCTTAGATGTAACTATCTGATGAATAATTAAATAATTGAGTATTCCGTGTGTTCTGTACTGGATTCGTATATACTTGGTTAACTAGCATTCCCTTTTTGGGGTCTGTCGGTGGCCGAGTGGTGTGCGTGGTTCAGTATAGTTTCGCTAGGCGGTTGATGCCGAAGGAAACTCTCTCGGCGTGGGTTCGAACCCCCGCCATGCCAATAAAATCATTTGAACCAATCAAGATTCGAACACCTTGATATATCCTACCCAAGACGGGACATTTGAAAATACCAGAAAGTTTCACAAGTTTAGATGGCAATAACTTTGGTCCAAACTTTTCAAAAAACTCCTTGATGACTAACATCAACATAGCAATGTTATCAACAACTGCCAAAGCATTTTGATTAAAAATACAAATATCTAAAATGAGACCAAAACCATCCACTCTATGTACAAAACTTTCCTCTAAAAACTCATCAGGACACTCAATATTGGTATCCGGAAAAATTTGACCCTCATTTACTTGGACCAAGTTTAGGGTCTGCTGTTTAAATCATTTCCGTTTCAAAGGTCTTTTGTTTGCTGTTTTGGGGTGAAATTCCCCATATTTGGAGATGTGACTGGACTTGTGATAGATTTTTGTTCAGGCACATTTAATTTTGGCTGGGTCCTGAAGGAAAGACTTTGCTCTGGGGAATTAGAGTGTGACCTCCCATACAAATTAATTGAAGGAGCATGGCGTGCATCTTGGCTTCTTTGTATAGCACTTTTAAATGGACTTCCCCGATTTAATGGGGAACCCCTGGTAGGACTACCTGAAGCAATGTATGGCCTTGGTTGAGTTTGCTGTTGTCCCTGACCAGAAAAGACTTTAGAGTTTAAAGCCTGTAACATTTTTCCATTTTCTTTATTTCTTCTCCAAGGTCTGAATTACTTTATTAATTGTTGGTGAAATGTAATGTTTTGGCATATTCAAGGGCAGTTCCAGTCAAGCAGTCTAGGAACCGTTCTATATTTTTTCTTTCTTTTTGCTATTCTCTAAAGTTGGAACACGAAGGGTTCCCAATTGAGAGTACAATCCCCTGCAAAAATAGGCATTTTGGATCTTGACAGGCTCTTACTTCTAAGATATCGCCTTGAACGGCGCTTTTTGTGATAAGAGTTTGCATAGCTGTCAGATGATGAGCTGGAATACTCATCCACAGAAGTACTGCTGAAGTCATCACTCATTGAAGAACCTGATGAACTGACATTTTTTTTATATTTATGAGAATGACGCTTCCGAGACATCGATCGAAGTGGTATATCACATTTAAAAAACTTGGGGTGGGGGGGGGGGGGGGGGGGGTGGGGCGAGGAGGATGAGAATCAGTTCTTGAAAATTCAGCAGAATCTGGGGCAATTTTACTTTTTGGGGTGCTTATGTTGCTACCTGTGATATTCTTCTTGTATTGCCCATCAGAAGAAATTGCATCAAGAATTCGGGATATATGTGGATCAGACTCTGGGCCAGTTGAACTGTAAGTACTTGACTTACTTTGATCTACTAAAGTATTCAATTTTTCAAATCTTTCTTTTTTTCAAATCTAAACCTAATTTGCCATACACTTGATTAAACTCTTTAAATTTGCTTTGCAATTCAATACTTTCTTCCCTTTTTACCCTATCACACTCATTTTCTTTTACTTTTAAATGGTTTCATTTTGAGCCATCATCTCTTCAAATTTGGTTGTCCACCACTGATTATTATTAGTTAACATATTTTTCATTTTTTCTAACTTGGTTCTGAGTTCTTCCATGTTTTGGTTAACAGAAGTTTCTTTTAAACAAATTACACCTTCAGCTAGCCACTCAGTTCAAGTTTCTAAAGGTATGTCAGTTTCCTTTGTTAAATCTTTCAGTTACAAACATTGTTTTTGTTGTCGACAGACATTGAATTAGCTTTTCAGCTTTACCTTTACCAATGGCATGTAAGTTTCGCAATTTATCTATTGTGGCTGTCTGTAAATTAATTGGGCCATAATTGTGATTTTATTTGTGGTAATTAATGAAATTGAATTAATTTAACCACCGCATTTGTTAAATAAAATTGTAACAATTTAAAAGTTTGAAAAGTGACAAAACTATATTTTTAAGAAAACTAATAAATTATAATTTCCACAAAAAAGAGAAAAATATTTCAAGGGAACAAAAAAAAAAATAAAAATATTAAGCGTAATGATTTAACAAAATAAAATTGGAAGGGAAATAAACAAAAAAAAAAAAAAAAAAAAGAAAAAACGATTTATCACAATTCACGAATTTGAAAATCACAAAATGTTATGGCGCCTATAGTCTGTCATTTATCCCGTGCACTTCATTGTGATTTTCATTGTTTACATTGGTAACGCGGGAATATTGAAATAATTGAGACAGATAACAATGAAAAAGTGGGAAAAAAGGAAAATAACTAAATCTCAAATCGTTTTAAATGAAAAAGCGATTTTTGTTCCTTCCCATTTTGTTGATTTGAGATAATAAAATTCAGAAAAATGTCAGTAATGAAAATGTTCCAAGTGGAAGAAAAATTAAAACGAATTTAACACGGGGTTTTCTCGTGTAAAATTCGACAGATTTTGTCGCCATTTGTAGCAAAACCCTACAAAAGAAAGATAAATTACCTTTCCAAGGTGACTTGACTCTGATCCAGTCGTCTATCAAAGATCGATGATGCTTTCAGAGCTGTGGTTTAGAATCAAGTGAAGTTGTTCTAGTTACAGATGGCGTCTTGGTATCTTGGATACACTTGATACTTAATCCGGAGTAGGAAACGGAGCTGGAACTGACGATATGGATACGGGTCTTTGTGCCACAACAGCAAGGAATAAAAATCACGTGACATGTCGGGCTGTTAATGAGAGTTTTCACCCATCAACGGCCCGATACGTCAAGTGACTTTTTGAAGTTGAGCGTGACGTTCTTGTAATGCCTTATTAAACTTTGTTAATGTACTAAAGAACTCCCGCTAAAGTGGTAATAATAAGTATTTAATCATTCATGAAGACGTCACGATATTAACATAATTTGTCGAATTATCCGGCATAATCACATAACATTGCGGTTGTGGTGAGTCTTCATTTCTGATTGTAATGTCATCAAAATGGCGATGAAATCAAGACTCAATTGAGTAATATTTCTAGCTTTGATTCACGCAAAATAAATTCTTTATGAAATTTTATAAATTCAATCATCTGGATTATATCAGTTGGTTGGAAATGTGAACCCTAGGTTCGCTTTTCCAACCACCTGAAATATTCCAGACGAGTGAATCTAAACATAGGCGATGACCCATTTGAGAGCTAGTCTTGTTCCAGGCCATAATAGCGTCGGACTTCTTACAGAATGTGACGAGTGGCTTGGGGCACTTCATCCAGTATCCAGTGACCACAATGTGGTGATATTTGCTCCTCGCCTGCTCTTCGTGTAACCCTTTGGAATGAGTTTGCGGCTTCCCTATTAGAGTCTAGATTTATTCCGACTACTTCCTCCTAAGTAGTTGTTTTCATAATACAACCAGCATTGCTGATTATTAGTCCCCTACCGGCATCGCCGGAGGGGACTATAGGTTTGCACTCCGTCCATCCGTCAGTCTGTCAGTCTGTCCGTCTGTCAGTCTGTCAGTCTGTCAGTCACACTTTATTTTTCGGGAGTTTTTTGGGAAATGCTTCAACGGAATGATTTCATTTTTGGTAAACTACTATAGAACTGTAACGGTCCAGCCCTCTAAGCTCGCCTCAACTGATCACACACTTTTTGGGCCAACCGTTGACTCGGATGATCAACCCAGTAAAATTTGAACACTGAATCCCTTATAACTTTTGTTACCCCAAAGTTCATATACTTATGATCACCAGTAATAATAATATAAGAAATTGGTAGAGTGCTTGGTTTAATTACTGATAACCAATGACTTCAGTGTTGGTAGCAATATGCTAGTTCAATATACAGGTAATTGGGTCACCAATAGTATTGGGTCACTGTTTCACCTGGTGGTTATTACCGACAATATGTAAATTAGCTGAAGTATAAGGACCAGTTTCTTCTTTCTGTTCAATGCTGTTATTCTTGAGTAACTGGAGCGTATATTTTAGTTTCTTCTTTCCATTGAAAAGTGTTATTCTTGAGTAGTTGGAGTGTGTATGTTAGGTTCTTCTTTCTGTTAAATACTGTTATTCTTGATCTCTGTAAATGTGGGCCATCAGTAGTTAATACCCGATTATAGTACCCCTTCAATATATAGGCCATTCCCTATGGGCTACATAGAATGTGAGCAAGAGATGGGTGAACAGGCGCGAGTTTGCAAAGGACAAGAACGTGCCAACAAAAAGTTAGTCGATGTGAAAATACCCCAAACACAATAAGCCAAGCTCAAGGAGCTCAGGTAGGGTAAATGCACATACATAAAGTTTGTATCAGCACTACAGGAACGTCTGTATCAACTACACTGTGCACCGTACATGAAAAACTCTGAATAGGAAGTACAAAGAACACAGGTCATTTATTACTGAAAAGGCATTGGTAACTTGGTTGGCTTCTTTTCAGTGGAAATAAAATAATGATGTGAGAGGTGTTGTTCCAAAAATTATTTCTGAACTAGTACTAATTTAATCACAGTACAGTGGTTGTTAATAATGTATTGGATTTGCAGCTATAATATTTCTATCTTATGAAAATAAATAAATACTGTGTTCGTCGTAAACGACGTCTAACATTAGTGTACACCCTCCCAGTATCCCTCAAACTCGACAGGACTGTGCCTGAACAACGGTACAGGTAAAACTACAATGAGCATTTGTTGCGTAACCAATGTAAACAAACCGTAGTAACATTCGTAGTAAAAGTGTGAAACCGAAAGTGGGAACTTTTAGCTAGAAGTGAGCCGTGTAAATCCCAAAAGACTGTTTATAGAGTTTCAACAGTTATGTATATGAAGGCTCGTATTCATGTGTGTATTTTCAATCCATATTTCTTTTGTATGTACCTTTTTAATCAAAATTATGAAGGCTTTAATTGTCGGTTCAATGCTTGTTCAAATCTGTTGTATGCTGATTTTCGACGGTAAGGCTTTGTTTTGTTGCCGGTAAATGACGTGGAGAAGACCTCCGCGAATGAGCGTCTCTCCTTTTATACACCTGACCTCCGGAAAGTATCTCCGGCTCCAGTTCAGCCAATGAGCTTCTGGATGTCGCTTGGATGTACCTTCACCTTCCGAAAGAGCCAATGAAAAAGTGGATGTATTGGACGTAGAAAAACTACTTCCAATTTCGGAGGTTGGAGTGTAGAAAAATAACCATGACTACTGAGAAACGTAGCTAAATTTAGTACGACTCCCATAATACCTTGCGTAGTAATGGTTGACAGAAGTAAACTTTGTGCTAATAAATGATCTTGCAATGTGCATTTTGTCAAATATTAACACATTGACAACCCTAGCCGTAACGAACGGTGCACCAAAGGTAAAACTAGAGTTGTTGAAACTTACGCGATTTACTTTTAATTAACGTTTAATATAAATAAAAGGGGTGGAATCCTACAAACGTTTATTGTGCCGAAACACTGAAAAATACCGAAATGGAGAATGGCTTTGGGCAGGGGATTCAGCGCACCACTAAATTACCAACTTTAATTATTAATTAAACTTACGTTAATTCTTCACTTAATTGATTACCATTTTATAAATAAATTACAGTCTTAACTTTTATTTTTATCTGATTACTGTTTATTATTTACTTTGATTAATAAGAATTAATTGCTAATTACTGAATTTTATAAATAATATTTGATAATTTTCTTTTGTTTATTGGACTCCTATTTGAATAATTACTGTTTTACAAACTATATTTTGTTATTATTTACAAATGATGCGAGATGTTACAACACCCGCCACATAAAAAAAATTGTTCGTCCTCGAAAAGGGACTATTATTTCTGAAAATTTTACAATTTCAAAATAATTAAATATTAATTTAAAAAAAAAAAAAAATTCCAAATTTGAGCTGTTTGGAAACATACCAAAAGAGAAAAAAAAATGGAATACCAACCAGTTACCATTTACATCACACAGGACAAAAAAAAAAAAGAAGAAAATCTGTCTTCTGGTTCTCTTCACCATTTGTACTGTATTCTGTATATTATTTACATTCCAGTGATTGAAGGTGTGTTACATGTACATATCTTATTCTTCTGCCATCGTAGATAAATCCATTGCGCTAGTCTGTGCTGGGCCAACATTGTTGATGAATACTTCCCTATCTGTCTGGGTGCCCACTTCATATGTTGTCTTAACTGATGGGTCTTTCATCCAAAAATCATTCAGGACATACATAGTGCCATTTGGTAGATGAACCGTTTCTTCTTTCTTAACCATCAGGTAGCCATATGGTACAAAGCGGCATTTATACGTATTTAAATGTTGCTGGCATGTTCTTCGTGTTGCTGCTATCAGTTGTGCTCTGTGTCCTTCCATGTAGTGTGATGGGGCCCCTATCATGTAAAACCTGGGATCCCCCGAGAGTTGCTGGTATGTTTTGTATGGTTCTGGTAATTGTATGTATTTGTTAACTTCCATCAGCTTTGGTTTTGATAGGTCCACAGGTTCATATGTGTCTTCTGTTGTATCATCTTGTGTTGTTACTTCTGGTGTGTTGTATATGGATGTGGTTGGCTATGTTGGGGCAAACATTTCCTGAATAATGGTGTCCAATTCTGTGGTTTGTAACTCTGGTAGTTGTTGTGCTGAAGGTTGTTGTTCTGAAGGCTGTTCTGGTACTGAAAGCTGTTCTGTTGTAGGTTGTTGTGACTGTGTAGACTGTTGTTGTTGTTGTTGTTGTTGTTGTTGTTGTTGTTGTTGTTGTGATACTTTCTGAAGGTGTACTGTTGGTATTGTGGTCATTGTGGATTGCTGCTCCTGTGTCTGTTGGTTGTTTTGTGGTGTTGATGCCGATGAATAACAATTCAGATATGCTGGGAAGACTTGTATCGGGACAATATCCTTCCACTGCGATACTGGTAAGTTGAGGTCAATTCCTAGGTCTTCAGATGTTGCATTGCTGGTTGTCTTATGTGTTTCTTCGGTTCTCTGTCTCTTTGGTGGTGGTGATGTTTTAGTTGTGTGTTTGCTATTAACCTTGCTAACTGTTGATTTCATGCGGTTTTCTCTGTGTGGTGGTGTGTGCTTCTCGTGACTGTTTCTTCTATTGTCCTGTCTGTACGTGTAATACTCTGTGTCCTCCCTTCTGTGCGGTCGTGTATAGTTGATGTGTTTTCTCCCAATGTGTCTTTCCATGTTCACTCTCCTTGCTGCGCTGCATTTATATGAACAAAAAGGGCATTCAATTACATCTCTGTGCTTTTCTCTTTCGTGTCTATGTAGTTTCTCTCTTTCATAAAAGAAGTCATCACAGTCCTTGCAATTATAAACTTTGTCCATCTGAAAGTACAGAAAGTGGGGGAGAATGCCATAAGTTTCCATGTAACAGCACTTATAGTTCCTAAAATAATACTTGAATAAGACAATAACCTGAAATACCAGCTATTGCTACCATCACTGAATATACACCACTTCACGCTTTACTGTTTTGAGATCTAGTGTTAGGCCGTGAAGCTGGATTAAACCATTTAGTAAATTTCCCCACATACTCCTTCAATCTGTTAACATGTACAGTTTTAGGGACCTCGCTGGGAGATTTCTTTATTTTGAATAGCAAGTCTGAAATCACTTCGATAATAATGTATGGTTCTTCCCAGCGAGATTCAAGTTTTAGGCTTTGGCCTTTCTTCCGAATTGTGTTTTGTAGTAAGACAGCATCTCCAACAGTGTATGCATTGCTTGTTGATTTTAGATCATAATATGTTTTCTGCCTTTCACTAGCTTTCAACATGTGGTCACAAGCTGTTTCATGAACCTTGGTCATTTTAGCTTGCAAATTCTCAACATAATCTGTAATATTCTCATGTTGAGAGTGAAAATGTTTTTTTGGGATCCCATACAAGACGTCCACAGGCATCATGACCTCTCTGCCACACATCATCATGCATGGTGTTTCACCAGTACTATCATGTACCGAAGAGCGGTAAGCAAACATTAACATGGGGAGGTATACATCCCAGTCCCTCTGACTTTTTGATATGACCTTGCTTAACATGTCTTCTTGTGTGCAGTTAAAACGTTCTACCAACCCATCACTAGCAGGGTGTGGTTCTAGTTTGACTAATATTTAGCTTTTTACATAATTGTCCAAACAGTTCCAATTCAAACTGGCTACCCTGGTCTGTATGGAGCTACAATGGCAACCCGTATCTACAGATAAACTCATCTACAAGGACATTGGCAACTGTTCCAGCCTCCTGGTTTATCATTGTATATGCTTCAACCCATCGGGAAAAATAATCAGTAATGACCAAAATATATTTCTTCCCATTTTTAGTCTTGGCCAGAGGTCCCAAAATATCTACTGCCACCCTTTCAAGGGGTGCACCCACCAAGTACTGCTTCATTGGCGCTTGTGATTTCTTCGAAGGATTCTTTCTACACTGATACACCTGACATTTCCTTATGTAGTTTTGTACTGAAGTTTTCATTCCTACCCAGTAGAAACACCCCCCGGACTCTTGCAGCAGTCCATGAAATACCCAAGTGACCAGCCATCGGGTCACTATGCAATAACTTTAAAAGATCCTGCACCCAAATTTTAGGCACAATATACCGCCAGGACTTTTCGTCAGTACCACAGTTTTGCCATTTGGAAAACAAAATACCATTAACCAAAGAAATCCTTTCCCACAAAGCCCAATAAGCCTTAACATCTTTTGAGATATGACTAATTTCTGCCCATTTTGGTTGACCCCCACCACTCTCCTTCCAGCCTAATACAAGGGCCAAAATTTTATCATTCAATTGGGCATTTCTCAGATTCTCATCAGATTTCGCCTCAATCCAACTGATGGATTCAGCTGAATCTTCAATGTCGTTAGAGTCTAATAGCTCGTTATAATCATCATCGTCGGAATTACTAGTCTCTAAATTGTCTTTTCTTGATGCAGTTATGTAATGATCCATAGCTTGTACAAAATAGTCATCTGGTTTTATTATGTTTTGTGTTTCAGACACTTTGACTTCTTTCCTATTACAGTACTCACAGCCTTCTGAGCATGGCCTTCTAGACAGGCCATCTGCATTACCATGCCTTACACCTGGTATGTGTTGGATAGTAAAATTATATGTCTCTAAAACATCGAGCCATCTTGCTAACTGGCCTTTGGCATTTTTAAATTGCCTTATCCAGTTCAAGGCACTATGATCAGTCCTTACAAGAAAATTGACTCCATATAAATAGCAGTGAAAGTGCTTAATGGCACTTACTACTGCAAATAACTCTTGGCGGGTTATGCAGTATTTCTGTTCTGCTTTTGTTAAAGTCTTGCTGTAGTATGCAACAGCATGTTCATCATCATCATGAAGTTGAGATAGTACAGCCCCAATGCCATGACCACTGGCATCTGCATCAAGAATAAAAGTCTTTGTATGATCTGGATAAGCGAGCACTGGAGAAGTTGATATTAATTTCTTCAACTTATCAAAGGCTTCTTGGCAATCTTCTGTCCAAACTAATGGAACATCTTTCTCTGTAAGCCTATGTAAAGGTCTTGCTATTTTAACAAAATCCTTGATAAACCTCCTGTAATAGGAGCAAGTTCCAAGAAAGCGCCTTAATTCTGTGACATTTTTAGGTATAGGCCATGTTTTGATTGCTGTTGTCTTTTCTGGAGCTGTTTCTGTGCCCCTCTCTGAGACAACATGACCAAGAAATTCTACTTGTGACTTAAAAAGATGACATTTCTTGGGGGATATTTTCAGTCCAGCCTCCCCTATTCATTTTAATACTTCGTCCAATCTCTCAAGGTGTGCATCAAAAGTGCTTGAGAAAATCACTATGTCATCAATATAAAGTAGACAAGTTTGCCACTGTAAGCCATGTAAGATATATTCTAACAATCTCTCAAAAGTTGCGCAGGCATTGCACAAACCATAAGCCATAGATTTAAATTCATACAACCCATTAGTTGTAAAGAAAGCAGTCTTTTCCTGGTCTTTGGGGTTTACTTGGACTTGCCAGTACCCACTCTGTAGGTCCACTGTTGAAAATATTTTTGAACCTCGTAAAGCATCAAGTGAGTCATCAATTCTTGGTAATGGATAGGAGTCTTTAATTGTGACAGTATTTAGTTTACGATAATCGATACAGAATCGTATTGATCCATCCTTCTTCCGAACAATCACTATGGGTGAAGACCATGGTGATTTCGAAGGTACGATCACGCCCGTTTCCAACCTACATTGAATTTCATTTCCCACTTCTTTGATCTTGGACAAGGGAACTCGTCTTGGAGCTTGTTTAATAGGTTTTGTACTACCTGTATCAATATTGTGGTACACTATATTTGTTTTTCCAAGATCGTCCCTGCTCCTAGAAAAAGCATTAGTATGCTTGTGTAAAAGTGACTGTATCGACTCCTTCTGTTCAGCACTAATAGAGTCATCAAGTGCATTTAAAATAATATCTAAATGTGCAAAAGATCCATCTTCTCCCTGAGCATTAGCCTCAGCAGCCTCACTACTTGCTGTGTTCACCATGTTAATTGGGACTTCTAGATTATGTACCCGAAGGGGCACAACTTCACATTCAGCAGCGACAGTATCTTTATACAGCATCTTTGCTTCAGCAGTAACATTTATTACTCGCAAAGGTATGTTTGTACCACTCGGATCAATTAGGCAGATGGCTACTAACAATCCCTTTTTCAGTAAAGTTTCACTGCCCTTTTCTATGAGTGCAGTTTTATAATAAGGCAACTCCCCAGTCATGGTGCAGGGTATCACCATTTCACAAGGTGGTGGTATAGTCATGTTTTCTGATATAGTGATTCAGTGTACTGACTGTCGTTGACTCTCCAAGTGACTCTTAATTTCAAGGTCATCCATAATTAATTTTCCTTCCTTTATATGTATAGTGCAATTATTTTTCTGGAGGAAATCATACCCCAAAATTGCTGGAGCATCAATATCTGCTACAATCATATAACACTGTCTGATGTTGTTGTGATTATTAAGAGGAAAGGTAGCTGCACCCTCAGGTGTGACTAATTCACCATCAGCCATGCGAAGTTGCCCACATGCTTGGTCCAAGTGTGGTCTGTCATGTAATTTCTCATAAATCTTCCTGTGTAGCACTGATATGGTTGCCCCTGTGTCTATGAGACAATCAAATTTTTCTCCAAATAAATTTATATTAACGAATAATCCATAATTATTTACAGTTCTTGTTTCATATATAAGTTCGGGTCCATTTTCAGAAACTGCTGAATCTTGACCCCCCAGACTCAGCATAAATTAGTTTTCTGAGTCAGCTCTTGTTTGAACAGCTTTCTCTATTTTTAGGCATTTATATGTTGATGCCTGTTTCTCATATGGATAATATCCCTTATTGAAAGCTGCTTTATATTTCCTGCATTCCTTCTTGAGGTGGCCAGGAATTCCACAGAAGAAGCATTTCCTGTCATCCCGACTTATTTGTTTTTCATTTTCAATCTTAGCTATCCTTTCATTTAAGGCATTGATTACATCTTCTCTTGACTCACTAGATAAATCATGTGTTAAGCCTTCTTTTACTGTATGAGCATGCAGACTATATTTAGATGCTCTTTCCATTGTGGCTTAACATGAATGCTTCATATTTCAGAGCCAAGTTAAGTGCTTCATCAATATTTTCAGCACTGCTTTGACAAACTGCCCACTCCATGTCTTTGTTATGAAGTGCATCGCGAAAGCATTTGTAAGCAATACTATTTCGAACATCATCTGACGCAGTAGGATATGCAAACCTCACTAAGCGCTTTACATCCTGTACTAGCTCAGGTAATTGCTCACCTTCCTTTCTTATTTGGCTATCCAGTTGGGTATGATATACTTCACACTGATTTTTAGGCTCAAATCTCGCCGTTAAACTTGATTTAAGTTGTGAATAGTCTTTAAGTTGTTCAGGCTTAAGATCAGTTAAAATACTTCTTGCATTTCCTTTCAAACATGTAGCCAGTTTATTGCCCGTATATTATTACGCCATCCATTTAATTCAGCAACCATTTCAAAGTGACTTATGTAATCCGTCCAACTTTACTTGCCATCGTAGTAATCTGGCTTCGTATAACCAGTGTTTTGTCCATCCCTATTAGCCTGACATTTGACCTCATGTGATATTCTCCATTATTTAATGTCTCACAGTTGTTAGTTGCATTTTGTTGAGCTATTACACTTTGCGTCATTAGCTGATTCATCATATCAGTCATATTATTAACTGAGTCTCATAGTAACAGTAATTCAGTCTCTACATTACTGATTCTGTCAGTATGTACTTGCTTATTGCTGCCATTAATGGCAACAGTCTCAACATCCTCCTCTGCATTCTGCTCAGATGAATGTTGAACTTCAGTTATCTGAGAAATGTCCAGTTGACCATTTGCTTGTTGGGGGTTGTGGAATTCTCTCTCATCATCAACCGGGGTTACCCCACCAGTCTTTGTATTGTAGTTCTAGGCATTTTGCCAAGCTCAGTAATGTAACCCAATCACTAAGGAATAATCTATTCTAAATGTGAGTTAATTAATATTGTCACCTTTGCCACCAAAAATGTAATGGTTCAGCCCTCTAAGCTCGCCTCAACTGATCACACACTTTTTGGGCCAATCGTTGCCTCAGAGGATCAACCCAGTAAAACCTGAACACTGAAATCTCTTATAACTTTAGTTACCCCAAAGTTCATATACTTATGATCACCAGTAATAATAATATAACAAATTGGTAGAGTGCTTGGTTGAATTACTGATAACCAATGACTTCAGTGTTGGTAGCAATATGCTAGTTCAATATACAGGTAATTGGGTCACCAATAGTGTTGGGTCACTGTGTCACCTGGTGGTTATTACCGACAATATGTAAATTAGCTGAAGTATAAGGACCAGTTTCTTCTTTCTGTTCAATGCTGTTATTCTGGAGTAACTGGAGCGTATTTTTTAGTTTCTTCTTTCCATTAAAAAGTGTTATTCTTGAGTAGTTGGAGTGTGCATGTTAGTTTCTTCTTTCTGTTAAATACTGTTATTCTTGATCTCTGTAAATGTGGGCCATCAGTAGTTAATACCCGATTATAGTACCCCTTCAATATTTAGGCCATTCCCTATGGGCTACATAAAATGTGAGCAAGAGATGGGTGAACAGGCGTGAGTTTGCAAAGGACAAGAAAGTGCTGACAAAAAGTTAGTCGATGCAAAAATACCCCAAACACAATAAGCCAAGCTCAAGGAGCTCAGGTAGGGTAAATGCACATACATAAAGTTTGTATCAGCACTACAGGAACGTCTGTATCAACTACACTGTGCATCGTGTAGACCAGCTAACAAGGTATACATGAAAAACTCTGAAGAGGAAGTACAAAGAACACAGGTCATTTATTACTGAAAAGGCGTTGGTAACTTGGTTGGCTTCTTTTCAGTGGAAATAAAATAATGATGTGAGAGGTGTTGTTCCAAAAATTATTTCTGAACTAGTACTAATTCAATCACAGTGCAGTGGTTGTTAATAATGCATTGGATTTGAAGCTATAATATTTCTATCTTATGAAAATAAATAAATACTGTGTTCATCGTAAACGACGTCTAACTTTAGTGTACACCCTCCCAGTATCCATCAAATTCGACAGGACTGTGCCTGAACAACGGTACAGGTAAAACTACAACGAGCATTTGTTGCATAACCAATGTAAACAAATCGTAGTAAAATTCGTAGTGAAAGTGTGAAACCGAAAGTGGGAACTTTTAGCTAGAAGTGAGCCATGTAAATCCCAAAAGACTGTTTATAGAGTTTCAACAGTTATGTATATGGAAGGCTCGTATTCATGTGTGTATTTTCAATCCATATTTCTTTTGTATGTACCTTTTTAATCTAAATTATGAAGGCTTTAATTGTCTGTTCAATGCTTGTTCAAATCTGTTGTATGCTGATTTTCGCCGGGAAGGCTTTGTTTTGTTGCAGGTAAATGACGTGGAGAAGACCTCCGCGAATGAGCGTCTCTCCTTTTATACACCTGACCTCTTGTCGCTCGGATGTACCTTCACCTTCCGAAAGAGCCAATGAAAAAGTGGATGTATTGGACATTGAAAAACTACTTCCAATTTCGGAGGTCGGAGTGTGGGAAAATAACCATGACTACTGAGAAACGTAGCTAAATTTAGTACGACTCCCATAATACCTTGCGTAGTAATGGTTGACAGAAGTAAACTTTGCGCTAATAAATGATCTTGCAATGTGCATTTTGTCAAATATTAACACATTGACAACCCTAGCCGTAACGAACGGTGCACCAAAGGTAAAACTAGAGTTGTTGAAACTTACGCGATTTACTTTTAATTAACGTTTAATATAAATAAAAGGGGTGGAATCCTACAAACGTTTATTGTGCCGAAACGCTGAAAAATACCTAAATGGAGAATGGCTTTGGGCAGGGGATTCGGCACTCCACTAAATTACCAACTTTAATTATTAATTAAACTTACGTTAATTCTTCACTTAATTAATTACCATTTTATAAATAAATTACGGTCTTAACTTTTATTTTTATCTGATTACTGTTTATTATTTACGTTGATTAATAAGAATTAATTGCTAATTACTGAATTTTATAAATAATATTTGATAATTTTCTTTTGTTTATTGGACTCCTATTTGAATAATTACTGTTTTACAAACTATATTTTGTGATTATTTACAAATGATGCGAGACGTTACAGAACGATGACTTACAGATCAAGTTTGAGTTTCATGCTGATTGCATTATTCTTGTGTGAGTTACGGCCCTTGGAAATATGGGAAAAAGCACCAAAATATCAGTTTTCCGGAGTTTTTTTGGAAAACATTCAATGGAATGATTTCATTTTTGGTAAGATACTATAGAACGATGACTTACAGATCACGTTTGAATTTCATGCTGATTGCATTATTCTTGTGTGAGTTACGGCCCTTGGAAATATGGAAAAGCACCAAAATATCAGTTTTCCGGAGTTTTTTGGAAACGCTTCAACAGAATGATTTCATTTTTGGTAAACTACTATAGAACGATGACTTACAGATCAAGTTTGAGTTTCATGCTGATTGCATTATTCTTGTGTGAGTTACGGCCCTTGGAAATATGGAAAAGCACCAAAATATCAGTTTTCCGGGGTTTTTCTGGAAACGCTTCAACGGAATGATTTCATTTTTGGTAACCTACTACAGAACGATGACTTACAGATCACGTTTCATTTACACTCTGTCCATCCATCCGTCAGTCTGTCAGTCAGTCTGTAGGTCGTACTTTAGTTTTCTGGACTTTTTTTGGAAACGCTTCAACGGAATGATTTCATTTTTGGTAACCTACTATAGAACGATGACTTACAGATCAAGTTTCATTTACACTCTGTCCATCCATCCATCCGTCAGTCTGTCAGTCAGTCTGTCAGTCATACTTTAGTTTTCCGGACTTTTTTTGGAAATGCTTCAACCGTAATGATTTCATTCTTGGTAACCTACTATAGAACGATGACTTACAGATCAAGTTTGAGTTTCATGCTGATTGCATTATTCTTGTTGAGTTATGGCCCTTGGAAATATGGAAAAGCGCCAAAAATACCAGTTTTCTGGACTTTAGGGGACATTGTATTGCTTCAGCGATACGAGCGTTCTTGTATTCTACTATACATAAGAATAAAAGTCTTGCAGCTCACCACTCACATAGACTGGGAAATACGAAATGAAACAAACCTACCAAACTGGATCACAAATTAAGCCTCGGTCCCCATTCTAATACTTGATAACCAGATAGCATATCTCAATCAGAACTAACTATAGCAGTACTTTTCTACCAATAGTCGCCACCACTGAAATAACTGATACTTATACATATGAGAATTTGCTTATTTACTTATATACTTAGAACTCGCGTAGATTTGCTACACCGTGCTTTCATGTGACAACCAAACAACACCTGTTTGTCATTCTCGCCTTTTTGGCCTTAATTCATTTTTCTTTATTATTTTATTATATGCCAAACGATAGATTATCGAAGAAATTGTGGAAAGATAGAAATCGTATCCCCCACTGTGAAGATATAGAAATTTTCACTTTCACGGTATCAATCAAAATAGGGGCTTTCAATGCATCACTTCAAGGTGAATACGAGCCAAATTATCACTGGAAATGATCAATTTGTTCTAAAAACGTATAATGAAATGTAAATCTTGTGTTTTTGAGTGGATACCGATCATTTCCAGCAATAATTCAACACATATTCACATTGAATTGATGCATGAAACCCGGTAGTCCAAACATGTCCTGAAAGTCCGTAATATAAGTTTTATATATATTTTTATATATATTACGGACTTTCAGGGCATGCTTGGACTAGAAACCCGCCAGCTGAATCAGATTGCAAGACGACGTTATCTGTTCCGAGTATCAATGAAATCACTTCCGCGTTTCAATGATTCAATGCACGGTTTATTTTCATGCATCAATTCAAGGGCGAAACTAACTGAATTATCAGATTCTTATAAAACGCGTATAATAAAAAAAAAATTTCTCTCGGTCACTCATGAGATAATTTTCGGTATCCACTCAAAAACACTAGATATCCTCTATTTATTTACCTTATATGTAAGAAAACTATCTATCTACCACTGCGTTATCGAACGCGATAAGCACTCCTACCAACCAATGACCTATTGTCTTATTCAAATCAATGGTTTTCTTGGCTCCCACCGACCTGTTTTCCAGACCAACCAATTCGGAGTGCAGTGCTTGTAAATTAAATAAGATGTTGCGTCACAACTACTGCATGTAAGTTATTCATCCAAAAATATTTTTTCAAATAAGTCTTGAATTTTATAACTTCAATCCCGATTGACTAAAATTCCAACATCACAAAGGCATGTCTTTGCGTGGACCTCGCCTTTGTGATGGAATATTCCAGCAGGAGTTGTGGTACGAAATTTTAAGATTCTGTTTAGATTAATTCTGGTTGAAGACAGTGGAACCTGATCATAGATTAGATTAGATTAAACAGATTTTTTGCTTCTCAAAACAGCAAAAGGATTGAGAAAAAACTATAAACTCTTACAGCAACCCTCTCCCCTTCTCGTTACATGAAGATACATACACAGAACGACTCGCGTGTGTGAATGGGTTAATCGATATGGCACGAGTGTCAGCGCGGAAGGATAGAACGTCCGCACACTGGGACTCAGGGGACGATTTTCAGCTATCGCTAGCGATTCAGATTGTAATTGCGTTGCACGATTTGTAGATAATTCCAGTCGAATTTCGCTTCTATTTAAAAATACTCCGTCAACGATTTCCGTTCCGCACATAAGTGCGGGACAGATTTTAATTTTCCGCATCGTTTAGTGTTGCTGTAGATGGGGATTACACAGAACAGGCGTGTCATAAAAAAATTGTTACAAGGTGACGAGAATGAAACAAAACATATAGCACAACAAGTCAAACAAAACGACTGTGATGGAGGAAAAAAGAAGGGAGAAGCTAGCATGTTGTGCAGACAGGAAGTGATTCTCTCTTTGGCATACGATACATTGAAATATACGTTGATTCATACATTGGTTGAATGCACGTTTGATAGCCAGTTGTTAAGCAGTTTCATTGCATATGAAGCTTTGGTCGATAGAATTGTGAAGAGTGCTTTGCTAGAAACGGGACGAAGCTTTAGTAATGTTTTGTTCTGTGATGAATATTCTTTTTTGTTGTTTACATAGGAGAGATTTGGAATACCAAACAGCAGTTGGATGTGATGATAAGGTCGTGTATAGAACGCGAATAGCACGGCTATAAAAGTTACATTCAATGAAAAAATATTTCGCATTCTTCAGTAAATCTCCACATGAACAGTTCTGTGAATCACCGACAAACCTCTTTAATTTATCAGCATTCAAATCATTACGCTTATTTCTGACCATACAGTGGAGTGTGTTCTGTTTCCCAACGTTGAAATAACTTAGTGGCTTAAAGTTGGGGGTATAGGGGCAATTGTTTAACCATATTTCATGCGATTTTCCAACTGTAGTCAATATTTTGTCGCTTGAGCGTATTGCAGACGGTGCCTTGTTGCACCCAAGAAACAATTCCCAACCCTAGAACGTAAAAACCATTCATATATCTTCGGCAGTTGGAACGTCACAGACAGCAGTTAGAATTTCTCAAAAACTGGTCGTTTGACATCCGGGGAGGGGGGCGGGTACAGCTGAAAATGGAGATGGTAACCTCCCTCGAACAAAGATCCACTACACACGACCCTGGGAGTGTATCTTTTAAACGTATGTTGGGAAGTGGTGTTCTTCAAGGGCTCGCCTATCGAACGAGGTCCAACTTATGACACTGGAGAGAAGAAAGGACAGCTTCGCAAGTTCTGTCCATACTCTGTAAGGAATGGTGACGTTCAAGTTTCGCAGGTTATATTGAGAATAATCGGATTGTCTTGGTGAGAGGTTTGTCAGGAATGTTGGCGCACTATCATTTACGATTTTGTGAAAGGTACACATCTTGTGTAGTGTCATCTCTCAGCAAGGAATCTCCAGACAACCTTAATCAAGATCTGTTCCTTTGATGCATAGCTTGTAAGCCCAGTGACAATACGAACATATTCACAGTGCAAATCATCCACTCGTTTCAGATGAGTCTGACCCCAGATAGAACTACCATATTCTAAGACACGTAAAATAAAGGACCGCTACTTTTTACAGGGGCTCCCTCTCCTATTTGAAGTAAATTTAAATTTTCTAAATTGCGATAATCGTGAGCTAGCACCTTTACATATGTAATCAGAATGTGGAGTTCAAGTCAGGTCACGTCCGAGTAGACCAATTAACATAATTGTCTTTGTGCATCGACGTATTGTGATGGATCACCGGAAAACGTTATTGGAGAGCGGTGTTCGTCTTTGCGCGATGTGAACATCATCAGTTCGTTTGTAGTGTTTTCGTTATTAATTGTTGCAAGCCACAGAGTCCCCCACTTCGATAACAAATCTTTGGCATTCCGCTGATCTGCTGTTGTCCTCTAACGGGAAAGCCATCCACACCAACCCCGTCTCCCGCCTATTCACTCGAACCTCGTTATCCCCCTCCCCCCAATATCTCAACATTCTGTTTTATTATTTCCTCTTTTGGCACTTTCTCAATGTTCCCAGCTATGATATTGACTCTTTCCCTCATATCAGCCCTCATCTACTTATCTCTCCTGCTTTCATCCCATTCTTCCACTACTTCTTCAAGGAATCTTACTCTTCTAGGCAAATATTTAGGGGATTCTAAAATGAAATGTTCCAGGGTCTTCGTTACGCATAAGCTGTACATTTGGCATCCTCTTCCCTGGCCTTCCCCGATTTTTACCCTCAACTTGAATGTCTTAGCTCTCAATTGAACAACAAATACCCCCAAATGATCATCGAGGTACTCCTCCAAATCTGGCGCATATTTTGGGATAACACTCCCAAGGAGTTCTTGGTCCTAACTCAAGCTCGGCAGTGGCTATTGCAATCATCTTCAGTATGCCACAATTTATTGCCGCTTCGCAACTTTTGTTTATACAAATGACATCGGCAAACCGTCTCAATATATAGAGGATATCTATGTTGTTTTAGTGGATATTGGGAATTATCTCATTCGTATGGACCTGAAAGTATTATTTTTCACTCGCGCTTGCGATATTCACTAAAACAGCGTAGATTTTCTTTTTATTATATGCTATGTGACATTTTACTGCACAATATTCGGCCCAATTCTACTGCAAACAGTTTCAAGACAATAACAAAAAACTGCTGATCGTTCATTCAAAGCGGCGTTCAAGTCGACGCCATGCGCCGAAGAGTAACGTCAATTTGTGATAATTCACAGGCTAGAATATAATAAAAGTTTATATCTTCATAAATGTCATTTATGAGGATTCGGAAAAGAAATGGCACTAATGCTGATTCACTCGAAGCACCCGAATGTACCGAACTATATGCGGAATGTGTACCATTCACTAATACGCCCTGTTTTCCACCCGTTATATAGTTCTCGAACAACCGGAGGAGTGAGGCTGTAATACCATAATGTACAAGCTTGAACAAAATACCCCGGAGCCAAACTTTATCAAATGTTTTTGAGACACCAAAAAAGTATTAATTTGTGTTTGTGGCGTCTTTCTTAGATTTATCCCAATGGGTCTCAAAGTAGAGAAGACACTTACTCGCACTATTGGCTGCACCAGATCCTTGCTTCGGCTATCTTTATTTTCTCAAGATCTGCAACCTTAGTTGCTTAGCAGTTGTGCTACACTGTATCAGCATACTCAAGAAGGGGCCTAATAAAGCCAAACAGATTTATTCTAAAATCACTATACGGGTTATGAAAAATAATGTGTTCCATCACTTTGCATCCGCAGCGCAGTTGTAAGATCGGCCTATAGTTATTTCCTAATATCTGCCAGCTTTCAGTCGTTTGTATAAGTGAATGGTAACAGTGACCTTTAGAAGCGACGATATAGAGGCCCGGACATTGACAGAGTCAACATATTTCCATCGTGCTCGCTTGGCTCGCTTTATTGGTCGCTGGAGATTTCAAGATTGCGAATAAATCGTTTTCTCAAAAGTCGTTTTCTGATAAGGATTTAGCACACCTTTTTAGTAAGGTCTGGTAGTAGGTACCCCCTCCATTGAGGTTACTGTTACTAAAAAGATATTAATTGATTGCGCAGCCGAATGGATAAGTGCATTGGTTTCTCACACACTGGTTAGTGGGTGACACAAATGAGAGGGTTAGTATGTTTATCTGAGAGATTGGGAAGGGTGGGGTACAGGATGTCATCAAACTGTTCGTCTCCGAGTGATGGGAGGAGAGAAGAGGCGTGGGAATAGGGAGGCAGTTGGGAGCTCAGGGGTAGCCAAAGCCTTCTCACGTGAAAACCGCGACAAATCACCGTCCAGCCAAAGTGTTATTATTATATTCTTATTAATATTACTGAGCGGCCCCGGGATCGGCCCGATCCTTGCTGGGGGAAGTTCTTGATGTGTTCGAAAACTCCCTGGCAGCATCAATTGTGATTTGTCACAGCGTACCGTCCTATCGTTGGGATTTAAAATGGCTATCCTCTGTTCTGAGAGAGACACATTTCCTGCCGGCTAAAGATATGTTTGTAGTATTCGAGAAGAGAGGCGTTTCGAAGTTGGAAAACTCTATTAGCGAAATGCGCTTTATGGCCATGAAACCCAGTTCAATTGTTATTGAGCTGGCATAACATACGGTATCACCGCAGCAAATCAGCGGAAAACCAACGAATTGTTACTAACAATAATTATGGAATCCAGCAGAGTTTGACTTCGAGTATAATCCAAGTTGGCGTAGCTATTATGTTCTAGGGGCTTAAGTTTCTAATGGGGTCTTCAAGTGGGCCAGAAATACAGTTCAAGAGATTACTGTTCAAGTCACTGACACTTACGACATTCGGCGTTTGGATAAGAGCTTCTGCTGTAACGACTTTGAGTCTGGCCAGTTATTTCAATACAAAATGCATTCAACCTAAAGTCAGACAAAGAAGATACTATAATTGCGTACCTTTTTCAAATCACATCGTCACTAAACTGAAGGTTTTCTCTTTAGGCAAAATAGAGGTTCTCCAACAAAACAAACTGTAACCTCACCACCAAACTGGTTTCTGTCTCGTTTGTCGGGATGGCGAAAGTCAGATATGTGTTCGTCCTCCGCACTCAGACTTGCGTCGAGGTGGGTTTACAGATTTTGTCATAGTTATTTGTTCATACAGTCCAATAGTTCAATTAACTTATTTCCACGGATGCTTATTAGCACCATTGTAATTTATTATAATAAACTGCTAAACCGTTACAACAGTTCAACTAAACTGTTATAACAGTTCAGTCAACTGTTATAAAAGTTTAATAAACCATTATAACAGTTTAATAAGCTATTATACACTGTAAAATCAGTTGGGTTAAAATTCAATCCAAATCAACTGGGTTGAGTGAATATGAACCCAATAGGGTTCATATTCACTCAACCCAGTTGATTTGGATTGATTTTTAACCCAACTGATTTTACAGTGTAACAGTTTAACTAACATTTTAGCATCGTAGTATATTTAAATATGTAACATTGTTATTACCGTCTAGCTAAACTGTTATAATAGTTTAATAAACTGGTATAATAGCTTAATATATTAAATTACAATTACGCTAATACACTACCAGCTTAGTTATAAACTGTTATAACAGTTTAGCAGTTTATTATATTAACTTACAATGGTGCTAATACTCTCAGAGAAATCCGCACGAAATTTGGTTCCAAGTAGAACCAAAAACCCATCGAAGAACCAAACAAATGAGTCTTCATGTGACCTTTTACCAGGCAGTTTCATATTGAGTTATTAGCTAAAGCAGCCACAAGTATAACGCATTAGATAGGTTAGTATTCCTCGGGGCTGCAAGTACATTGACATGGATACAGACCGTATTATACAATATCCTGCAATGGCACTCAAGCATGAGAAGCTGGAAACACCCTGACCCGAACAACCTAATATCGGACGGTGCAGGTTTTAACATAACATTTATTAGCATAAAACATCCTAAACAGGACAGTATGTGATAATCTACAAGTAACATGAACTAGAATTTCCAATACACATCACCAAACATATCATAATTGCCTGGCGAAAAAATCCCGGATCACGCTGCAGATTTTATAGCATAAACTGGGGGTTCTGTTTTCAAATATTAATTTGAATTTCTCAAATTTACTCAGATCAATAAAACCGCCGATCTCACTGTTGATCAGGACAAATAGTTCTGATCGAAGCTCTGAATAATGTGAACATTCCATAAGAAAATGGTATTCGTTTTATATTTTCTCAGAGTTAGCTTAACAGTGTGTACACATCCTGTCGATAACAGGCTTCGGCGGTTGATAATGTCGCCCTTTCTAAATAGCTAACTTATGATTGCTGATACGAAGCTTAGTGAAAATTTCTCGGTCTTCCGCCGAGTTCGTTTCCACTAAGTACGTTTCCATTAAATAGTCATTTTTAAACAACCTGTAAGTTCTCAGTTTATTATCTCCATTCTTTTTGCAGTCCTCAAACATTGACTTCTTGAACGTGTTTACATGCTGCAAGCACAAATTATACTTGAGCTTACCTATAGCATTGGTTTTAGTGATAATTGGATGTTGCGGGACAGCGAGACCGTATCTTTCCAGTAATTTGAAAGGGGATTCCGGTTTGCCTTTACGATTTCTTTGTTCAGCTATCACATTCCACATCAGGTCATTATGATTCTCAAATATTTTGATTGCGAAAGAAGCCATCCTACTTACCGCCGCGATATATAGCGGATATCGACCAAGTTCGGCGCGGACCGCGTGGTTGGAGGAAAATTTCCCAACGCCCAATACTTTTTTAAAAAGGAAGTGTGTAATTTTTCACAGGCTATGTTGTAACGCTTACCGTACGTTATTTCTGATCCCCAGACTTCACACCCATATAAGGCTATAGGTTGAATTAATTTATCAAACAGCTTTGACATTGTCTTTATTGGAACCCGTGAAGTTTCATTAAATGCACGAAAAAGTGAGTATAAAGCTTTTTGGGCTTTAACAACCAAATCATTCTGGCTTTAGAGAATGTACCATCTTTTGAGAATTTTATTCATAGATATGTTAATTCCTCAGCCATATCAATACGCTTGCCTCTGATAAAAAAATATTGGTTGCTTTTGTGTTCCATTAACTGACGCAGATCCAAATGTTAAACATTTTGTTTTTCAAACGTTTATTTGCAACATATTCGTTTCAGTATAATTGTGGAGCTTATTGAGACACCGTTGAAGCCCTTTCTGGCTATCAGATATCATTACAAGATCATCTGCAAAAAGAAGATAATTTAATTTGTAACCACGAATCTACACAGGATCACACAAATTGTCGAAAATGTCTTTTATGTCTTCAATAAAAAATTAAAATAGAGAGGGAGATAAGATGCACCCTGACGGACACCTTCAGAAGCGAGGGAGGCTGGTCCCAACCCACTAGACGTTTTAGTCAAATAAAAGCTTGATTCATACAGAGATTTGATTACGTTGAATACTTCACCACTCACGCCTATATGTTGAAGTTTCAGCATGAGCAATTCCCTGCTCACCGAATCAAATGCTCTGCGAAAATCAACAAAAGCAGCATACAGTGGTCTTTTTGAAGATTTGTGTTTGTCGATAACCGTTTTCAAAACAAACGCACTATCTGTGACCCCTTTTCCTTTGCAAAATCCAAACTGGCTTTCGCCAATAATATTGTTATCATCTATAAAATCAGATAATCTTTGGTTTATAATTTTTTTGAACAATTTTCAGATAGCCGAACTTACTGCAATGGTCCTATCATTATTTGGATCATTGCGATCACCCTTCTTATATATTAAGGAAAGAACCGACTTACTCCAATCTTCCGGATAACAACCAGAAGTTAAAACTTGGTTGAAGAGTTTTGATAACCTATCTGCCATGCATGGACCAACTGCCTTCAGCAAACTGTTACTGAAATTGTCAAGACCCGATGCTTTTCCACTTTTCAATTCGCGCAACTTTGAGAGTAATTCCGATGGTGTGATAGGAGTGTTGTTCAACTTTATTTTTATTTCCGGACAATAAAACGAATTATCATAATTAATAACGCCAGTATCGCCATTTCTAGAGTACAATTTGGAGAAAAATTCTACTGTGGTGCCGGGATTAAGTTGATTGTCACAATTCTTCTTTTGTCGCAGTTTGTTAATAAGGTTCCAGTATTGTTTTGGGTCGCTAGATTCCAAGTCATCCAATTGTTTGTACAACGCACAAAAAAATTGTTTCTTTTTAAACTTTGTTTTCTTTTTGTGTGCCTTCCGTATTGTAAAATACTTGATTCGTAAACTATCATTGAATGGATCATGCCGCATTTGATTTATAACTTTGTTTAAATCATTTTTCAAAGTTTTACATTTATCATCAAACCACCGTCGTTTACGCATTGTGTTACCCTTACGGACCGGTAATCTCATGCACGCAGAATTGTTGATTGATTTCAAGATTGACATGAAATCTTGCAGAGCCTCAGATGTACCCTTTCAATCAATGCTGTAATCATTTCTTGGGAATTTGTTATGTTCTAGTTTAACGTTAGTGTTATTAAGACATTGTATAGCTTTCTCATTACTACCGGATGTCCATTTCAGTTTAGTTTGTTTTAAATATTTATATTTGTATTTTCCCGCCGTTGACAGGTTGCCTTTAACATCATATTTGAAGTGCGTAACAAGCTGACAATGATCGGAAAATTCAGAGGGCAATTTTAAGCAAAAGTAATCGACATCACAGAAAAACATGTCCGATATAATAACGTAGTCAACAACACTAGCTCCATTATACTGATAGCTCATGAAATGACCTAGTGTGTCCCCACTTTTCGCCCATTAACTATCCACAAACCCGCATTTCTACATATTGCCAGAAGTTGATTACCGAATACATTAACATGCCGATCCTTGTTTGCTTTTAGTTTCTCGGTGTCCAAAATGTAATGATCGGGAAAAGGAAGGTGTTTGTCATTATCGCCTGCAACGTGATCCGGTTTCTCTCCAATTCTGGCATTAAAATCACCAGCAAGTACAACCATATCATGAACTTGATATTCAAGTAAATGCGTTTGAATATTTTCAAAGAGTTTCATTTTCATTTCTCTTCTTGTATTCCAGTAACTTGAATTGCTTGGGGGAACGTGTGCAGATATAAAAACAATCTTATTGTCCAAACCAAACATATTTCCTTTAAATGCAACGCACAATGCAATTTCATCTATCATTTTTGTGTTTTCAAAAAAATGGTTTGAAACATGTTTTATAATAAAAAACAATACCTCCTCTATCTCCATTTTGTCTAGGAAGTTCGACTTGCTCATACCCAGGTAAATGAACGTCGCTCTCCTGGTTTTGCCAGGTTTCAACTAATGTAATGAAATCATTATTAGTAATGCACTTTAAAAATCTGGATCTTCGAGTTTGACTCCCTGGACATTCCAAGTTGTGAAAGTCGCCTTTTTCGACGTAATAGTTCTCTGATTATTCAATTCAATCATTATTGAAGTTAGGTACTACTGAAGTCGGAGCGTAATGCAATTTTGGGACTAACATTCATATGAAATTAATAATCGTTATGAAACAAACGATATAATAGTGATCAATATGACTATGCTTATTGGTATTTATGGCAAAGACAAGAATGCTTAAATTACAGTACTTGTATATAATACGCACTCAAACTGGAATGAGACGTTCGATAATTAATTTGTATACATTCAGATTGGATAAAACTGCACTGCATACGTCGTATTGAAAATACGTCGTATAAGCTCAATGTTATCAAATCAAAAGGTAACTGCTTTTAACTGGAATGCGTTAGCGTGTAGAATATTGTTACAGAGACAAATAATTTACAGTCAACATGTTGGTTATGAATGTTCTGCTGCTGAAATATAAGACATTCTGTATATATTATATACCTATATATACGGTATATCAGAATGAAGTGTGAACAAATATCTATCACTGAATCATTCCCGTGACACTACAGGTACTATATTTGATAAAACTGCACGTAATTCAGAGATATCCATCTGCATTGAGAACATCATTTTGTATACATTAACTGCTATCTCCCTTCCTGGTATCACTGAATGATCTATGTGTGAATTATATTTCTGAAAGTTACCTACAAATGATTCACGTCCTCTCTGTGTCACAAATCTATTGTTATGCAAACACTCTTGATATCTTGGGGTACCATACATTATTTCTCGTCCAAAAACTTCGAGACCCTGGTCACTCGGATGCCAGTTATCGTAAAAGTTTGACCGACTGACAAAACTCCCGCGACTTGAAAAGCTTGGCGCGTGATCAATAAATATACAATGCATTTTGTCACAAACACTGCGATAACATTCATTTGTCTCAAATATAACCCTATTCGCCCCAGCGCGACTTGGAGTTGGTAGCACTGACGAAACTCTGATTGTTGCATCGGGATATATTCCCCGAATCAATGTAATCACACCTGTTAATTCCCTGGCATCCGCCCGAATTCCGTGTCGACAAGAATTAATGTCTACGTGAATTGTAATTTAATGCACATTGTCTATCGGATCTGTTGCCTCAAACCAATCACGGAGGCCTTCTAATCTGAGACCTCCAATCCATACTTTCCTAACAAATTCACCATCGACTGCCAATCGACGAGCATTCAGATAGTGCAAAACAGAATCCCCAACGACAAGATGAACTTTTTTCACCAATCCATGTCGCTCATTTCGTTGAAACTCAGATGAGATACGCGACGGTGGTTTCTTCTCATCGCGTGTACATGGCAGATCATTTTCACCGACTGAATTTTCTAAAATGTCAAATCTGTTGGATGTTTCAACATTGGTAATAATATTTCCAGAATGATTCGCTATAGTTTGAGCATACCTGTGAAGCACCGTTGTTCTGACTGACATTACGGTCGAGTGGATTGTGCTTGAAACTATGAGGCTGCGTAATTTTTTTCTTTTTAGAGGAACTAACATTATTCTTCGTTTTGCACTGAAGTTCACTTCTTAAAATTTGCTGTGAATTTAAACCGTTCATTTTAAGTTCAACATTTTCTTTCTACAACTTTTCAACTTCTACCTCCAAATTGCGTATACGTTGATCGAATACATCCTCCATTTTTAACTGCTCCTTTCTGATATCTTCAGTGTAAGACTGAAGCTCCGTTATTGTCATACTCATCCTGAAGGAAGATGATGCTACACTGTAGTTGAGCCTTTTTCGCGACTTCTGAGTTTCTCTGACAGTTGGTGTAACGGAACTAGCATTATGTTTATTGTGTTTATAACCTGTACTATGATAAATAGAAGATGGAGTTTTTAATGTTTTTAATGAGGTGTTCTCGTTGTTTGGGGAATCGTACCAGGCAGTGCTTTGTGAAAACTCTGATACTGAATTTGATGTTGAAATTTCAAGTCCAATTATATCACCATTATATGTCTCGTTGAATCCTAGTTGATGTACATTTGGGAGTTCTGATTCAAGCCACCAGTCTATACTTGTTCTCGTACCTTGTATCATTATTTTATTGTTAGTTCTGTAAATGTGAATAGTCACCTTCCTCTTAGGCTTTCTTTTGGAAATAACAATAACATCCCCAACGACAACTCCTTTTTGGTCAGAAATTATTTTCCACATTGCACCATTTTTCTCAGTTTTCTTTGACGCGTTCCAGTATCGAGACACAAATCCACCATTGTATTTCTCAAAACGATTACTATCAAACTTGATGGTGACCCATTTTCCTCGATCTTTAGTTTCTGAACACTCAGTGTCGTTAACATCGTTCTTTTTCCTCAAAACCCTGTTAACGTTCAGTTCATATGGGAAAACATCCATGGACACAGATCCTTTCGGCAAACCTTCAAAAACCAATTCCGGGGTAGACATTATAAATAATTAATTCCTGATGATCACTTTTATCAGACATAACAATAAAACTTGCAGATCACTTACAAAAATCGAATAAATAGTCCCATCACCGCTCACTTCCGTCTTCAATAGTTACAAATAACTCTATTCCATTATAATAATAAATATCGGAGCAAGAGCAATTTCTGTTGCGGCCATATCGCACCCCTTTATGACATCGCGTGTACATCATGACGTAACGATGCCATTAACATAGTCAACCGCTTTGCGGAGAACTCTTTCGAGAAAACTCATCTTCCCCACCGATCTTCTATCGCATACCCATACTATCCAGCCAAAGCCAGATAGATGCATGCATACCTATATATACCCTAGCATACTTAAAACGCAACGGTGTGAAGTACGGGCACCGGAATAAAAAATCTGAGTTGAAGGTTTTTGGTGTTTTACGAGCGTTATAAGCGCGAGTGAGATATGGGAAGAATGTTTTTTTTTTATTTATTGGTGTTTTTAGGTCACATACTTATGCACAATGGCTACTCGTGGCCGTGACAGTTTTCCGTGACAGTTTTACGGGTGGAGGAAGCCGGAGTATCCGGAGAGAACGACCGAGCATCGGAGAGCAACTGTCAGCTCCTCAACATTCTAACTCTGTTCAAGCAGGGTTACAGCGGTTGAAGACATTACGCATCAGTACTTGGCGTCATTGTACCCCCATGTAGGCAACCGGGATAAAGTGCCTTGCTCAAGGACACAAAGCGGGTCGTCCCGGACGGGGATCGAACCCGGGACCTCTAGCATAGAAGTCCAACAGTCTACCACTGAGCCACCGCGCTCTCTGGGAAAAACTACAAAACTTCTAAATTTATACCACGATTAAACTTGAAGTAAGTGAATGGAACATAGATTTTTAAGAAAAATATAACCTTCGACGGTCTGTTTACTTTCTTGCGTGATATTGCTGTTTCATTTCGAAGCATTTTATTACCTTTTATTACCTCAAAGTAGTATTCTGTTGCCCCACGGGAATCTCCGTGTCATCGAAGGGAATTCGTACGGTACGGACTAAAATGTTGTCCTCCGGATTCAGCGCGTGGTTTTACAAACACATTTTTCAATGCCTGTATTGCATCGGGTAACTTTGAATACACACACAAATCGTGGTATAATAGGTTATACATGCAGTACGTACACAACTCGTCGGGACCAAGAGGATGGTGGGGAAAATACGTCTCTTGTCGGCTCCACCAAACGTCCGGATCGGCTTCACCAAAAATCCTGGTAACGTGTGCTGCCTGGATCCTTCCATATCAGACTATGATGCAGTTAGAATATTTTATCAGTAGAAACTCGAACAATCATAGTCAGGACAAATCAACAGTGCCCTATGAATCACGTATCATCAATTAGAATCGAATCACGAATTCGAAATAGAATCGAACCTCGAATCGAACCACCGGCTTCTTGAAGTGGAGTGATTGGGTTGTAAACCTGATTTGTTCCGACAGTGATGGGTGAGTTCCAGACTGATAGAATATTCCAAATACATCATGAAGGCATGCCTTCGTAGAAGGCATGCCTCGATGATGGAGTGGATATATTAACGAGTAACAAGCCGCTAGCAATTACCAATCGTCGACATTGTTTGGAAACTTTAACTTTGCAGCCAACAGTGGTGGTGACTACTGAGACTGGAATTAATATGTGTGGTGGCATAGGTGCAGATGTTATTGACTGGTAGAGTGCTAGAAGCCCATACTTGGGCTCTATTCTGAAGTGCAGGTACCACAACCCGGAGGCTTCAAATTCAGTGGCAATGCTTCATATTATCTTTGAAGTGATATTATTTAGTCTGTTAGGATTTGCCTTGTTACAATTGTTACCCACAGGGACTCTCCCAAATATTGTAACAAGGCAAAGACAACTGAACAAATTTGGATGGTCAAAAATAATTACGCACTCTATCAGTTAATGTTCATGCAGAACAAATAACTATGTCTTGATTTACAGCATTATTTTTGTACAGTTTCCATCTCAACTATACGTTTTGTGGACGTTTTGTGGACGACGTTGATGGGTGATGCCAAGTATATTCCCGTGAAAAGGAAACGAATCGGGCAGCCGATTTCGAATCGAACAGTACAGCAACTTAAGTTTCGAAATCGAATCGAATCTCGAAACTTCGTGCGGACTCTACACAACTCCGGTTTATACTCCACTCAATCGTTCATCTATCTTCATGTCGCTCCGGCTTATATTTCCTTACCTCCCCACCCCCGTTTTGATTCAGCTCCAGTATTTTAAAAAAATTGTGAACCATCGCCCCCCTGAGACTGATATGAATGAAGGATTAGCAAAGTCTATTTACATGGCCAACTTGTAAATGTTGAAATAAAACACTTACCAATTGTTCATGCAGTACTTTATGGACCAGCTTTTCTAGGACTAAGCGGATTAAATATTGATTTTAATTCAACATTAATGTTATGTATACAATAGTGCGTTTTATTCCCACGATGATGTGTACTAGAAATTCCAGTTCTGTATAATCTTGTACGAAAGTCGCCATCATTGTTATTTAGGATGGGCTTATGAATTGACATTAAGGTTTATACAGTTAATCAAACAAGATATGAAAATCAACTAACATTACACTAACGGGACGTTTTTTATTTGAAAAGGTCGAACCAACCCAGTTCTGAATGTTTGGGTTGACACTGTATGTTCCATACCCCCAAAAATGTGTATAAAAAAATCAACAAAACTTTTAGTATTTAATAAGTTGAAAACCCGCTGTCTATACATTTTTGCGTGAGAAAAGTGTGATTTATTTAACCCTTTATCTAACGAATCGGTGCCATCCGCCCGCGTAATATTCAGCAGTTGAAAAAATATTAATGTTCCAAAAATTACAACAAAACTATATCATGGGACCCCTAATTCGAACGTGCTCGTCGAGCTCGTTTCTAATGAGGGGGTCACATGATATGGTTTTGTTGAAATATTTTGAAAATTTTAAAAAATTGTCCTAGATATACTGACTTCATTTGGACAGACACCCAATAAACCTGTAGTTTTCAGTTGTGGTTGTTGTGCAATCAGTCTCTTTTACCGGAGGGTTGGGGGGGGGGGGGGCAGAGACCTGTTCATTCACGATGTCCCGGGGGATTGTTACATGCTATTTGTAAAAATAACATTCATCCTGTTACATTTCATTTACCCTTTACGTTACGAATCGGCCACATCCATCCGCATAATAAGAAAATTCCACAGTTGGAAAAAATATTTTTCAAAAACTTTCAAGAAAACTATATCATGTGACACCTCAATGGATCGAGCTCGTCGATCTCGTTCCAGTGAGGGGTCACATGATATGATTTTGTTGAAATGTTTTGAAAAATTTGGAAAATAATATTTAAAATAATAAATTTTGATATCGCCGGCGTTGGATAAAGGGTTAAGAATAAAAATTCACAAGTAAAAACAGTTATAAAAAGTAATTTTATTAAAGTAGTATTCCCCAAAAATGTTTGTTTATGTTTATTGTTTGGGGTATAACGACACTTTCAAAAGCCAAGATCATATCGTGTCGGGCAGATTTATGGAGGCAGGAAGCCGGAGTATCCGTAGATAAGCACCGATCAACGGCGAGTAAATGTCGGGCTCTCCAACTTACGAGCAGGCTTAGCATTGGTTGAAGGAAAATGCACCATCAACGTGCTATTATGTTTATTACACACCGCCACCGTGCTCCCACTTGGACAATCGGGATTAATTGTCTTACGCAAGGACATAATGCAGATGACGCGTGTCAGGGTCGAGTTGTCGACATTTCGACCCGCAGCCCAACGCGCAAGGCAATGAGCCACCGCTGTTTGTCGAAGCATTAAAATGAAAATAAATATTTCGGGTACAACATCACTATTTCTTCTTTTTTTTTCTTTTTCTATGTAACCAAGCTAGAAAATAAGCAGACTGTCATCTGCAAAATAAGATCCCAAGAGGGTGCATTTTGTGCAGGGTAGCATCACTAAATTCACCCTCTGTGAACCCCAATCTGAATCAGGGTCTCAAGCCTTAACAGAAAGAGGTATCCAGAGGATAAATTGGCCCACTGTGTGGGATAGCATCAGCAAATTCACCCTCTGAGGACTTCATTCTGCAAATGACAGATTGTTTATTTTCAGGCTTGCGTGTAACTGTGTCATTGTGTAATAATATAAGAAAAAAAGTTAATTTATTTTTTTGGAGAGTATTTTAAATATTTATAAAGTAGCCTAATGTTTTTAATAATAATGATGAAAAATTAGAGAAAAAGGCCACCGTTTCTTTATTTTCTGATTTTATTTCACGTGACTGAATATTTTGTGTAATAGATGTCATAAAAACAAAGTGCATAGTAAAATGCTATTTTTCTTGGAAGCTAGAGTTTAAAGTAATTTTTTTTATGTTCCACTATCTGTGTTACGTAAGGGGTTAATTTTCGTAGAGAGCATAGTAATAATAGTAATAAAAAACTGTCGAAGTAAGGTGGAATATGATCTCCGACAATTCCTATATACCGTGCACTTGATGTAAGCTAATCTATATAAATCAGTTTTTCACATTTTTGTTGTGAATGCATCCCTGTATCTGTAACTCGGGTGAATTATTTTTATGGAACACCCTTATTATTTGCCGCCCTTAGTCCTCAACGACCGAATAAAATCACAAAGCATCTGCAAACTTTAACGCCCCACTGAAATTTTTCCACTTGGTGTTTCTGTGCATTTGCTGAGAATAGATATGGAAGTTGTCTCATGAGATAGAGTGCACTCTCGCTGCAATTGAGCGTGTTCCATCGCACTTTTATATCAAAAACACATCATGAAACGTTTAAAAACTGGAACAAGTTAGTTTTAATCCAAAAATTAACAGTTTACAAGGCGAACAATGACACTTATACAGCGTTGGCGGAACCAGAAGGGTTAGCTGATCGTCTCCCCACATTTCTTCAAAGGCGTGCAACGCGATTGCATCAGACGACTAAAATTGGAGAGTATGCAAATATCAATATTTGGGTATTCTTGTAACATATTATCTATAATTGAAGACAAATTTAGTCGCATTTGGTCCGCGAATGCCACATTCCAGCCATAGGGTGTGAAACCAAGACTGACAATTTTCGTCATTGGAAGAGATTAACAGGAAAGTTAGCTTTCATTTAATTTCCGAAATCTGTCAGTAAATATTTAACGTTAATGGTGTGGGAATTTTTAAAAATTTAAAATTTCGAGATATTTGTATCATCGATGTGTGGATCATTTCACAAACTTAAGACATTTTCTAGAAGAGTAGTACAAAAATACAGACGCTGCTTTTTTACATATTTTCCCAAAGTTATACAGATATTCTTTCATGCTCCAATTATAAATATTCCAATCATCTAGTATTTAATTCGCATTGAAAACATCAAGATAATAACGCAAACTATCGCTGGAGTGAGTCTTCATTCATAAATATTTACAATCATGTCTTGTAGTATTGGCAATTCCAACAAGGATTCGGTCACATCCAGTCTCTATTGAGAAACATTTCTTGCGTTGATTGAAAGAAAATGAATGTTTACGTTTTTTTAGATTAAATCGTCTGGCATATTTCTGTTGGTCGGAAAATTGAACTATAGGTTCGCTTCTCCGACCAAATGAAATAAGTCAGACGATTGAATCTAAATTTTGGCGATGGACTATTCAATGACCATTGTGATTCCACGACATGACAAATTCCCTACAGAATTTGACTGTGGGCCTGGAAACTAGGTACAATCTATTGGTCTGTGCCATCCCTTCCCATCAACCCCAGTCTGTTAACACCTTCTGGAGCACCCATCAATATCCGAGAGTAAAGGAAATGGGATTTTTTTTGTAGATTGACTTTTCATTTCTTTCATAGCGGTCTGGTATATCCAATGCGTCTTGGACAATTGCGCATCCCGTTCATTTCATTTGCAATTAAAAGTACAACAAGCAAAACGAAGCGCAAAGGCGGATTCGGCACTATTCTTCATTGATTCACGGAAGGGTCGTCCAGAATTTTTTTTATCAGAAAATGTTCACGGGTTTTAGTTGATTTAGACAATGTGATAAATGCCAGGGCTATACAACTAAGTTTGACAATATTCACATTTGAAGAGAATGCATGACATACCAATTTTAGAAATGTCTGGCAAAGTGTGGATCGAAACATCAGTGGCGTCATACCGTAATGGTTCACGGGTAGCGTGTGGTGCAATACTTATTTATATATGTTATACCGGAAGTTAATTTTGATCGCATCTACCTATTCTGGAATTTTAGGGGTATTTAATTTGTTTAAATTCAATACACACCAGGACAAATCCCAAATATAAATTGTGTTTAAAACCGGTCAAATAAATGAATTTGAAAGAATACACGTACTCGTGACAAAAATACAAATGTCAGAACTTAAAAAGTATACAATTCTTGAAATCGTGAAATAAAAGCCTCCACCGAATTCATTTTTCATCTTAAACTCTCATAAGGGAGCATGGCGGCTCAATGGTTACGGCATTGCCCCACGAGAGGCCTTGGGCAAGGCTGTTAATCCGGACTGCTCCACAGGGGTACAGTGGCGCTGTGTACTGGTGCGTACTGCATGTCGATGGTGTATTTGTCTTCAACCAATGCTAACCTGCTGGTTTGGAGTTAATACACTGGGGAGTCTGACAGTTGCTTGCTGGTGCTCGGTGGTTCTCTCTCCGGTTACTCCGGCTTCCTCCACCCGTCAAACTCCTAGACAGGAGGCCACTCTGGCTATCGAAAGTGTTGTTAAACCCAAATAAAAAAATCATATTGAAGAAATTATTCACCGTGGAGAAGAAAAGAATACTGAATTGACAGAAAGATTAACTCCACTTCGAAAATTGTAACAAAACAATATAAGCGTACGAATACTGAAAGAATTAACCAAAAATGAAAGGTATACCTTTCATTTTGGGTGCTTTTTCAGTATTCTTTTTAGATAATAAAAATAAAAGGGTTTGTGAAGTTTTTCTGCGTTATTTATGATTTTTTGGACCAATTTTTGATAAAAAAAATAGAAGCAATAAAATCGTCTAATTAATAACATAAAAGTGGTATGGGAAACTAGAGAGATTGAACTAAATGGTTATAACAAGATAAATGGCTTCTTTCAATATTTGCTTGCCGTAACAAAAGTTTGAAGTAGTTTCTCTATAGACAAGTGTGAAAATTTTGACGGTATTTTCCCCCAAGAAGCCACACATGCGCATACCACTTCGGGCAAATTTCTGGTAATGAAATGTCTCGAATGCAAAGTAGTGAAACTCTCTTTTACTCTATTTTCCCCAAAAATACTTCGCTGTAACTATTTTCTTCCCAGCAGCTTCAGCTAACTGATGACTCTAAATACTTGAATAACTATATATACTACTCAAAGTTTGCTAAGCACCACATATTTGTTACATCATTGTGAAATTTTCTTGTGACACATTTGCGATATTGTTGGTGGATATGATTGTGGACTGTATTTAGATGGTACTCGGTGTTTACATTAACTCTCTTGACAAGCAGACTTTTCCTGACAGTCATGGAAAGCATGTACCCCTTGATTTCCATGATGTTTTCGTGTACTGTCTACATGTACATGAGATGTGTAGGTTATTCAGTCTTCATTTCAACACAAACCCTTGTGATTTAATGATTGAATATGGCGAATGCAAATGTACATTTGTCTGAAGCAGAAATGTGGTGGACTGTAGGGATGGTGGAACAAGGGGCTACCCATCGTCATGTTGGTGAAGCCCTTTGGTGTGCACCGTACGGTGATCACCAGAGCCTGGGCAAGATTCCAGCAGTATAGCACACTAGTCAGACGACATGGTGGTGACACAGACAGGCCAACATCTGCAGCTGAATACCGGGTTTTGATCATTCGAGCCCATAGGAACCGCTTTGACACAGCAACCCAGCTTCGCAGTGACCTTCAGAATGCATCCGGGGTAAATGTTTCGACGCATACTATCCGAACAAGGTTGCACGAAGGTGGTCTCCGATCGCGAAGACCATGTATTCGCATTCAGCTGTCCCAGAACCACCGCCAGGCACGATATGAATGGGCCATGCTTCACGTTGGATGGACCAGAGCAGATTGACGACCTGTCCTTTTTACAGATAAGTCAAGATACTGCCTAGACAACACAGACATGCGTTCTAAGGCACGTAGAAGACCAGGAGAGCGATTCCATGCTGTCAACATTGCTGAGCATGACCGCTATGGTGAAGGGTCAAAAATGGTCTGTGGCGGCATCAGCTGGGATGGACGTACAGAGTTCTGTGTCCTTGACGTGGTACATTGACTGCATTAACATTGATGAGATCCTGGATGCCCACGTCAGATTGTATGCAGGTGCAGTGGGTGATAGATTCATTCTGATGGACGATAATGCCCGTCCTCATGTTGTCCATGCTATCCGGGAGTACAGACAGAGGGAGGGTATTGCGCGTATGGACTGGCCAGCAAGATTCCCTGACCTCAATCTAATCGAACATGTCTGGAATGAGTTGCAACTTGCAATTTCAGTCCGTCCAGTGCAACCAAGAAGTGTCCAGGAGCTTGGTGCCATGCTGGTCCAAGAATGGAACAACATTCCACAAAGGACCATCTGGAACCTGACTGGGCGCACGAGAAGGCGTTGTCAAGCTAAAATTAACAATAATGGGTCTCATACTCGATATTGAACCCATATCAGTTCGCTCTGTCAACTTTTTGGCAAATTTGAAAAAAATTCCTCTTTTACCAATAATATCCATATCCATTTTCCACATTATCGTATTCAAAAGCTAAAAAACAATGTCAAACACAAACAAAATCTTAATTTCTGTGCTTAAATCATTAAAGATATAATTCTATAAAATATATACACTTTTCATAACAATACTTCAACTAAAACGTAAAACAGGTAGTTGGATATACTTGGTGCTTAGCAAACTTTGAGTAGTATATTTTTCTTCTTGGCTAAAAAAGCCCCAAAGCAAATGATCTCATATTGGAACGAGCTTGAGAGGCTCATCCCAATGAGGGGGTCATGAGTTATGTTTTTGGAAATTTTAAAATTTGAATGGCGATGTTTTGTGAATAGCGCTGGCTGAATATTGCCTTTAGGCGTACGTAGGGCAAGAGGTTCGTTCATTGGCGTGCTTTCGGTATCGACTGCTGTGTTAAACCAAATGCTGACCCAATAAACGTTATTCCCTGCAGTTACACCACTCCGTGGCCAACCGTTGTACTTTACCTTCGACTACAGAATATTCGCTCAATATTCATCGAATTGGGCGATATCTATTGTCCTTCCAATAAACACTGCCCATTTTTCTTTCTGTTTCTTCATTGATCCATTTCCGCTAAAAACTCCTAGCAGAGTAATACCATCTGCAAAGAGTAACCTTGGTGTTGTTTTCCAACTGATACTTCTCTTTTATCTCTCAAACAGTTAATCCTCCACTCCAGATCACTAACATACGGGACATTATGCGAATTTTAGTTTTTCATGGCTTCATTCGCAAGTTTATTTAATAATTAGATACAGGTAAGCTTTAGGCCCTCTCAATCAGTCCAAGGGATGTTAATACTGAACATCGCTGTTAACCCTTTACCTAACATGAAAAGAAGACGACACCTGCAAACAAAATTCTTGAAAAACTAATTTTTGTTCTCAAAAACATAGGTTATGACCCCTCATTGGAACGAGCTCGACGAGCTCGTTCCAATGAGGGGTCATAACCTATGTTTTTGAGACAAAAAATGAAAATATAATGAAAATTAATCGGCGATTTTTGAGAATAGTGCTGGCCGGTTTTGACCGTTACGTTGGGTAAAGGGTTAAGCACTTTTATAAACGCACCGCATTGCCCCCTAACCCATGACCACCACTCATTACATCATTTTTTCTCGGCAAAGTATGACTTGCTTGAGCTTTTTCACATTTATAAAGCTGCCACTAACACCGCCTTTTGTTTCCTTTGGTTTCGGCACATCCAAAAGATGAGATAAGGCAAAAGGGTGATTTGTGACTCCACTTCGTCTCCGAAATCGATTTTGAATTTCACCTTGAAATACTTTTTGTTTATTAGATGTGATTTTCTTTCCTCAATCTGCCCATTATCAAACTCGACTGATATATATGGATTCAGACTCGGTCGATATAACGTCGATATCGACCGACCAGAACCAAGCTGGAGGTGTCCCCTTGATGAGTTACTCGGCACAACCAATTTGTTTACAATGAAATGTTCACAGTTATCCATCGAACGCCATCAGAAAAAAAAATGGCGTTAGCAGGCATGGTGGAGTGGTTTGAAGCAGAGTTTTGTATGATGGGAATTAACGATGGCAATAAGTAATGATTTGGTGACAATAAAGAATCGAGTTGCACAGAAAATTCACCGCAAACTAAGCTTCAGGGTCGTAAGCGGAGATTAGTCAAAGTGGAAGAAAGGGTAGTTCAGCTATCAAACTAGGTTATCGGTCTCCATTCAGGGCGTGCCTTTTGAACACATGATTTTGACAAAGTTTCGTGTTTTGAAGAGCACTCGTGCCAACGCGGAAGGCTGAAACTCGAGGCCTGCGGCCTCTCATTCTATCCTTCCGCGCTGGCACTCGTGCCATATCGATTAACCCATTCACACACGCGTGTCGTTCTGTGTTTATTACACGCCTTCACGTCTATAAAAACCATTACAAGAAGGACACTAAGTAATTCACTTGACAACTATCGACAAAAAGAACACATTTTATCGCCAACCAAATTTCCGAAGGGAACCCATGTTACTATTTCGTCCCGAGTTCCAATGTGTTCTATGTGCCCAGTGGCACATAGAACACATTGAAACTCAGGGGAGGATTTCCAGCTGTTGCTCGGGATTCAAATTGTAAATTGCGTTGCACGATTTGCAGAAAATTCCAGAGAAATTTCGTTTCTATTTAAAGATCGTCCGTCCAGGATTTCCGTTTTCAGCATGGTTTAGTGTTGCTGTAGATGGGGATTACATAGAGCAGGCGTGCAATAAAATACTTTTATGTATAGCTTTTAAGTGACGGTTTTGCAATAATATATTATCCACGGCCTGGCGAAGCTGTGAAATTCGATTCCGTCGAAATCGTCCCGATGGTTCGATTCGCTTCGTGCCGATTCGGAAAATTTCGAATCGTTGAGATGTTCTCTAAATTCTATGAAGTGCCTCCTCTTGAACTCTTCTTCTATCATCGGGTCTCATGTAAAGGAGACCCGATGATAGAATATTTCAAGAAGGGTTCACTTCCGAAACTACTTTGATTTCGTTGTGGAATATTCCGCCTTTTTGACTGACATGCCCAAACAGACAAGTCGCCGTTGAATACAATACTGAAAGTGACACAATTTATGGTTATTGACAGAGGGAGCGCGGTGGCTCAGTGGTAGACTGTTGGACTTCCATGCTAGAGGTCCCGAGTTCGATCCCCGTCTGGGACGACCCGCGTTGTGTCCTTAGGCAAGGCACTTTATCCCAGTTGCCTACATTGGAGCACGATGACGCCGTGTAATAAGGCGTACTGCACGTCGATGGTGCACATGTCTTCAACCGCCGTAACCCTGCTTGAGCGGAGCTTGAACAGAGTTAGAATGATGAGGAGCTGACAGTTGAGCGTCGATGCTCGATGGTTCTCTACGGGTACTCCGGCTTCCTCCACCCGTAAAACTGTCACGGTCACGATTAGCCATTGTGCATAAGTATGTGACCTTAAACACCAATAAATAAATATAATAAATATGGTTGACAGAAGGTGAAAAATCTACAACCTGTGGCCAGTATTACATAAAACTTCTACAATTGTGTTTTCTAGTTAACTTTAAATGGTTTAAAATGAACCATTCACATTTTAAAAAAAGTACGGTAGTCTCTTTGACTCTTTCTAAAAATAACTTTAAAGACTCGTCATTCGTTTGTAACCTTCAAATGTAGATTCTCATTCAAACTTTATCTGAATTTTTGCTACTATCTCCCCATACAGAACTTTCGGATTGTTTCCTCTAACAGAACGCTGCGCTCAAATCTTTTTTAACCATTTACCTAACATGAAAAGCAGACGACACTTGCCAAAAGAATTCTTGAATAACTAATTTTTTTTCCCTTTTTTTGTCTCAAAAACATAGGTTATGACTCCTCATTGGAACGAGCTCGACGGGATCGTTCCAATGAGGGGTCATAGCCTATGTTTTTGGGACAAAAAATGAAAATACAATGAAAATTAATTGGCGATTTTTGAGAATAGCGCTGGCCGGTTTTGGTCGTTACTTTGGGTAAAGGGTTAATCCATTATTTAATCCGGCTAGACAACATTTACAATATTTTCTGAATAAATCAAAATGTTCATGTTGTGCCTAAAAACATAACTTATGATCACTTCCTGGAACGAACTTGTCGAACTCGTCCCAATGAGCGCCCATAAGCTCTATTTTTAGGCAAAAATGATGATTTTTCTGAACAGCGCGACCGGATTAACGCCAAACACAAAACTCTCACTTTGACTCAAATGACAGAAGTACACAACGAGGGTGGAGTGCGGGGGACTGGAATCAACGGCCCGAGCTGGAGGTTTTCCTGTATATCAAGTACTCTACCCGAGTTGTGTTCTGTATTTATACCGCCTTTAAACTCGAGGGGGCGCGGTGGCTCAGTAGGTAGAGGTGCAGGCTGCAAGCCGAGAGGTCCTCGGTTCAAATCCCACCTGCGGCAACCGCGTTGTGTCCTTGGGCAAGACACTTCACCCACATTGCCCACTTGGGGGCACGGTGGCGTTGTGTGCTAAGACGTACTGCACGTCGATGGTACACTTGTCTTCAACCAATGCTAACCCTACTTGTGTGGAGTTAATATGTTGGGGAGCTGACAGTTGCTCGCCGTTGCTCGGTGGTTCTCTCCGGCTTCCCCCACCCGTAAAACTGCCGTGGTCATGATTAGCCATCGTGCAGAAATATGTGACCTTAAACATCAATAAATAAATAATAAACTCGAATTAATATTTTTAAAGAAACATACCTTCTTCAACCGCATGTTTGCTTTCTTGCTTGACGCTGTTTCTGTCATGGCATTTCATTCACGTCATAACGTCAAGCAAATGCGTAACGACCAATCAGATTCGTCCTTACATGACATTCTTACAAGTAGGCGGATTCCACGAGTGGTATATCTAGCACATTTTTCAATGTCTGTATTGTTTCAAGTAATGTTGAATACACACAACAATCGTTGTATATTCGTTTAATTCTTCTCACCGTTTCGCTATTGAGCATAACAGTATCGTGGATTTTTTCAACGGCGAACCTACACCAAGCTTCCACAATTCTTTCTCGAAGCTGCAAGGAGCTTGTTACGCCTGAGCTCTTCGGAGCTCTTAACGGCGGTTCAGCGACCATGACTATACTTTGGGTTCGGTAAACTTCCTATCGTATCGTGATTCCTACATTTTTCTGAGCTCATACAAAGGGACTAACCAAAGGTAACCCTACCATCTCGATCTATTGAATATCATGCTCCGACTTGATCTCCAAGTGATTATCTCAGGTATTTTACCTTTACACATAAAATATTTTGCCCCAAAAGATGGTGAGGCGGTGTTACTTTAAGCCTCTACCTATCGGCAAATTGCCACGGCCTTTAAAATACCAGTGATTCATAGCCGCACATTTCCAGTGATAGGTAGAAAATGCAACTCTGGAAACTATAATTGTATAAACTTCATAGTATTGGACCCTGGACCGGATTATTCCCACTTGGTAGCCCAAAACCGCGAACCTCCATTCATTACACGCCTGGTCTATGTAATCCCCATCGACAGCAACACTAAATCATGCGGAAAATGAAAATCTGTTCCGGAAATCGTTGACGGACTATTTTTAAATAGAAGCAAAATTTCACTGGAATTTTCTACAAATCGTGCAACACAATTACAATTTGAATCGCTAGCGATAGCTGAAAATCGTCCCCTGAATTCCAATACTGGAACTCAGGGGACGAAATAGTAACACGGGCTCCCTTCGCAAATTTCGTTGGCGATAAAATGTGTTCTTTTTGTTGATAGTTGTCAAATGAATTGCTGCGTGTCTCTCTAATAATTGTTTTTTATAAATGTGAAGGCGTGTAATAAACACAGAATGACACACGCTTGTGAATGGGTTAATCGATATGGCACTTGTGCCATCGCAGAAGAATAAAACTCGAGGCCTGTGGCTTCTCGTCTTAACCTTCCGCACTGGCACTCATGCCACATCGATTAACCCATTCTCACACGCATGTCGTTATGTGTATTACTCCTCTGCACACCAAAGTCAAAATCGCAAAAAAAATTTATTTGCAAGTTTTTCTAATAATGCAGTTAGGGATATAACCAATTCAGCTCAACGAATTCCGTCAAACAAGATTGCTTTGGTGGTTAAATTCCAAGCTGCATTATGGGGAAAATCTTGCACTTGAAATTTCAGCATTTTGGTTCAATGTGCAAAACGTTAACTGCAGCAAATGTGTCACCGCACTCCCAAACATGTTAGTCAGTTAACAAACAAATAAATATATTATATCACCCTATACGCCACAGGTAATTTAACAAATAATCAAATATATTATCACACCCAATACCGGAGTAATTATCACAATAAAATATCAAAATTAAGAAGCATGTTGACTTTTACGAGTCTGCTTCAAGGAATGGTGTTTACTAATGCTCATTATTCTACAACATTCTGTCATACTTTACGGATCTTTATGCATTGTTTCTACATATTTTCGTTTGGTTCCACTATACATAATCAAACTTGGGCTAATAGACATTGAATTAAATTAACCCTTTGAACTTGGTACACATAATGTTTTGCGGGAGTAAAATTTGGCCGTAAATAGTTGCACAACACAAAAAATACAAAAAGTCGTGGGGGCAGCAATAATTTAATCCTGTAGCCCAGTATGTAAAGAATGGGGCGAGGTTCATAGGGTTCACTCCTATCCCCATGGTCGTCGCGAAGATGACTGATAGGGGGAGGGGGATTAAACCTGATTTATCCAGACTGTGATGGCTCCAGGCCCGGTACACTAATGCTCTTTTCATTATTAACGATAATTATATTATTTAACCCTTTACATAACGTAACGGTCAAAAACGGCCAGCGCTATTATCGAAACTCGCCAATTAATTTTCATTATTTTTTCATTTTTTGTCTCTAAAACATAGGTTATGGCCCTCACTGGAACGAGCTAGTCGAGCTCGTTCCAATGAGGGGGTCATAACCTATGTTTGTGAGACAAAAAATGAAAATGATAGTTATTCAAGAATTTTTTTTGCAAGTGTCGTCTGATTTTCATGTTAGGTAAAGGGTTAAAAAGGCACAAAATACAATGAAGTCTCCATTACACCCACGACAAAGCGTCTTCGTTTGCGCGCACGGATACATGACACAATTGTTGACTGCATAATTCACTTGTGAAGTTATGGTTTATAATCAAACCCGGAAATCCCAGTAAATCACACTTTGGAAAGTAATAAATAAAATATATACGCAACGTCTTATATAATTCATACGTATCGTAACAGTACCCCAAACTGGTCATGCTGGGCTCCCAACAGCCCAAATCGGGTACGAAAGCTGCATTTGTATGAACCGACTGTGGCTGCAATACAAGCCCAAGTATCAAATGTAGTCTTTTAAGAAAGTACATGGTTACTATCAAGAGAGATTCGATATCTTAGACTCCCAACTGGGAAAACTATTGGGTGTTACCATCCTCTACCTCCCCCCCCCCCCCCCCATTAGCGACGCCCCTGCCCTTGCCCACACCACAAACATAAATTAATTTTCTTTCACGTTGGACTGTCGTTAACTAGAATACTATTTTCCGATAACTAACATGTTCAAAGACCTCATCATAGGCATTTTGTTGCTAGTGTGGTTATACGTGAATCGGACCAGTTCTAAAAAATTACCACGGAAATCGGTAGTGACGCGGTAAGTCCGCTGTGGCTTTCATCGCGGCATTGCCTGCCAGCTTTCGTGTGAGACAATTTCAAGTGTTTGTGGACACCTTGTCTGAATAGCTCACAGAGACGCAAAGGTGTTTGTTTGTACATTAGAATAGCCAGGCAAGTATGGGTTTCATCCCCATATTCTCAATATCTGAAGATAGTTACGGACCTGTACAACAGTTCTAAAAATTAGCCACGGCAGTAAAAGCCACGGCAATCCGTTGTGGCTTTTATCACGACATTGCCAATTGTCATCGGTGACTAATTAAAGTGAATGTAGACAGCTTGTCTGAATAGCTTACCGAAACGCAAAGATGTATGTTCATGAGAATGGCCAGACAAGTATGGACCATACCCCCATCCTCAGTATCTGAATATAGTTACGGACCTGTACAACCATGCAGGGTAGTAGGACTGAATTATTACTTCACCTTCCTAATAATACAAAGTAGATTCTTCTATTTTGCTGAAGACAGTGTAATTTAAAACCGTACCATTCAAAGCATCAAGGTTGAAAGGGTTATCGTTTTGAACTTTTTTTGTGTATCTGAGCTGTTTGTGTGTATGATTATTGTTTCATTCACTCACTACCTACCACGCTATTTAATTAAAATTCTAACATATTTTCTTGAAATTATACACCAAATATATATTTTCTTATACCGGAGAATATACTATGTCATTATCAAGTCTAGCAAGTGAAGTGATCTTATACAGTAATATCCGGTAATATCGCTTGACATGAATAAATGAACCTTTCGCTCACCTTCAGCATTGTTCCTGGTATTAACCCTTTGAACACAAGAGGGCGTTTATGCGGCCGGGTCACAAGCTACATTATAATGTCAGTAAGTGGGATGGCTACAAATTAAATGTGTGAGTAGACCAATCAATATTTTCAACGTGCAGCCTTAGGGCTGCACGTTGAAAATATAAATTGGTCTAACCCTAAAAAATAAATATGGACTCTTCCAACTGCAGCCATTGAACTGACATGGAAGATACCACCGGGGTTCAAAGTGTAAACAAGTATGATTCGTTCTTCCTGAAAACTGCAAACCCATAATTTCATTATCTGATCCCGATTTTGATTGATATGTGAGACAAGTCGCAAAAGACCGGTCAACGCCGTCGGGTTGCAGTAGAAACTTGACGACTTTGGTCTTGGCTCAGCCAACCAACACACAGGAATTCTGAGCACAGATGGAAACTATACAATTGCGGATATTAATCTCAAACTTGGTGTTCACTGCAAAAGTTACAATTTTCAACGATAACGCCAATGATTTGAAAAGTTGAAAGATAGGATATTAAGAATGCCGCTCAGAATTTGTCGTCTGGTAACACCTGGAGTAATAATCATCAATAAAAGTGGACAATATGTCAGATCATATGCTTACCAATATTTCACACAAGACGTGTACGCTTCTTAAGCTAACAAGAAAATCAGTAATCGACCAGATGTGCAATGTATGAAATCTGACCGCATGGCGTCATTGCATCACCGTCTTTATCAATGAACATTTTCTGATCATTAAAACCACATTTAAACAAGGTAAACACGATCCGCGATCGTTCAATAACGTTCCGGAAGTAGCATGTGATGTACGAAGATATATTCTTGCGCGAAACTTGAATCCTGGTCTGTGGTCGTCTATTTACATTTTATAAACCATATATCGAAAAATATTGCTTTTGAGCTTTGAAGCGTCGTTTCCATGAAATTGCAACATTGATTGCTTCTAAATATCAGTTTCATTTCAGGATTATGTTTTTAAAGTGGACGTTCTGCCAAACAACGCATTGTTTAAAATGGCGCAATACCAGGCCTTATTGGAAGCATTTTTCGTTTCTCGATCAATTGTGGCATCTTTTATTGGTGTTTGGAACACGTTATGAATACAAACTTCAGTTCGTCCCCTTTTTACAGCGGAATTAACGAATCAAGTCCAGTAAATTAGGTCTGAACCGAGCCAAAGGCTTGCCCTTATAAAAAAGTACCATGGTAAACTATGGTAAATCCCAAAATACCCTGGTAATACCATGGTATACCATGGTATTACCAGGGTATTTTTGGGATTTACCAGGGTACTTTTTTATAAGGGTGGTCCAAACCAAATTTCCTGAACTCCTTTCCTCCATTTTACTATAAACAGGAACTTTTTGGAGAACCGCTATAAAATGTATAGGTACGAGTATTAATCTACACTATTTACTAAAAGGAGAGTTCTTAAAGAAACGCGAATTATAAATAGTTCTATTTTACTATTTACTTTTTTATGTTGCCAGCTCCTTGACAGCTTTCCAAGAATCACTGCCAGAAGCTGATATCATCACTTAAGAAACAAATGAGAGAAATGGTCGTGCTATAACAGGGCCCGGTATATTGTGATGTTGTGCTCGAATCGAATCTCAATTCAAATCTGACAAATGATTTCACATTGAATCAAAACTCTAATCGAATCACATTTTGAATGGTTACGTCCTTGGTACTTATAAAGAATTATATCCCTTACATACCAGGTAGCATTTGGTATGAAATATGTGCATCAGGCTATTGCGTATCGTCACACACCCATATGAAACCAACTATTTTTGTGTTATTGCACTGCTTCTGTACTTGGTAGCAATGGAGCGGTCGTGAATAGTTTTAAGTCTGATACAATAAAAACATCAAGAAGTCATCGTATGTCGACTGAAAACTTATTCTCAATCCATCTTACACCTCGCAAAACTCGACACTTTTCCCAGGGACGTGGCTAGAGGTTTCCTATTCGGGAGGTGTAGGGTAGTGAATTTCCAACTAGAGGGAGGGACCGGGAGGGGGAACCCCCCTCGGTCCCTCTCCCTAGTTGGAAATTCACTACCGAGAAAACTTTTGAAAATGAAGCCATGAAAGGGGGCAGAAAATTGATTCTTATAACTGAAATACACACACATTTATGATAGAATTATCAGGTTATTATTATTTGGTATTATTCGGGGCATTGAACGGGTGCTAAACAAATGCTCAAGCTCAATCATGATGTGGTTTTCTTGAAGTGCATTTCGAGGATTTTTTTATTACGATAGGTAAACGTACTATAAAAATCTGATACCCATTGTCATCATGCATACTTATGAAGCTCGATAATGCATGCACTGTAGTTGTAAATAGTAACAGTTGGAATTTTTTTCAGATTTGAAATAGAGTTGGAACTTTGGGAAGTAAAGGAGACATCAGCATCACCAAAGAAACTCTAAAATCCAGATAGATGGAATTTCCAACTACTCATGCCTTGCCCTCCGAATTTCCAACTATAGGAAATTTTGACCAGGATTAGGGGGTGAACTCCCCCCCCCCCCCACACACACACACACACTACCCCTGTCGCCACGTCCCTGAATTTCCCATCTATCTCTTAGGACATGCATCCAACATGCAATTTTGAAACCGAGTTAATGGAACAGGAAAAAGTCAAAATTGGGTTGCTAGAGCTATTACTAGAACACGAACGCTAAGCGAGATATTGTAATGCCTGTTGCACAGATAAACAGTTTAGAAAATACTGCAATCCCATTGAGAGACCACAAATTAAAACATAATTTCAAAATGCATAACCATCTTGTACCTGCTTATCTGTCTACATTACTTCCTTCACTGTAGGCAATATCTCATGAATATACTCGTAATAACACATACTTTCCCATCCCAATATGGTCCAATCCCACTGCAGCAAAATTCCTTCACGCAAAACATTGCGAGGTTATGGAACCAATCCAAATGATCTGCTAGGCCTTCAGTTCTGAAACTCGTACATGTAGACGCGCGGTAAACAGAGCCTCTGGAATGATCTTGTCTTTAAGATCCCGCGAATCACTCATTTTCGATTCGAATGGAATTGAATCGCGTATATTATTCTAAATCGAATCAAATCGAACAGCGAATCGAATCAGGGGCGTCTTGAAGATGCCTGATTGTGGGGAGTGGGGGTGGCGGCTGTGAACCTGATTTGTTCCAACTGTGATAGCTAAAGTCCTAACTGATAAACTATTCCAACTTCATCAAGGAATGTCTTCAAAAACACGAACGCGTGCGAGAATTGCCGGTACAAGGCAATGCGTATGACAAGCCGCTGGCAATAGCTTATCGTCTACGCTGTTTAGAAACTTTAAATTTGCGTTCAACAGTGGTATATAGAATAAATAGGTACTAGGGCGGTAATCAGTTTTAACCACAAGTAGGATATTTAATTGTAGGTATTTTAAACTTAATAAGTCATTGCATGTAGAAGATAGTACCGCAAAACGTCGTATGTTTGAATGAAACATCGCGAAGTGCGAATGTATCGAAGTTGGCAAATTGCGTGATGTCAAAGGTCAAGTTGGATGAACTTCCTACTACAGGTGTAAAGTTTTTTTTAACCGCAGTAGAAGCTTTACACCGGTAGTGAGGTTAAAAGCTAACATTTAACATACAGGCTGCTCACGGGTAGTAACAGAGGCGAGAATGGTATAAACTGGAATTAGCATGAATGGTGGCATGGGTGTAGATGCTATTTTTGTTACACCCAGTCTTTATTTTCATCATTATTTATGTATAATTTCCATCTGAACTCGTTTTGTGAGACGATGTGGGTGACTCAATACCAACGTATATTTTTGTGAAAAGATTCGAAAGGAAACGAATACGACAACCAATTTCGAATCGAACCGAATAGCAACTTAAGATTCGAATCGCATCTCGAAGCTTCGCAGGACCCCATTTTGCTTGTGTGATTATTGTGGCGGGTATTAATTTTCAAATATGGTTCAGCTCAGCTGAACTTGAAAAAGGTTTATAAATGCGAGAAAGAAGTAATCGCCGCTTTTGGTTTCTTAAATTTACTAATGAAATATTTCTCTGTGATCATAAATGCGGACCGGATCACCATTTCAGGTTGTTTCAATTTAACATTTTCACTCGCACTTTCAACGCCAAGGTGTGAAGACCAATTAACACACTAGCTCTCGTCAAGAAGAAGTTTTCAGCAAGATTAATAATATCCATGTTTTCTCCGAACGTCCTCGGCCTCTTACTTGCACTCTCCAAGTAAAGGGTGAGAGTGTTCTTCTCACCGTGGAATTTGTGACTGAAGATCAGCTGCCACACCCTTAAGGAAGGGGTGGTACCTTTAGTGTAGTGTTCAACCGATTACCAAAAATGGTCGCTGACCGATTGCCGGTTATTTGAGCTCACAATCAGCCGATTCTGATGCCGATTCCGATTATAATACCGTGCACTTCACAACCGGCCGATTCTGATGCCGATTCCGATTATAATACCGTGCACTACTAGACAAGTCGAGGCTCGAAAGAACTCCTTTACACTGAACATTTTTCACAGTGTTAAACTTCGTTCATTGGGTCGCAGTATAATTACTAGTCACGCATACATGGGCGGTAAACGTGGCTCTCGGAGCCACGTTTACCGCAAGGTGCGAGCGACTGGTAATTTTACTGCGACCTGAGTCAATGGAGTACAAACTTCACTTTCCCGGTATGAACTGGCGATTGCCGCAAGTACGCTCAATTGTAATTTACATGTCGTTTAACTTGTATATCCCGTTAAGGTGCGTCTAGGGAGATTAAGAATACACATTGTGGTTGTTTCTCAACTTTATTGAATGGTATCATTGACATCATTTTACATTAACAATTGAAGAACTGCAGAAGATAATAAAATGCGGTTAATGAATCATCACAAAATGCTTGTCAACGATCGGTTGAACCGATGTTCCAGGAACCGTTGCCGTTGTCATCCGATTGCCCACAAGTGGCCGATTGTGGTGGCCGGTTCCGATCATCGGTTGAACTCTCTACTTTAGTGAGAGGTCTGATTCTCACACCGGTCTCCACCAGAAAAAGTACGGACCGTGTAGGATGGATGCCACTAACAAGAAGAGGATTAAAAAAACCCACCAATGGAGAGTCTTACGCTTGGGGGAGTTTCTAAAAAGGACGAAGGAAGATAGAGAGGAGAGGGACAAGAGGGAGATTGGAAAGCCCATTACTACATTCTCCACATAAAACTTCTATAACACACATCCAAACCCCAATTCCTCCTCCCTAGGAGCAGAAATGGGGATATGGATATTATTTGCGATGCCGAGGCGGCACACCGTCCCAGTACGCCTTCGACGAGCAGAAACCATCCTCTTCAGTCGGATCACGATCCGATCGAAATTTACTGTTCACTTCTGAAATCACCACACTGCGTGGTGTGCATTGCTGTTTGTATAGACGAGAAAGTGAATTCGCCACTTTGACGGTGTTGAGTTACATTCTGTAACAGTTTATCTAACGGAAGTGTCTAAGTGACATGTACAAGTTTTTGTAAATTCGAAATTTCGACTTTTTATCTCGACATTTCGAGATACAAATCTCGACATAGAAAGTCGAAATTTCAACTTACAATCTCGAAATTTCGAGATAAAAAGTCGACATTTAGAGATTAAAGGTTACAATATTGAGATAAAAGATCGAAATTTCGAGATGAACAATTGAAATTCCGACTTAAGATCTCGAAATTTCGAGGTCAAAAGTCGAAATTTCGAATACAAAAAAATTCTACATGTAACTTAGACGCTTCCGTGGCATCGTGATTGACGAAGACACGAAAAGTTGTAACTTTTCTGAAAATACTCTCAATGGGAGTGTCAAACATTTGCTTAGCGTTGTATATTTAACTGGTAAAGTGCTGGAAGCCCATATTTGGGCTTTAATCTTAGGTGCACGTACCATAACTTAAAGACTTTTTATTCAGTGGATGAACATCATATTATCTTGATGTGAAATTATTTAGTCTTTAAGGATTTGCCTTGTTGCAATTTATGGGAGAGTGCCTTCTCCTATAAATATTAACATGGCAAAGACATGTCAACAAATTTCGATGGCCAAAGATAATTTAGGACTATAACAGTTAATGCGCTGATGTCAGTGACACATTTTGCCCATTGCTAAAAAATGCAGGTGTTGTAGTGCTAACACAAAAGTAATGGATTTTTTTAGGCGCGGTGTTCAAAACGTTCACAATTTTGATCTAATTATTTGTTTGTTAATCAAATGGCTTCTGGTCTATTGCACTGCATCCTGTTCTTATCCATCTTTTGATAAAAGTTGTAACATGAATGACCATTTCATTAACAAGGGTGACAATTTATTACAGATGGGCTAAATTAATTATTTTGCTGACAAATTTAGATTAAAAAAATACAAGAAGCACTCTTTCAATGACATGGTATGGCAATATGCATGACAAATCATTTAGAATAATTATTGATTACCTATTATCTAATTATAATTGCTGGTAACACGGATTGCCTATCATTTTATGGGGGTAAAAATGTGGAATTTTTCCAGTATTTTCAGGTATTTTGTCCATCGAAAAATGTATTTGCATGCACTACTTGCCTTCTCTACAATTTTGAGCATAAATTGTGCATTGTGTCATGGAGAATGCGTTTTGGTTGAGAGAGAAGCTCAGCCAGAACAAGGATGCCCCAACTATTACAGTCTCAAGCCTGCAAATAAGCAGACTGTCATCTGCAGAATGAGGTCCACAGAGGGTGAATTGGGTGATGCTACCCTGCACATCAGGGTAGCATTACCAAATTTACCTTCTGTGAACCTCAGCCTGAATCAAGGTCTCAGGCCTGAACAGAGAGAGATACCAGAGGATAAATTGGGGGAGTCTAACCCATTGTAGGGGTCAGCATCAACAAATTCACCCTCTGGGGACCTCATTCTGCAAATGACAGATTGCTTATTTTCAGGCTTATACAGTCACCCTTTCTGTCCTGTCATAAATAATTTCAGTTGGAGTTTCTTAAAATTGATGTGATTCTGAGCTAATCACAAAACACAAAGCAACAAATGTGCTCTAAGATTCAATAGGGAATATGAATATTCTCAGACTGAGATATCACAAAAATCAAGAACATTTCATGTTTTTTAAGGATACGAGTACAATTCACTAATTCCGTGTCATGATTGGACAAATTTCCACTTAATGAAATGACATCGGTGGATTGGTTGTGCAAATTTTAGTTTAGACATAAAAATCGCGAAAAATCAATCATTCAGACTGAAAAAAGTGTGCGGTAGTAGGAGGTACACTCAACACGAGTACACTGAGCTTGGTACTGATTTGGTCGGTGGCCTCTTAGTTTTTGGAGTTCAACAGTTTATCCTTGATCACAATAACCGCACAAAAAGGCCCTCTCATTTGAAAATATTTTTAGATTTTTGACTGCCCAAGTATCCACTTTTAAAACAAAAACCCATCTATGCGCGGGAAAGCGTTACGGAAACTAAGTGTGTACGTGAAAGACCAGAGACAAAACGTTGGGGAACATTTATATGTGCATGGAGAGTGCGTTGTCCGTTTTTCTCGAAATAAACCTGCTGCTGCTGAAAAAGCACTTCAGTAAATAATGGACAAAACGGCGCAACGATACATAAACGTCCATAACCCTAAAATGTGAACGTTGTTATAAACTTCACGATCCCACACCATTCTCACATGCACAGCTATCATTCTTAAAGTTGTTGAATTGGACATGTTTGTGCTAACACTACACCTTTTAATGCAGACACTTTTCGAACATTATTTCATTAGAGGTTGAAATGACAAGTGCTTTCCAGCATCTAATGCAATAATTTTATTACAGCAGAGGTTGAGTTGACAAGTAGTACATCAGAGGTTGAACCCGACTCAACCTCTAATGTAATTAAAGTATTACATTAGAAGTTGAATTAACATCCTCTTCAAACTCCAACATAACAATTTTATTACGTTAGCGATTGTATTACATTAGATCTCGCACATATTCTAGTATAGAACCAACAGATTATACATTCTATGGTACATCCAAGTTTGGGAACGTTCTCCTTCTCTCGAATACCTGCTTCTTCCAAACACCTAATTTACTCGTTGTCAGGTTTCTTGTTTAGCTTTGGGTTTTTTGTTCCAAATTACGTGTCTACCTCTGGAATTCTGATGTTTTAACACCCTATCTACAAGTTTATCTTGGATTTTATGTCATTCATTAATAGTTGGTTCGGCGTACGTGACCACAAAAACACTACAACGATTTGTCACATAGTATCTGCGGCTGTACTTTTTGAGTACCGCTTTACTTAACTACTTTGTGCAGTTTTTTATTGCCAACATGGTTTAACTACGGATACAGTCTAGTCTATATAAGTTTATCGACATTTCCTCTTTAACAGGTTTTTACTGTGATAATATGTGGGAATTACCGTATTCTCTATCGTTCGACAGTTGCGCGGTATAAGCACACGGCGCAACCCATGAGATATTCACAAAATTTTAGAATTAACTCCATTGGCGCCAGATTTATATTAGTTCAATTTGTTCTATGGAATCAAAGCTCCCGGAACTCATTTTATGATGTTCCACTAAATGAAAAATAGCCAGCGAACCTGAGCTTTCTCCCATACTAAACACTATTGTTTCCAGTATAAAATGTATACAAATTGAGAGAGAATCCCCAGGGATGTCGCTCAGAGGGATAATGTTCCCGCTAGGGGCATTTTCATCTGGAATTCAGTCTCATATATCGATTTGGTCTTGCTGGTAATCATGTACGTTCTACTGTCTTACAAAACTCGATTTGATACTTGGACTAATGTCACCCACACAGTCGGTCACACCAACTGAGGTCTGTGGCACCCAATGTGGGCTGTTTGTTGCCCAGCATGACCAATTTGTAGTACTGGTACAGTACGTGTAAGATTATATAAGAAGTTGCGTTGCGACTACTTATCTATACGGTATTCGACGAAGGCATGCCTTGATGGTGTAGTTGGATTATTTTTATCAGACAGGACTTGAGCCATCACATTTGGGACAAATCAAGTTTTCTGCCCTCACTCAATCGGCAATTTTCGTGACGCCTTCGAGAATCTGTATATAGACGTAACCCACAAAGCTGCACGGATTACGGATTATGATGCTTGTCGTGTATTTCATGCAGAAGAATTCTTGAGTATCTAAACATTTTCATTTTTCCGCGGGAAAGCACAGCTATTGAAGCCTAATTGGAAAAAAATCCTCAACCTCGCCGAAGAAGTGTGTGAAATACTGGGAGAAAATGGAAATTTAGTTTAAACAATATTTATTAAAGAATTTGATATGTATACAATATTCAATAACAGTTAATGGATGTAAACAAAATGTGAACAGCAAGCAATACAATTGCATACAAGTAGCGAGCAGACAAGTTACAGTCAGTTTGAGAGGGGATCCGACAGAAAGCTTGCAGCTTATGTAAGTCGTCTCCCTAGAATGGAAAATTTCGAAGAGAGGATCTTAGCATGCTGTATGGCAGTACTGTCTATCCGAATGTCGATGAGTCGCTCGTTCTCTGGGGTCCATCATTTTACCCAATTACCACCCAATTATCACCCAATTATCACCCAATTGCACTCAATTACCACCCAATTACACTCAATTACCACCCAATTACACCCAGTTACCACCTAATTACCACCCAATTAAACTCAATTACCACCCAATTACCACCCATTTACACCCAATTACCACCCAATTACCACCCAATTACCACCCAATCACCACCCAATTACACCAAATTACACTCAATTAACACCCAATTACAAAAGGTTTTGAAAAACTTTATACACATATTCGGCGCTTTGCAAGTTGTATCTTCAAACACATTTGAAAAACATATGAAACACGGCCAACTATAAACACTGTGTTGTTACAGCTTGTGTTTACAGTGAAACAACACGTCCTGTGCATAACTGTGAAAACGCGCCAGCTGCACAACTTTGAACAATGCCTACAGAAACGTTTGTAGCATTCAGTTGTATCATTTCGACTCTTCGTTGTTGGATTATGCTCCGGTTCTGGTTTCTTCGCCGTTCCGCTCATTACTGTACGAGCCATTTCTGTTGGTGGGACTGTTACCCACAAGTTTCTGGTTGGTTTATGTTTTTTCACCTGGTACGGTTTTGACAGTTCCATTGGTTCAACTTGGTTTTTTTTTTTTTTTTTGGCGTTCTTCTCTTCTGGTTGATTGTCGTAGTTCCTGTAGTGAGTGGTGAATCTGGTGTCTTTTTAGGTTGTCTTTTCTGTTAAACGTTCTTGGACATCTCATGCACTGGTTGTCTTTTTTTAGGTTGTCTTTTCTGTTAAACGTTCTTGGACATCCCATGCACTGGAAGAGTCCTGTGGGCAGCTTTCCTATGCCGATCAGATTGCATTTCTTTGTGAACATTTTCTGCCACTTTTCACGGGTGTGATGTTGATCCATCACTGGCTAAACGTGGAATGACAAAGTTTTGGAGGTATCCTCAACTGATACGTAGCCATGTCAAAGGTATCCTCGAATACCGAAATGAGGCCAAGAGTCGTATGTTCGAGTCCCTCGTTCGAGCAATTGCTCTATAACTCATTTGCTCGATGGGATTCGAGTCGTTCGAACAAAGGCTTTTCAGTAATTGCTCGATAATTTATGAGGGGAATTTGGGATAGGCATGTCTTGGGGTGGTCTAGAAGGCCGGGCTAAACAGGTAATAGTATCCTCAGATAAGTATCCTATAAAAAGTATCCACGACAGGTATCCCCAAATAATACAACAACAGGTCATAGGTATCCTCAAATACCGATCTGAGTCGAAGAGCAGTATGTGCGAGTCACTCGAACGAGCAATTGATCTATAGCTCATTTTGCTCGATGGGATTCGAGTCGTTCAAGCAATGACTTACCAGTTACTACTCGATAGATTCTTGGCTTTAGGAATGACATAGGCCTTTGTTGTACACAAGGGAGATAACTCTGCATAAAGATTACGGTGGGTGAAGTAATCTGATTGGTTAATTAGCGCCAGTAAAGTGAAATGATTGGGTGATCTAGATAAATGAAACAACAAGAGTACTCGGAATAGAGTCAGAACTAACAAGAACAGACCAGAAAAGCTATCTATAGTGACAATAAGCAAAGCTGTTCCACATGATCGTTCTTCTACTCTACTGGAGAATACAAAAGAACATGGTCGGGTAGACGAAAACTATTGCATAGATAGAAGCAGAGGATTCTGAAAGAATTCGAAATATTACAACTTGTCGGGTTGTTTGTTGTAATTCTACGAATCGGGAAATTACTCTTGTACAAAGGAACATACCCTCCGAACATACCCCCACCATATTAGAAGCCTTTGGGTAACATAGCAACCACGTGCTACCATAGAAACCAAGATGGCGGCCTCCAGTATACAAAATGGCCGGCGGAAACACGTATCACTCTAACAACACGCGCTGCGCATGCGCACTAGGACCACATATCACTATGGTAATGACGTCGCAAGATGGCCGCTCACGCGGGTTACCATGACAACCAAACATAACGCCACTAGGTGACGTGACTATGACGTCACATGAGATCTGCATGAGATCCGGCCAACCAGGGAAGGTTCGTCGCTCTCCAACTACTAACAATGTCTACAGAAACGTTTGCGGCATTCATTTGTATTATTGCGACTCTCATGCAAACAAAAATACTTAAGCATTAATTTGAAAGCTAATGAGTTTAACATTTTGGTACGAAGGGCCATATTCTAGGCTATTTTGTTGCTCCAGTCGAACTATTCACAATATTTTCATTTGGATATTTATTGAGTGATAGGATAGTAATTGGGTGGTAATTGGGTGTAATTGGGAAGTAACTGGGTAGTAACTGGGCGTAATTGGGACCGCGTTCTCTGCGTAGAGATGATGACAAAGAAGTTGGAAGAGTTCTCGAGAGCTTCTACGCGAACGACGATAAATTCCGTTCTCGGCTGAAGACAAAAAATATAATCATAACCGAAGAAAACCACACAGAAGAGACACAAAAAGACCGACTGTATTAACAAACAAGAGGGATATCTAATCCTGTCCGCCAACCTACGTTCGTGCTTGATACAGTCCGAGCAATGTGAAATGGGTAATCAGAAAACAGGATGCCAAAATCTACATAGTACTTGATCTAAAGAAAAATTTTTATACTGTGAAATTAGGTAGAAGTGCAGTACGGTCTCCGTGGACTGGTCACTTTCCACGGATGAGCTGCATTTCCACCCACGCAACAATACTAAATTCCAAACACTAATTTTTGGAATAATCATCAAATATTTAATTAAAGAAGCACCGGGTACATCCGGGTATAATTAAAATATTAAAATTTTGCCGATGTTGATTTTTGTTACGCGGTAAAACGCATGCGTGGACTGACCACGCGTGGATTACGGCCAGTCCACGGCGGCTGTCCTGTACAATATATAAATGCTGACCTTAAATCAAAATGAAAAGCTGCGAAAATATATAAAATATACAAGCCGTGAGAGGGGCTTGACTTTGGGAGAACTACCTTAACACAAACTATTATTCAAAGTGAAAAAAAACATTAACATTTGCGAAAGAAAAAATCTTAAATTTTGTAGTAATGAGGTGTTAGTTGTCTCTGAAGGTCATAATAAGAAAAATCAAATAGCGTTGTTAAAGCAACATAGCATGCATACAATCAGACCAGAACGAAAACTCTCACAACTTCAAAAAATTAAATCACCTTAATGGGTAATAAAGTTTACTTTAACCCAAATTCTCTCATCAACAAACCGAGTGAGTATTTTATTTTAAAAATGTTTGAGTACACATTTTTACAAAAAAGGTTAAGCACAGTAGTTATGATCTAAAACAACCCATAGCGGAAATGCAAGCTCCGGGTCCCAATAGGTTTGAGGAAACCAGGAGCCAATTCTATGAAACTTTTACAATTGTATTTTCTAGAATTCTATTTTCTATCTAATAAAATAACTAACTGAAATTAATCAATAGCACTTTAAAAGGTGTGGCAATTTGCCAATCGGCAAATTGCCACATCTTTGGAAATGCTAATGATTCATTTCAACTCATTTAAAGTCATAACTAGAAAATACATTTCAAGAAAATACAACTGTAAAAGTATTGGCTCCAGCTCAAACACACAGTTTTACAATTATGACAACTGCGCAGACCGACACATCTATTGTTATAAGTACAAATTCACAGATTATGAGTAAAGAAATGAAACAAAGGCAAAATAACAACAAAAAATAGTAAGTATAAGGGTTAAGAGAACCTATAATGGCAATGAAACACATCTTATCACAAAAAATCACCATAATATACAATAAAGTTTACTTTAAGGCAACTTTTTACAACAGAAAATTTACAAAGTGAAACCTCAATAAAAAACCCAGAAAATTGACTAAGTTTTCAGCCAAAATAAATTGAAGAACAAATTTCTAGAAAATAGGTAATGAAAATCATCATCAGCAAAATGTTAATTGATGAAGCACTGGGTTGTACCCGGTGCTTAATTTATTTTTTGATGATTATTCCTATAATTAGTTTTGGGAATTCTATATTATTGCGTCCGTGAAAAAAATTGCCCACCCGTGCAAAGTGACCATTCCACGGCGGCGGTACTGTACCTCATCTTCGCTTCGTAGTAGATGAGCTAACAAAACACACCTATCGTCGCCTGAGTGCTAGAATGTTCTATGTCCCCTATGGGACATAGAACATTCTAGCACTCAGGCGACGCTATGACAGATATACACAGAGGATCTCAAACGAGTGATGTTTGGATATAAGATTTTTTTAAACGAGTTTGATGAATTTGATTCAGCCTTCAAGGCGAGTTGTGAATCGAATTCATCAAACGAGTTTCAAGAAATCTTATATCCAAACATCACGAGTTAAAGATTCTGTATATCACATGAATTTTCGAATGTTTTTTACACTTTTTATTTAATTCATTGTCGCTAAATTCTCCCAAAACAACCGACAATCTGTTCGTTGGCTCAGACGCTTCACACCATAACGTCATGAATGCGCTTCACTTGCACCTGTTGTCGTAATTGGCGTCATGTGAACTACGCACAAGAATACAATGCTGCTGCTATGGGACCACGCGTCGATTAGACACTAGTTGATAATCAGGAAATAAGACATGGGTTGTTACGTCGAAATTAACGACGTTTCATGTGATATATATCACCATAATGTGAAATAATGTCCAATAAAAATTACTTTAACACAACTTCTTACAAGAGTAATTTTATCCTGAAAAAGAAGAAGAAAAAATCCGAAAACGAAGGGTTAGGTACTGTAGTGATGGTCCCAAGTTAACCCCAAGTGCAAGTTGAAAGCCCTGGTGCCACTGGGTTTGAAGAAATCAACTCAAACGCAAACTCTTACAATTCGGATATTGGAGTTGGGTAAAACATTATTGTTAGAAGTAAAAGTTCACTGATTCTTTATTGAAAAGGGGAAACTGTGCAAAATAACACCAAATATACTAAGTAGAAAGGTTAAGAGAAACTATAATAGCAATAAAACACACCAATGACACTATACAGTACGTGGAGAGTGGATTGTAACTAAATCACCCGTGGAGTGGAGTAATCACCCAAGCTATAACTTTCAGATTTTGTATATATCGACAAAAAACACAAGCGATGTTTCAGCCAATGGACCTCCGGGTTGGCTGAAAGTTTGCTGGTGCTGGTTATGCTTTGCAACAGATTTGCAATTATTGCTCGGGTGGAATGATTTAGTGATTGTACACTCTCCACGTACTGTACATCACCATAATGTGCAATATAAAATACTTTAACATAACTTCTTACAACAGAAAATTAACTAAGTCTTCATCTAAAACAAAATCCTAAAAATAGGGATTAAGAACTGTAGTCATGGCCCTGAATAACCCACAGCTGCAAGTTGAAAGCCCTGGGGCCACTGGATTTTAAGAAACAAACTTAAACAGAAACTCTTACAATTCGGATATTGTAGCTGACTAAAACATTAATTGTTACAAGTACAAGTTAAGTTCATAGAATGCTTGCTCAAAAAAGGAGTGGCAAAATAATGGGACATATACCAGTTTAAGGGTTTAGAGAAACTGCACCCGCAATAAAACACACTATAAACAATATAGATCACCATAATATGCAATAAAGTTTACTTTAACATAACTTCTTAAAACAGAAAAAATGTTCACCTAAAAAATACAATTGAAGACAAATTTCCAGAAAATAAGTGTAAAATTCTGTAGTCATTGTCCTAAATAACCCACAACTGCAATTTGAAAGCCCTGGGGCCACTGGGGCAAAGAAATTTACTTAAACACAGACTCTTACAAAATTGGACGCCGCCGAAGCCAAGACATTATTTCACTTCTGTTTCGTGGTAGATGAGCTAAAAATTAAAAAAAATCTTAAAACTATGAATGTACAATGTATTTTTTCTTCCGTTTTTGAATTGTAAGTGTGGGCATATGGAAATCTCTTTCGAGTTGTAAGAAATAATCTTTTCTTTAGTTTCCGCATTCGTGTGTGATTCCAGTATCCAAGGAAATGTGAACAAATAATCTTATTTTATCTTCAAGTAAAACGCTGGAAAAGTCACTTTTTTAAATATATATATTCATATAAGAAAAAAAAGAAATTAAAGTGAACAGGGCAGCCAAGAAAGCTGGCATTACGATCGGTCAGAAGAGAAAGATTGATTTACTGCATGGTCTATCTGGAAAAACGGGTCCGATAGACGCATTTATTTATTTATTTATTTATTTATTTATTTATTTATTTATTTATTTATTTATTTATTTATTTATTTAGTGGTGTTTAAGGTCACATACTTATGCACAATGGCTAATCATGACCGTGACAGTTTTACGGATGGAGGAAGCCGGAGTACCCGGAGAGAACCACCGAGCAACGACGAGCAGCTGCCAGCTCCCCAACATCGTAACTCCGCACTGCAGCACAAGCAGGGTTAGATTGGTTGAAGACATGCACACCATCGACGTGCAGTACGCCTTAGTACACGGCGTCATGGTGCCCCCAAGTGGACAATCGGGGTTAAGTGCCTTGCCCAAGGACACAACGCGGGAGTCCGAATCGATCGCTCAGACGGTCACCCATCGGAGGACTAACCGGGCTCGACGTTGCTTAACTCCTCCATAATGTGTGATGGGAAATACAGAAAGCTTATCCGAATTAGTGTACAGTGGAATTGAGGCGGGGAAGTACGAAATGCAGTCGTCAAGTTAAAGAATAGCAAAGCAGCAGATGAAATTTCGGAAGAATTTTTTTAAAAAGAGGGGAGAGTGGGGCCCACTATATGAGCATCTTACAGCATTATCGAATATGACAATCAGAAAACAAAAGGTCCCCAATGAGTGGAAGGGAAACGGGAAATCTTCATAAAAAGAGACACAGGGAAGTTTTAGATAATTATAGAAAGATATCCGTAGGTAGCAATATAGTGATGTTATTCTACAAGGTTCTCTATGGAAGGCTTGTGGCAGTTGTGGAAGAGAGGGAGTACATGAGGGCAATCCAAAATGGGTTCCGGAAAGGAAGAAGAGTTACTGATCACTTATTTACTCTTTCGCAACTGATAGTATCAACAAAAGTCCACAGGAAAACGATGTTTACGGTCTTCATCGATGTGAAAAAGCATACGACAGAATATGGAGGGAGGGGACGTGGCGGAAACTTCAAGGCCTCAGATTTGGAGGAAGTTTTGTCGGAATCATGAAAGCACTGTAGATTGGTGTACAAAACTTGGGAAATATCACAAGAAAAAGGGTCCTAATCAGAGGCGAACTGGTACTCTGGCCCACCGGGAAATTTCCCGGTGGGGTCCCCTACTACTGGGAGCCCCCAGGGCCCCCAAAACTGATGCATCACAACACCTGTTGGTTCATGAAATTTAGTGAAAATTACCAAATGGCGAAGTGGATCTGATTGCATAGGCTGTCAGTTTATCGAAATGCCCTCTATGTGGACTGCCATTGCAGTCCGCATGGAAGGCATTTGGATAACCAGAAGTCTAGTCTGCCATTGATTGGACAGATGCAAGGAAACGGCGTTCTTTCGGTTCGCAAAGTCAAAGGTTTTTTTTCCTTTGACCTAACTATGATCGGTGGGGCAATGAGTTCAGGGCCCTCTTTGGTGCAACCATTCTTGCCAAATGAGGTACAAAGATAATACAAAAATGCCATCAAAATGCCCTCGATGTGGACTACCATTGATCGCTCAGATGCAAGGAAATGAAATTTTTGTCCGGGTCTGAGACCCCTTGGTACATTTCAAGGCAAACTTTTGGGGCCCAGTCCGCCCCCGGTCCCAATTGAGATAAGCCTTAAACAGGGGTGTATTGTGTCCCCAATTTTGCAAGAATTAATGGCATGCACAGGGGGTCAATGTTGGAGAGACAAAAATCTCAGGGTTATACTTTGCAGATGATATGGTTCTATTAGCCGAGAATGATGAGGGACGAGAAAAATTGTTAACCCTTGTTGTAAAGTACCGGAATATGTGGCGACTTGAGCTGAACAAAAACAAGAATAAAGTAATACTTGTAGGCCATAGGCTAGATGAGTCCCGAAGTTGGAAGATAGTTAAGTTTGCCATTGGTGAAGGGAAAAGCAAGGATATAACATTGTGGGAAACAGGCGAATATGAATACTTAGGGGTGAACTTATGTGTTAAAGGTAGAGGCATATACATACACCACACCAACAAACTTTACACAAAAGGAAAAAGAACACCCAATCAGTTAAAAATTCTTAGAAGGGATATCTTTAACAAGGTATTCGTTAGAAAACTATTTGTACTACGGTGGTTGATTTAAGACATTGAAACAATTTTTTTGTCTCAAGATCACGAGATTATATGTCGAAATCTCGAGATATTATGTCGAGATACGTATGTCGAGATATCGAGATATTATGTCGAGATCTCGGGGTATTATGTAGAGTTCCCGAGATACGTATGTCGAGACCTCGACTCGAGTTATTATGTTGAGATCTCGAGATACATATGTCGAGATCTCGAGATATTATGTCGAGATTTCGAGATACGTATGTCGAGATCTCGAGATATTATGTCAAAATCTCGCGATACGTATGTCGAGTTCTCGAGATATTATCTCGAGATAATATATTTCTTTCAGTACCCTAAATCAGCCACCGTAAGCAACAAACGGGTGAATTGCGCAATTCTAGATGAAAGTGTATTCCCAAGATACGAGGGGCACAGATCGTGATGTTCACGACTAACTGAATATAAGTGACTGTAAATAAAGAAGCCTGTAAACTCATTCCGCACCAAAAACATAAAATGTGGCCCAAAAGAAAATGGTTTGACCAGGGCACTGCGAAGCTTCGAAAATCAATTCGATTCGAGTTGCGCTGATTTGGAATTTTAAATGATAATATGCTGATCAGTGATAATCGATTTGGATTAAAAAAAATCAAAGTTCGATTATAAGTGCTTTTGTCCTGAAAATCCCTATAAATAAATACAACACCGTGGAAAAAAACACTGCAGGTTGTCCTTGTTCACTTTCGTAAAACGTTCGACACTATTGAGCGGTCGCTGCTTTTTTGAAAATGAATAATAATTGAAAAACTGAACCAGGCCTGGCATTCTTAAAAACGCAGGAGGGCTAAAAAATTTTCCCCTCGAGTGACCTGGGGGAGCGATTAGTTCTCCTCAAGTTCACAAAAGTGGCAAAACGAAGTTTTACTATTAAGGAATTCTGCCTAGTGGGCTTTGTACATTTAATTTGGTGTTATTAACAAGGTAGAGTCTGTGAGACGGCTACACTGCCCCTCCCACACCTCCGGGCCTCGGCAAGGCCCGGGTGTGTGTGTGGGGGGGGGGGAGTGTGACCGTCTTACAGAGACCAATAACATAGCAGAGATCGGAAAAGATGTGGATTCTTGGAATAGGCTGTTGTCGTCATCATTATTTTCTAAGGCCATGAGGGTTAGTTTTCGCCCTCCTTATTTTTTTTAAGGAGAGCAGTAGGCGAGCGAATAAATTGCTCTCCTGAAAATGCCAGGCCTGCTGGACCCAGTTCCTGTTACTGATATCACTGTATGATTCCAATTTTTACCCACCAAAACCAGTTAGGGATTGGGATCACCCCAGCTGTCTGTATTCGGTGTGAGGCATTGGCGTCTCTTTGTTCCAACCCTATTCAATATTTATTGACAATATTGGGGATATTTTCGACAGTCAGTGCACCTCACTCAGTATTCGCGGGCAATAAAGAGGTTATATCTGACTCGCCGTGTGGAAGTCAAAATTGTATCAATCGTATAGACTTTTATGCAAAGGTCAACACAATCTCAGTGTGAATACAGAAAAAACAAATGTGTAATATGTCCACATTTAAAAACAGGAAACAAGGTAATTGAGAAGCACGTTCATTGCTATGGACACTACGTGAAAAGTGTGCAATGTAGAACATTTTGTTACTGGGCCAAATTGTGAAAATGTTTATTAAAATGCATCAAGGTCGCCCCAGTAGTTAAGTTGTTGCTAATGAAGCACACTGGTTGCTGTGGGGATCACAGGATCACATGCTGTGATTGTCACTTTGTTTTAGTACTTTTTTTCATTAGGTGTGGGCTTGCATACGAAAGTCTGCCGAATGGATTCAGTAGTTAGCCCGTTGTTATGGACATCACATGACATAGTTGTTAAAATGTTACTTTCATTTCTTGTTGGTTTTGGGTCCTAAACGTAGAATACGATCAAAATCTACTTGTTAGTTTCTGCCTTCCTCAAGAAGCACGATTGTTTCTATGGAGACCAGGTAAGCAGATTACGATATAGGTTATTTTATTTCTGGCCCCAATGGAGACCTGCGTATTAAATTACATTAAATCATTTGTTCAGACAGTTGCCAAAAAAAGTACTTTGGTTGCTATGGAAATGGCATGAGTCGGTGGTCGGGAAGTTTATGTAGTTTCCGGCTAAGTTGTAGGGGTATATAATAAATTTTGTTGATTTTAGTCCTAAAACAATAAGATCAAACTCTTCCTATTAGTTATTGCTTTCCTAAGGAAGCACGTTTGTTACTATGGAGATCAAATTAGCAGATTGCTATATCTAGCATTTTATTTCTGGCACCAATAGAGTCCTGTGTATTCAATTACACCAAGATCGCCTCAGTAGTTGAGGAATCACTCTGATTTCTATGGAGAGCATGTGATTCTGTTGTCAAGTAGTTTATTTGGTTTCTGGATAAGCTGTGGGCCTTTTTATTAAATTTCGTCGAAATCGACCCAGTAGTCAGCACGTTGCTAAGGAAGCACCCTTGTTGCTATGGTGACCGTGTGATCTGGCTGTCAGCTTCTTAGTTTAGTTGCTGATTAACGAGTGGACCTTTGCATAAAAGTGGATAAAAATCGGTTCAATAATATGCCCTTTGTTAAGGAAGCACCCTTGTTGCTGTGAAATCATATGCAATCATTAATCCTTAATAAGAGAATAAGTCCAGCTGATGGGGTTGGGGAGGTTACCTCTCATATTATTGTGGTCCTGAACCAGGGGGTTGGGGAGTGACCCAAAATATTCCAGATATAAGGCAGCGGTGGGTGGGTGGTTCAGAGGTGGAAAAAAACATGTCCTGCAAATTTTTTCCAGATGCTTGTTTTTAACAAATATCAACGTAATTTCACCAAATATCATAGGGAAAACGAGTCTTGACTGCTACTAATTAACTTAGAGGGAACTTTAGTTAGCCTATTACAAAACATCTAGATCTGGGTCCCTTTTTGTCTTCGACTAAGGGCCTCAGATGGTTATTAATTCGATGGTAATTTCGATTTGCTGAGTAAGTCTGGCAAACATACAGATATCTTAGATATCTTAGTGTTTGCTGCTTCATTATTTATATTAAAAAGAGCTACAGTGAAAGATTGGAATATTTTTGGTTTGAAATCTAGAGTTTAAACCTTGATAATAAATCTGATTCCAATTAACCCTTTGAATCCGGGTGGGATCTTTCGTGTCAATTCATTGGCAACAATTGGAAGAGTCCATCTTCATTATTTGTGGGTAAACCGATTAACATTTTCAACGTGCAGCCCTTGGGGCTGCACGTTGAAAATATTGATTGATCTACATCACACATTCACTTAGCAGTCACCCTACTTAATAAAATGATGAAGTATTATGTTCCTGGTCCTCTCGAGGTCAAAGGGTTAACATGGAAGCTTATTACATTGCACTGGTTGACAAAGTCAGTTATCACTGGCTTCTATTTGAACGGTTTATAACCCTTTACCTAACATGAAAAGCAGACGACACTTGCAAACAAAATAATTAATTGTTTTTAATTTTTTGTCTCAAAAACATAGGTTATGACCCCTCTTTGGAACTAGCTCGACGATTTTTGGCAATTTTGGGGAATAGCGCTGACCGGTTTTGGCCGTTACGTTGGATAAAGGGTTAAGCGTATACTGGGGTGGAGAAAATCCTGTGCTCCCCCCCCCCCCCCCTTTCCCCGTCAGAACCACAATAAAGCCCATGTCGTTATTAACGTATAGAAATCATAGTTTTCAAGAGATCGTTTAAAGTGCCACATTTCGGACCTGCGTTTATTTGAATAATCCTTGATTCACGATGAAGTCTCGTCGAATCACGTCACGCGAAAAAACTTCCTTCGATAAAAAGTGAAAACAATTTTAAGGACGATCTCGCGCGATGTCGGCTTAAATGTATGCAGGGATTAAGTCGGTCGTTCACAGGTTCCGAAAAATAATTAAACCTAAAATAATTATTCCAAGCAGAAGATCAAGAATTTGTCTTCATGGTTGGTTTCAAAGTGTGCTTTTACACGCACGGAAATAATATAGAAATGCTGAGCACAGTTAGTGGAAGAGCTATACAGTATTTGTAGTTACAAAGCTATGAAGAATTAGAAGTAGTATAGAAGAACGGAAACGTTTGTGATTTGAGAAGGGGACAAAAATGAAACCAAAAACTTCTAGCACGAAATGAAAGAGTACTTTTCAAAATGTACCTTGAAGACCATCGTCTCACCCAAGAAATAAGCTCGGTCAAAATAAATATTTGAGAAACTGGTGTTTAACCCCTTGAACCCTAGTGGTATCTTCCATACCAATTCAATGGCAGCAGCGGGATGAGTCCATATTCTTTATTTGGGGGTACACCAATTAATATTTTCAACGTGCAGCCTTGGTGTTGCACGTTCAAAATATTGATTGGTCTGCACCACATCTTCACTCAAAAGTCAACCTACGTAATGAAATTATTAAGTATCATGTTACTGGGCCGGACAAGCGGCCTCTGTGTTTCAAAGGGTTATGCTTTTGCGCATCTGTTTTGATAAATATGTTCAATCGTCTGTTTTTTCATATATTTTCAAAATAAAATATGTTTCAATAAGAGTAAAATCCTTGCCCATCTGATTGGACGAGAGCTGACGTAGTTTTTATGTTTACGGTTCCAGTAGCTGTTACCGTCTGACATCACCACGCTAAATATTTGAAATGATGTCGCCCGTTTCGTAATTGCTTCATCAACAGAGTGACTAGCAAGCCGCTTCATTTTTTCTGGATTTTTCACACGTGCAGCAGACGGTGTTCCGGATGAAGTGTTGTTTAAATTACAAACATCCCTGACTTTAATCGTCACGAAAATCGACTTTCGCGAAAGTTAACTCCCTTGAAATATTATCAGACAAGTGAGGACGGTCCAATTAAGAAGCAAGTGATTGTAGACAGAACACTTCTGACATCAGTAGAAAATAAAGCCAAATTTCATTTTGTTACTTTTAATAAACGAAAACAACAGTCAGCTCTCTGTTGTTTTCGTCTATTAAGAGTAACAAAGGGAAACAATTCTTTTTATGCATGCTAATCAGAAGCAACCAGTTCACAGATAATCTGCTATTAACCCTTTACCTAACATGAAAAGCAGACGACACTTGCAAAAATAATTCTTGAATAACTAATTTTTTTCCATTTTTTGTCTCAAAAACATAGGTTATGACCCCTCGTTCGAACGAGCTCGACGAGCTCGTTCCAACGAGGGGTCATAACCTATGTTTTTGAGACAAAAAATGAAAAAAATAATGAAAATTAATTGGCGATTTTTGAGAATAGCGCTGGCCGGTTTTGGCCGTTACGTTAGGTAAAGGGTTAAGAATATCTATCCGTAACACACCTACTAACACTATCTATGCACTTCACTTTGCCTCTTTGTTTAGCGAATGTATTTGCAGTAATTTGCAAGTTTTTATTCGTCCGGGGAAAATAACAAATCAGACCTTCCAGACTTGTGTATTCATGGAAAGGAAAGTCTTTGTATTGTGTGCCACAATGCGCTCACTGTAGATATAATTAATAGATATAATTAACAGAATAATGTTACAGAATATCAAAATATGGTGAAAGCGCCGTTTTTTACATTAAATGGGTTTCTACAAATATTGTAAAAAAGCCATATTATGTATTCTGACACTCCTTTACATGTAAACGCCTGACGTTTGTGGAATGATGCGCACATCGATTATACAAAGCCGCTAATATTTCGAAATTCCAATTTTTATATGCAATTCCCATACCCTTAGTGTTAAATTTACTGACAGCTTCGGGAAATCAAGTGAAGCTAACTGTCCTGTAAATCTATTCCTGTGACAAACAAATGTCAGTCATACCTTGATTCGACCCGGTGATAAAAACGCGAATATGTTGATAACGTGATTAGTTTTTATCCCTTTATCCCAATGCGAATTTATTTATTTATTTATTGTGGTTTAACGACACGTTCGACAGCCAGGGTCACCTCGTGTCGGACAGTTTTACGGGTGGAGGAAGCCAGGTACCCTGAGAGAACCACCGAGCAACGGCGAGCAACTCTCAGACTCCACAACGTACTAAATCCACACAAGCAGGGTTAGCATTGGTTGAAGACAAAGGCACCATCGACGTGCAGTACGCCTTAGTACATTGCGCCACTGTACCCTCCTGTGAGCAATCGGGATGAAGTGCCTTGCCCAAGGACACGACGCAATTGCGCCTGGCGGGGATCGAACCGTGGACCTTTCGGATCGAAGTCCAATTCCGTAACCACGGAGCTGCCGCGCTCCCATCCCAACACGAATAGAGAGCGACACCTGGGGAAAACAAAACATTGAACAACTAATTTTTTTTATTTTTTTTACTCGAAATCAGAGCTTATGAATCCTCATTCGCACGAGCACAATGAGTTCGTTCCAGTGGGGGGGAGGGGGGGGGGGGTCTTAGTCTGTGCTTTCTAAGGTAAAAATTCAAAAAATAATAATGGGCGTTGCTATATGTAAAAAGCAGCGCGGTGTCTCACTCATTGGTTAGAGCATTTGCCTTTAACCGTTTTACTGCCAGGCCCACTTTAGCCATATATAGAAGACCTCTATTTACGCCTGTATGCGAGGAAGGTAGGTTTAATCTGCATACCAGAACGTAAGATAATCATCGTAAAAAATGACAATAGTCGATTCACGTAAGAGTTAAACCGAAAGGTCGACAGTTCGATCCTGACCGGCGTCACTGGCACTGTGTCCTTGGACAAGACAAGTAATCCCGAATGCCCACGTAGGGGTAACGGCCCACGTAGGGGCAACGGTGGCTCTGTGTACATAGGTGCACTGCACCTCGATTGTGCACATGCCCTCAACAGCTGCTAAAATCTGTTGTGCGGAGTAAGTGCATTGTAGAGCCCGACAGTTGCTCACGGCTGCTCGGTTCTTCTCTCCGGGTACTCAGGGTTTCTCAACCCGTAAAACTGTCCGACATGATTTGACCCTGATTGTTGAAAGTGCAGTTAAATCTCACCAAATAAACAACTAAACAATGTTAGAATAAGATGTTAACCCTGTACCTAACGAATCGATTGCATTCACCCGCGGAATATATACAAATTCAGCAGCTGAAAATTTTGTTTAGAAAATTTTCAACCAAACCATATCATATGACCTTTCATTGGAACGAGCTCGTTCCAATGAGGGGGTCACATGATATAGTTTGTTGGAAATTGTTTGAAAAATATGAAAAAATAATATTTAAAATAATAAATGTTGGATGTCGTCTGCGCTGTATAAAGGGTTAAACATATTGCCATAAAAATAAAATAGGATAAAGGTATATGAATAAACATTAACAGTGCTAGTCCTTGAAAAGAAAAGTGTAAAATTAATTCTACCTTCACTTTTCAGTTATTCAAGGAAAAAATAGGTCACTTGTGAAACTATATTTCATTGAGGAATTTACTATAAATCTGTGTCTTTCATAACGTAAGTTCAAAAGACCTTGTTGCATTTCTCCAGTCTTCTTTTCACACGGTCAAAATCTGTTTTTGCCCCACTGACCCTTTTAACAGAAAGAAACCAGTGATTATTTCAAAACTCTATAATTAATTTATTCATTTATCTTTGAAATAACTAACAATATAACCCATTATCTTTTACCTGGACGAATTTGAAAAGGGGTCAAACAACACATAATCTCTTCAAAAATCACCAATGTACATTCATGTGTGTCAGCATGACATATGTGCACTTACATTTCCAAACATATCGAGCTAACATTTAACACTTTATACAGGGAGAGGGGCACCAAAAATTTGCAAGACGTGACGTGGGGGTGGGTGGGTCTCTTGAGTGCGCCAAAAATGTGCATTTCCAACTTGTGCAATTTTTTGAATTTTTTAAAAATATATCAATATATAAGCTAATATATACCCTCATTTGTGTTTCAAACCTCAAAGATGATGTTGTACATCACACTCTTAACATAAATACAAAATCAGGAGGCTTTATATGAGAGAATATTGGGCTTAATCTGGGAAAATGTCACACGTTAGTTGGGGGTGGGTGTCTTGTTCGAAATGTAGAAAACGTGCAGACAATATATTTGGAAAATTCTCTCTGATGCACTAAATTCAACCCAAGTTATTTATTTATTAATTGATTGATTTATTTATTTATTGGTGTTTAACGACACTTTAACAACCAGGGTCATATCGTGTCGGTGACAGGTTTACGGGTGGAGGAAGCCAGAGTACCCGGAGAGAACCACCGAGCAACGACGAGCAGCTGTCAGCTCTTCAACATCATAACCCACGAGTGTACTACACACCATACAGCGGCACTACGTACTAAACAGCACAGACAGGGTTAGATTGGCTGAACACATGTGCACCTCAGCGTGCAGTACGTCTCAGCACACAGCGTCATCGTGCCCCCAAGTGAGCAATTGAGATACGTTTATTTTGGATTTTAATAGGAGAGTGGGGGTGGGGGTGTGAGAACGGTAGTAGACAATTTGCACGTAGTGGGTGGGTGGGTGCAAAAAGGAGCGAATAAAAAATAGGACGTCACGTCTTGCAAATTTTTAGTCCCCCCCCCCCCCCACCCTGCTTTATATGAGAAATATGGCCAGGGGTATTCTAAGTACGACGTTGCATTAACCCTTCAACCCAAGCAGCGTCGTGTTTCTTCTTAGGCTAGTATGTTTTATTTTATTTTCATTCGTTTTTCTTCCCCCAAAATAAATAGTATTCCCACTCCCAACCGCCGAAAATGGTATTCCACTCCCATCATCGTATTCCACCCTCAGCGATGCCGGACTATTTTTTTATTGTTTACAAATCGGTTGAGTTGAATCAATTATAAAGGGTTGTTTGGGGAAAACAAATAAGGTGAAAATAAAATAAATACAAAAGTTCACTGCTCGGATTCGAGTACGATTTTTATCCTCGAGTGGGGCTTGCGGAGGATTATTTCACGAGGCGTTAGCCGAGTGAAGTAAACCACGCGGGTGTATTAAAGCCCCCCCCCCCCCCCCCCCCCCCCCACTACACAGACATGTTTCATAATTATTGGACGAGTTCTGCAATTTGAGGGTAAACACTCTGAAAGCAGTTGGGTTAAAAATCAACCCAAATCATTGATTTGGGTCAATTTTTAACCTAACTGATTTTAGAGTGTACCAATGTGTTATAAACCAGGTAGTCTTAAACTGTATTATATGCAGATAAAATGGAAACAAATTTGGTTACATTGGGCAATGAATGCCATTTTGGCAACTAATGTTTGTTGTTGTTTTTCTATTTCTACCATCTTCCAACCCGAAGGCTAACCTTCGAGTTGGAACATTTCTGACTTATCTCGTCATGAAAACGGACTTTCGATAAAGTCATCTCCCCTGCAGTTATTTGATGTGAGAGGAAGGTTCAATTGAGAAGCATGCAATTGTCGAGAAAACGCCAATGACCTCAGTTGAAAATAACGCGAAATTTCCTTTTGTTATTTTTAATAAAGGAAAACCACAGAGAGCTCTCGGAGCTGTCTGTGTTTTCGTTTATTAATAGCTACAAAAGGAAACTTGATTTTTTAAGTGAAAGGTAATTAGAAGCAACTTGGTAACTGTCCACTTTGCATCTTTGTTCAGCGAATGTGTTTTTACAGTATTTCACAAGTTTTTATTCTTCCCAGAAAAAAATTTAGAAACCTCCAGATCATTATATTAATGGAAAGGATTATTATTATTTATTGGTGTTTAAGATCACATATTTCTGCACAATGGCTAATCATGGCCCCAACATGGAGATAAAGCCAAGTTTAGTCATTAATAATAATAGTAAAAGTAATAATTTATTTGGCTTAAAATTCCATTAAAATACTCTTTGGCTGTACATGACGCTGACATAGACATAAAACACACTAAAAGAAAACAAATCTAATAGAAACACAGAGAGTTATAAAAGATCAATAAAAAAAAAACAGTTTTAATCTTTTATTTGAAAGTAGCAACTGAATTATCCTGCTTAATATGACGGGGAAGTTGATTCCACAGTTTAGGACCGCATATGGAAAATGCCATTTCACAAGCAGTGCGCACCTTGGCACTGCTTGGGCTGTTTCAAGCTTTGCGCTGCATGGGCTGTTTCAAGCTTTGCGCGCCGGATGACCGAAGTGCTCTAGAGGGTTGACAGTATTCGAGGAGATCTGACAGATAAGTTGGGGTCAACCCGTTCAGGCATTTATAAACCAACAAAATCACTTTGAAATCAATTCTTTGTTTAACGGGGAGCCAACGCAATCTTAAAAGAACTGGATATGGCATCATTTTACGGTTAATCGCTTATTCCCATGTTGCGCATTTTAGAGGACTTCCACCCCAAGCATTGGAGACTGGGTCTTATTTTACAATTAAAACAGAGCTGGTTTACCACAGCAAACAGGCACTGCTTCACTTCCCGTGGTTCCCATGGGGAAATGGAGAGGATAGTGTCTGTATTATATGTCACGATGCGTACACTGTCGATATAACGAACAGAAAAAAAGTTACAGAACTTCAAAGATCGTGAAAGCGCCGTTTTCTTATTTTCAAATGTGTTTGAACAGAGAATAAAAGTCAAACGTTGAAATTGATTGGGGGGAAAATTGTAAAAAGCCAGCTTCTGCCTTTTAACCCTTTACCTAACATGAAAAGCAGACGACACTTGCAAAAAAAATTCTTGAATAACTATTTTTTTTCATTTTCTGTCTCAAAAACATAGGTTATGACCCCTCATTGGAACGAGCTCGTTCCAACGAGGGTCATAACCTATGTTTTGAGACAAAAAATAAAAATATAATCAAAAATTAATTGGCCATTTTTGAGAATAGCGCTGGCCGGTTTTTGCCGTTACGCTGGGTAAATGGTTAATACTACTCTACCTGACTCTACAGGAAAATACCCGAAGTTTGTGAAATGATGCTCACCTCGATGATACAACGTTAACAATTTTAAATTTCAATTTGTATATGAAATTCCCATACGTTTGGTGTTAAATTTACTGACAACTTTAAAAAAAATTAAGGGCTTTCTTGTAAATCTCTTCCAGTGACGACAAATGTTAGCCATGAATGGTGGAAGAAGAAAAAAATGGACTGCACCGTGATCATGTCATGCACATTAAAAAAGAGAGAAGCGGGTATTTTTTTCACTTTCTTCCCGTGATTGAAAACTGTTCTCCCGCAGAGAAAAATTTTCTCCCAGGGTGGATTCTTTTCTTCCGTGGAGTGGAAGAGAAACAAGCTTTTCCCACAGGATAAAAGTTTCCAACTCGGGAGAAAGGTTTTCCCCGCAGGAGAAAAGTTTCCACTTCGAGAGAAAAGGTTTTTTCCCGATAGAAAAGTGTACACCTTCGAATGGAAAGTGGAAATAAATAGCATAAAAAGTAAAAAAGAAAAAAAAAATTACACACCTCCCAGCTTCCGTAGCTGTTCGTACATTTGCTAACAAATTATTTTAACAAATGATGTGACACTTAAACACGTCGTCAGCTGTTACAAAGGTATGGTATATTTATTGGTGCCCCTCTCCTTCCACGCACACCTTTTAACACCTAACACCGTTCGTCGCATTCATCAATATCTGAGAATAAAAGAAAGTTGGAATACATGCAACCGGGAAGGTTGTGAGATTCGATTCAAGATCCAATTCGATTCTATTCTAGATTCAATACGATTCGACTGTAGGTTCGATTATGTTCGATGAGATTCAAAATCCTTTGTCTGAATCGATTTGAGATTCGATTCTATACGAAATCTGAGATTCGTATAGCCCTTGCCATGTGCTTCTTTTATTAGATACCACCCATCCCCACTCCCACACACACAGTCATATTACCAGGCAAAAACTTTCAGTGGGAAATGTCTGCCAGTGCTTCTTTTTTGTTTTTTTTATCTTAACCTTTTAACCAACGTAACGGCCAAAACCGGCCAGCGCTATTCATAAAAATCGCCAATTAATTTTCATTATTTTTTTCATTTTTGTCTCAAAAGCATAGGTTATGACCCCTCTTTGGAACGAGCTCGACGAGCTCGTTTCAAAGAGGGGTCATAACCTACGTTTTTGAGACAAAAATGAAAAAAATAGTTATTCAAGAATTTTGTTCGCAAGTGTCGTCTGCTTTTCATGTTAGGTAAAGGGTTAAATAATATTTTTATTGAGCTTTCGCTGCCTCTGATTAACCTCACAGTTTATAGATATAAAACCGATCTCGGCCGTCAAATATACAATTTCGCGTCAAAAGCGAGATAGGAGGATTATATATCTTTATGTGCGATCACGCCCACCGTCCGAAAAAAATTTATAAAGAGAATTATCAAGTTTTGATGATGTTTAGTATCGTTTTATAGACATAGATCGGTTACGAAAACCATTTCGTTTCACCTGGAAACTGTTTAGTTCATTCCATTCTTGCAGCGTTAAGGGTCTACGTGCAGTTTTACAAGCTACTGTTTACTGGAGGTTTTCTGAGATGCCACGATGAACATTTCCTAGGTCAAGCTAATTACTATACAGTCACGTCTGACAGAGATCAACTATAAAAGGCGTGACTTCACGACAACCGACTGATTTGCTGTTCTCGTTCATCCAGCAAACTATATATATTAACACTCGGCTCCAAGTGAATTTTGTTGAATCAAGATGGGTTTGTCGGACGACCAAATAGACGCCATTCAAAAAACTTGGGGAGCTGCAACGGCTAAGTTCGGTGAAAAGCTTGGAAATGATTTTTTCATGAGGTGAGATTTATTTTATTTTCCATTTTCCAAATTCGCCTTAATTTACCGTTTTGATCTCAAATTATTTCACCGAATATTTTTTAAAAATGATAGTACAGTAACGCCGCCGTGGAATGGTCACTTTCCACGGTTGGGCAATTTTTCCATGGACGCAATAATATTAGATTTCAAACACGAATTAAAAGAATAATCATCCAAAATTTAATTAATGAAGTCCCGGGTACAACCCGGTGCTTCATTAATTAACATTTTTTCTTGTGATGATTTTTATTACCTGGTAAACACGTGCGTGAACTTCACTGCCCACCATGGTTGTTCTGAGATTACTGCAATCTATGTAAAAAGTGTAAAAATTAAAATTATAACAAACAATTTACTGAAAAACTGGAGTTTTCTTCTTCTTCAAATAGAACCATACGTTTAGCGTGTAATTTTCATGCAATTCTATCTCTCTCTCCTGTGGGTGCTTTCTCGGAATAAAGTTGCCCAAGGCAACAAGGCTTTCAAAAATGTTGACGTTTCAGAGATTCGGTGCTTAGAATGAGCTTGTTTCTTACGGACGGAGGAAGTACACTCCCTTTGGTATTCTCATAACTGAGCGTGGCTCTCAAATAATATTTTTTTTTCATATTTTAGTGAAGAGCACTAATGGAACTCTCCAATTAAATACTATAAAACTTTTTATAAAACGAGTTGGCGTTATACTAAGGTATCCAGTCCAATTGGTATTTATACAAAAATACACAGAAGTTTCGAGATATTATTCTAAATACATTCGGCAAGCAGGCGATTGATTTATAAGGAATTCATAAAGATTTTCACAACTTAAAATGTTTCGCACTTTCAACGTCTTTTTCCATAAGGGTTTTGTTTTTTTTCAAAAACTAAATCAGCCTTTCTCATCGCCGAATTTTGTGTGTTACTATAGCTGAAAAAACGATGCCAAACTGAAGTTTGCTCTTCCATTCTCTGAAATCAACCCCCCTTAACGTAACGGAAATATCCGTTATTTGCAAAATTCGCCATTCAATTTTTTGTATTTTTTCAACTTTTATTTCAAAAACAGAGTTTATGATCATGCATTGGAACCAGCCCGTCGAGCTCGGCAATACGAGTGGGTCATAAGGTATGTGTTCTTGGCCGAAAATAATAATGTTTAGTTAATCAAGAAAATGGAAGCGCGGTGGCTCATTGGTTAGAGCAGTGGAGTTTAAAAAAACAACAAATCATTATTTTTAAAACGCTGAAAAACATTGTGTCACTGTTACTGTGACAGAAGAAAGATGGTTGTATTTCCAGTCGTGCTAAAATTCGTAAGATCAGTTTTTCTGTGGATTGTTATAGGTCAATGAACAGTGGCGACTGAACTAAAATGAAAGTGCGAGTGGGTGGGTGCGAGGGTATGGGGGAGGGGGCATTTGAACCATTTATTTTTTTCAGTTTTCGCTTTAAAACATAGCTTATGAACCCTCATGGGCCGAAAATGTTTTTGTTATTCCAGAGCTTTTTTGGGAAAGCACCGTCTCCTACTTGTATGAGGCAGAGGGTTATATAATAAAAAGATGTTTATTAA